>JBAMAX010002462.1:0-155734 GCA_037043745.1 Chymomyza amoena
TATGGGTCATGCGTTCAAGCACGGCGGTTTGGTGGTGTCACCAATTCTAATCATTGTCTTAGCAATAGTTTGCACACATTGCCAGCATTTGCTCATTGCCTGCTCCAAGAAGATGCGCGATTTGCGCGGTGATGCTATCTGCGCCGGCTATGCCGCCACTGTGGAGCAATTTTTCGAGAATGGTCCACCGATCCTACGCAGCTGGTCGCGCAACATGCGGGAATCGGTGAATACATTAATATGTGTTTCACGGCTGGGCTTCTGCTGCATCTACATTGTGTTCATCACCACAAATGTGCGGCAGGTAAGTGTTGCAGACACTTTGGCCAGTCCTTTAAATATGCTCTAACCCACTACCATTTGAAGATTTTCCATGCGAATGGCATCAACATAAATGTGCATTTCGTCATGCTTATAGCCGTCGTACCCGTGTTCCTCACCTCGCTCATTACCAATCTTAAATGGCTGACACCGGTATCCCTTGTGGCCAATGTATTGATGATAATCGGTCTAGCCATGACACTCTACTATGCCCTGAAGGATGGACTGCCGGATGTGGCCGATCGCAATTTTTACACCAATGAGTCAAAGCTACCGCTATTTTTTGGCACAACCATATTTGCTTTTGAGGGCATTGCTCTGGTAATGCCGCTTAGGAACGCCATGCTACGTCCAGAAAAATTCGTGGGCATGTTTCTGGTATCTACTATGTACCTGTTTGCCGGAATGGTGGGCTACATGAAGTGGGGCGAGCATGTGGGTGGCAGTCTTACACTTAATCTGGGCGACTCATAGTAAGATGGTTATTTCTAGTTTCCAAGCACTGTTTTTATTTATTTGGAAGGCAGTAAGTGATTTACCATATGAATTTCTAGGAGGTGTCTAGTTCCCAACGCAAACTGTTCCAATGCTCTGCATATCTTGAAACTATCCATTTAAAGGCAACAACGGTTCTAGGCGGCTTTCCGAATATAAAGGCATGCCTTTTTTTTTTTTTTCAATTTGGGACATATACCGGAGCCTACAAATCCGCTTTACCTATCTAATGCTGAAGTGGATCTCATTGCGTGCATTATTTATTTTAATTCCGTAATTGCCACGGAAAGGACCAAAGCTACCTACTCTTACTAATTACACTCTTAATGATGGAGATACGTTGCTAAGCACCTTATCTCCTTCTAGAGGTCCGATGTGATCTTCACAAAATTAGGTTGGAACGCCTGGCGTTTATAGAAATACTTGGTACCAGCATTTAACGAAAAAATTCGCAGAAATACTTAGAATTCTTCTTTCGGTACATAGAAAAAACAATTTTATTTTCAAGCTTAGTTTAAACCTAGTATAAATCTGATGGAAAAATGTTTTCTCGGTTTATAAAAACAGAGCTGGCTTGAAAAGTTGTAATAATCGATATATAACAAAAATATTTATAATGCAGCATGGCGCAGGCAGTCAAGATCATAGTATCTACGGGCATACTGCTCGGCTATCTTCTCCAGTTGTTTGTAGCCGTCCAGATCATGTGGCCGAATACCAAGCAAAAGTGTCATCTGCAGGGACGCTCCTTATGTGAAGAGCTGTGCTTTCGTACGATGTTGGTTCTTTTAACGTGTAAGTAATAAGTGTTGCATGCCCTGGCCTACATTCATATACTGAAGTCATACATATATATTATTTGGGGGGGACAGTGGCAATAGCTGAAATGGTGCCGGCATTGAGTTTGTCCATCTCACTGATAGGCGCCCTAAGCTCTACGATGCTGGCGCTGGTCTTTCCGCCCGTCATAGACCTGATTTCAATTAGCGAGCACAAAAATGTCCGGGCATTTTGATCTGTGCCAAGAATTTACTAATTTTGGCGGTGGCTTTGTTGGGCCTCTTTACCGGTACCCACGAAAGTTTTAGATTACATAAGTTCTTACTTTTTGTCCTAAATCTTCTGCAAAAATTAAATTAAAGGAATGTATTTTATTTTATAAAAATAAAGCAGATTGTTGAACTAACTAAATTTATCAAATAATAAAAATAAGCAAGCTTAAATAAGGTGTTACTATATATTTTATTATAATATTTATAATTATTATTATTGTTGAAATATTATAAAAATAAAGCAAATTGTTAAACCAACTAAGCTAACTAAATCTATCAACAAATATAAATAAATAAGCTAAAATTGTATGTAACAATATTTTATTATAAATTGTATAAATATAATTATTTTTGAAATAAAAATAAACTGAAAAACTTAAAAAACCATGTTTTGTGTTTTTAAAAAAGGATATTTTGTTTCAGTTGCTTAGCTCTAAAAATACATCAAATATTCTGGTTGAAGGAATCTATGGAAAGAAACATTTTGTACAACATTTGGTCAATATTTAAGGCGATCATCTGCATAAATTATTAATATTTTAAACAACGACACAATTTTTAATTTGGATTCAAAGAACAAAACTTTTTTAAACTTTTTATATTTTTCCAAAAAGTATTTTATCAATTTTTTTTAAAGAAAATTGTCTGTTAAATCGCTTTTTTTTGTTTAATAATTTTAATCAGCTTTACAATAAATTTAATTATTTTTATAATTTAATTTTTTTGTTTATTTTGTTTTACAAAAATTATCTGTTACATGGATTTTTTTCTATAATAAACTAACATAAAAAATCAATTGCTGCTCTGTAGCGAGCATTTCAAGGACTATTTAATATTTTAGGAAATATAATCTTTTTAAAAATTATGATTATTGATTGCAATAATATAAAATTTACACGTATAAACATTTATTTTATATAATTTATGTAACGTATCATGTGATATAAAAAAAATTGATATAATAATTTGAGAATTGAAATATAACTATAAACAAACATAAAAAATAAAAGATGTAGAACAAGCAGCCGATCTGATCACAGAGAAAATCCATCAAGCGGCAGCGATTGCCAACACCCAACCAGCAGCTATTAGACAGGATGATTCAGGCAACCAATTTACGGCCGAGCTTCTTGAT
This sequence comes from Chymomyza amoena, assembly GCA_037043745.1. Classification (NCBI taxonomy): domain Eukaryota; kingdom Metazoa; phylum Arthropoda; class Insecta; order Diptera; family Drosophilidae; genus Chymomyza; species Chymomyza amoena. The sequence continues at coordinate 3,004 of JBAMAX010002462.1, forward strand.
TTACTCTTATGCTCTGTAGCGGGCATTATGTTAAGCTTTAATCTGAAAGAGAATTCTCTTATGAACATTTCGAGTCTAAGATCTTTAAAATCGGGTAAGAATTGTAGTTGCTATGGGACATACGAAGATTCACTCGATTTGTAAACTAGTGTTATCAACATAGTCAATACCAATTAGGGCCATTGCTAGATTACCACCTAACCAGGTGGTACGCCATTTGGAGTGATTTATTCACGTGCACGAAAATGTACTCAAGCTATCTACATTTACTATCTAATGTTTCTCACCACTAATCAGTTCGGGAACTATCCGGAACAGACATGTTGCCAGTTCGGCTCACCGATAAGCTACCGTCTGAAATCAATAATTTTGCGCTTTCATCATTATAATTATTAAAATAAAATCTAATCGATCGAATGCGCTCTCATCATTATAATTATTAAAATAAAATCTAATCAAATGACTGCGTCTAGTATATCTTGAAAACGAACTACGTCATATACGGAATGCTTTGGGCTATTCACCTTCAGTTTGTGACGAATTCGCGTAGCGTGAGGAGCTTTATCAGAAAATAAAAAAACTTTAGTATTTCTGTGTACCACCAGACTATTTTATAGCCAAAAATATTTCTGGCCCCTCCCTATAATATTATGACGCGATCTAGTTTAATTGTTCTCCTGTTACTTGGCCTGCTGAGCTGCGCTACGGCCTATAATTATCTAGTTATATTACATACGTTGGCCCGTTCTCATTACAATGTGGGTTCGGCCCTGGCCAAAGGTTTGGCTCAGGCGGGTCATCAGGTAACGCTGGTCTCCCCATTTCCACAGAAAAAACCGCTTGAGAATCTAACTGATGTGACCATTACGGGCATGTTACCCGCCCCGGGCAGTAAGTTTGGTATAAAAAAAGTGCTTAGATCACTTTGCTTTAGAATATTTGTGATTTACAGAAAACTATTTGCTGGACATGGCCAAAATGCATATAATTCCAAAAATTATACTTTTGTATGGCATGGGTATAGATAGAACCAAGGCAGTACTTGCTGAACCCGCCATCGAAGCTCTTAAAAAAACAAATCAAACCTTTGATGCGGTGCTCTGTGAGGTTTTTCTCAATGAGGCGCACTTTGGTTTCGCCGAGTATTTTAATGCACCTCTTATAGGTATAAGCACTTTTGGTGCTATTACCTGGAATACGGATATGGTAAGTTAGTTATTGCCTTAAACACATTATTGTTAACACCCTTAACTTTTACAGGTGGGCACACCCTCACCGCCTTCGTATGTGCCACACGCTTTGCTCAAGTATAGCGATCATATGTCGCTTTGGGAACGTCTGGGAAACTTGGCTTTTCTTACCTATGAACAGATCTATTTGAATTTTTATTATTTGCCGCAGCAGCAGCAGCTGTATAAAAAATATTTTCCCCACAATAAGCTAGACTTCTACGATATGCGCAAGAGTGCGTCCTTGGTGCTGCTCAATCAGCATGTTTCCTTAAGTTTTCCCAGACCCTATAGCCCAAACATGATTGAGGTGGGCGGCATGCATATAAATCGCAAACGTCAGCCACTTCCTGCGGATATTGAGCAGTTCATCAATGGCGCCAAACATGGTGTAATATACTTCTCCATGGGCTCCAATTTAAAGAGCAATAGTTTGCCTCCAGAAACACGCGCTGAACTTATGAAAGCTTTGGGCAGCTTAAAGCAGCGCGTGCTCTGGAAATTTGAAGATACCAATCTGCCCGATAAGCCGGCTAATGTTTTTATCTCCGATTGGTTTCCTCAAGATGACATCTTGGCGCATGAAAAAGTTATTGCTTTTATTACGCATGGCGGTTTATTGAGCATTACGGAATCTATTTATCACGGCAAGCCTTTTGTGGGCATACCTGTCTTCGGAGATCAGTTCTTGAATATGGCGCAAGCCGAGAAAAATGGCTATGGTATTGCGGTCAACTTTAATGAGCTGACAGCGGAAAAACTGATTTCCGCTGTGAATCGTCTAGTCAGTGATCCTAAAGCTACCCAACTGGTGCGCGCCATATCGGCACGCTATAGAGATCAGCAGAGCACGCCACTGGAACGCGCTGTCTACTGGGTGGAGCATGTGAGCAGAACCAAGGGTGCCAAGTATTTAAGAAGTGCTGGACAGGATTTGAGCTTTATACAATATCATAATTTGGACGCCATGTTTATACTCTATGGCGGCATACTCTTTGTGCTATATTGTTTTGTAAAGTTCATATGTTTTGTGTGCAGAAAAGTCAAGATCTTGTTGTCGGGGAAGAAGCAGCAAAATAGGAAACAAAAGAAACAATGAAGTTCTTAAGGGTCTACGATTACTATAATTATCAAGGTGGGGCAAACACGACCTCTCACTGTGTCTCAAAAACGGCAATACTGAGCGAGTGTTAGAAGTTTTTTATAATTTTATATTCGCGTTAACATGATAAATGACGCAGTGGGGCAAATCCGACCTCTACACGGCGGGGGCAGCCAGCCGCCTAGTTGGAAACAAAAACATGGCAGTAAGCTATTTTAAAACAACTCTGATTAGTTACTAGATATTCAATGCAATCATTCTTAAAAGACATTTATTCAACTTTTGTTTCGATTAATATATTATGAACATTAAGATTTTTTTAAAATAAATACATTCAGTTTTGTAAAATAATCATATGCTCTTTTAAATTACAATCGAAGAATCCTTAACTTTACATCAATGTTTATGTTAAATCCGCCAAAAAAAGGCGGTCGGGCTTACCCCACCATTTTTGAAAATGACAATAATGCACTTTTTAAAAAATGGTCATATCTGAATAATTAATTATGGTCTGAAGAAATCAAACTTGCGTTGCTTTAATTTGGTATATGGGATGCATTTTATAACCAAAATCAAATACTACGTTGGACTTGCCCCACCTTACCTTATATAAAAGAAGTCAAATTTTAAAATTCAATGTGAGGTTACTAGGAATTTACTAAGAACACCTGAAAGTTCTTATACGAGAAAAAATCGCCTACAAAATCGCTTGGATGAAAGAAATATTAATATTATTTCGTCTACCCATCAGTTATTATATTGGCCTAAAGGCCGTATCTTGATAAAAAAAAAATCTATGTCTGCAATTGGATCATAGCTCAATCGGCATGTCATTTCATGTGCATAAACGTTCCATAACTCATAACCCACATCGCTGTCAAAACATCTCTAATTTTAGACTAAATTAAACATAACCTCCACTAGGCTATAAAAAAAATAAAAGTAAATATAAACAGTGACAGCACATACATATACATAGAGGATATATATTGTATATATAGACACTTGCACACAGTTACACAGCGGGGTCGCTTGGTAATTTAAATTTTAATTTTGATCTTAATCTCTTAATGCAAAATAAAATGCCGCACACTGGTGCCCCAGCAGCGTCATCTACTCTTACTCCGGAGCTTCAGAAAGCGAGAGAGCGGGAGCGACGTCTCGACCTCAGCACGCACTGCGTCATGCACGCCCCCGTCACCGTCGCCCACATGCTTCATTTCACTTGCCACTTCGTCTCGTTTGTCTTTTCTGCTTTTTAAACACAAATACACCTACATATACACCCTTACACACACACACAGACACACCCACATTATACCATCTCAAGTCACAGTTGCTTTCTAATTTACTTTCGCTTGTTTTCTCTCCGTGAGTATCACTTGTGTCATCTAAAAGACATTTTTCTTTGGAATTTTTATGTACACCATGGACAGGCAGGTGGCTCGATGTCTAACCGAGATGATTTGAAATCCTTGTTTTTTGTGCATCTTAAAGAAATGCGTATTAATAGATTTCAGAGGGGAGGTTGGAGGTATGTCTGAGCAAGTTGTAATGCATGTTCACATTTACATTATTGTTTTATAAGTTTGGGTGAAAGAAAGATGAGCTGGATTTCTGCTCTTTAAGTTTAAACTAGGTCGATTGAGCTGCCAAGATGAAAATGACATTGGTGAATCCACAAAATTGTATTGGCTAACTGCCGACCAAAACAAAAAATATTGTATATCGCATATTAGCAGAAAATTATGGGATAAAAAAGCTACTCTCAATATGGCTGACCATGGAATCAAAATGATATTTGAGATTTACATAGATTCCAATGGGATGGGATATACAAAATAGTACTTTTTGTGCTGATTTATTGTTCACGAGTAGTATCTTTACGTCTCTGAAAATTTTCTTTTGGAACATATCGCGGTGACCTCACTGAGGGCTCTCAGGAGTGTCGTTTGAGCTGACTAGATGAGGGCAACGAAGCTCCAGCTTGAGTCCTCCTCCATAGATAGGAGTTATAAGTCCTAATCGGTTTTAAAACGATATTCGAAAGTTGGTTTTTATATTTCAAACTAAGGCACCAACGAGAGTTTGTTCTTAGAAAACATGGTAAACAATGGGAAATTCTTGTTTTTTAATTTTTCTTGTATTTTATGTGCAGTGAATGCTCAATTCATTTGTCGGATAAAAAATATTTCATTTTCTAATTCTACTTTTAAAAAATTAAGAATGAAAAATTGCCTTTATTTTGACTTTTTGGTACCTTAAGTCGAGGAAATTGACGAAGGCATACACAAATTGAGGCATCACATTATTAAGGGGTCTTACTATGTAATACCTCATTTCCGCGCGCTATATTCAAAAATTTATTACTAGAAAACTACAAATGATTTCGGGAAGCAGTTTTTTGTATTGTTATCATTCATTATTGAACTTTACATAGTTTTTTTGATTTTACATAAAAATTACGTATGCGACCGCTACACGTCCTTCACTGCGTCCTCGTCAAAAGTGACCAGGGCGCACAGGGTGAACGCTTTTGACCGATCAGATGATATGAAACAAAAAAAAACTTTAAAATTTATTTTTTTGTCATCCCATTGGCTATGGATGACACGAGCTTTTTCAAAAATTCAAAAGATTCTTATAGTTAAAGAATTTTGAAAAAAGAAAAACTATTTTGGCACTTTTTTTCTGCTATTCAAGGCTGTTAAAAGTTTTTGGACAAGAATTTCAAAAAAAGCTCGTGTCTATCTGTTGCGACATGTTTTCTGATTATAAAAATGTTTAGTATGACAAGATCGGTCAGGCAGATTTTTGGAAAACGTTCACCCCACCTCTAAAAAGACGACTTTCGGAAAAACAAGTTTAAAGATTGACAGCGTAATAAAATATATACAGCAGAAACACGAAAAACGACCGCGCGTGGCCTTGAAAAATGCTCTGTCACTACCAAACGAGCCCGTCCACAGTTAAATCCTTTTACCAGCGTATTTCTAACACTATTTAGATGAAAAAAATGTAAAAAAAAATCGATTTTTTGAAACTGTTACATAGTAAGACCCCCTTAAGTCGAGGAAATTGACGTAGGCATACACAAATTCATCACAGTATTAACAATTCGATTTTCAAATCTACTTCAAATTCGTTGCGTAATATTTTTGTTTAAACACATATTCTGCTCAGAAGCCTGAAAAAAAAGAATCGTCTGGAGAGTTTTCTTGTACGACCTTGATAAAAAATATAGCGATTTTATATCTCTTTTTTTTTCTTAAATTAGCACATCTGTAATATTCAGTCTATTCTTGACTGCTTGGTTTTTCGAGGCGACCGTAAGCGCGCCAAATCAGGTGAATTCGATTATGGGATGGTATTCGTTCAAAAGGATGTTTTGGAAAATTGTATCCCATTTTTACTACTCCGATGATGCTTTATTCTGCCCTCGCGAACAGTACAAAAGCTATAAGCTGCAGCACTGTATAGTCGTCAGCTTTTGTCACGTTAGGACTTCTTTTGAATTCTCAGTCATATTTCTTAAGCATCCTGATGACAATCCCTACTTACGTTCGGAAAGACACAAAAAAGAATAGTATCAATATGCCAAATGATTACATGCTGTCTAAAACTTAGCAAAAAACCTGGTGAAACAATTCTACACCCTAGGTTATTTCTTTAGTTTAATTTTATCACTAAAACGAAAGATCTAGTCGATATACTAATTATATTATTATTCTTTTTATATACTTTTCGCTGTCAAATAAAGAGCATTCAAGATGGGTCGTATGCACGCTCCTGGCAAGGGTATTTCCCAATCAGCCCTCCCATATAGACGCATTGTTTCTTCTTGGCTGAAACTTAACGCTGAAGATGTAAAGGAAAAGATCAAAAGTCTCGGCAAAAAGGGATTGACTTCCTTTAAAAATCGGTATCATTTTGCGTGATTCCCATGGTGTGGCCTTAGTGCGTTTTGTCAATGGCAATAAAATGTTACGTATTATGAAATCGGTGGGCCGAAAGCCCGACATTCCCGAGGATCTGTACCATATGATCAAGAAGGCTGTTGCCATCCGCAAGCATTTGGAACGTAACCGTAAAGATAAGGAAGGAAAGTTCCGTTTGATTCTGGTTGAATTTAGAATCCATCGTCTGGCTTGTTTTTACAAGACAAAGAGCGTCCTGCCTCCAAATTGGAAATACGAATCCAGCACTGCACTTCGAAGGCAGGACGATTGCATTGCTCGACAAGCACTACGGTGCAATCCGCAAGCCAGAGGAGGACATGTTGGTGCACCAGCTAGGACGTGGAGAAGCTCGAATGACGCGGAACTGCAAACAGCAAATTACTCTTGGGACGACTTCAGCCAAGCAACTCGCAATAGAGATCGGTATAAAAGGGTGGTCTAGGCCCGATGTTTCTCTGGGAATCAAGAATAGCAGAAGAGAGTAAAAGAATAGCTAAAGCGTACTAATGCTAATTTTAATTGTCTGTACAACTTTCGAAAATATATTTTTAAACCAAGCCATACAAACTTAGTTGTTAATCGAAAATCTAACACATTTTTCTGCGGCCATGAAAGATTTCATACAATCGGTTGTGTAACCTTCAGGTTATGGTTTTTATTATATTTAAGAGCACTTAAAGCTGCGAAAATGTTCCACATTATGAAATTAGATATCCTTTTTGTGGTCTATTATATTTCCAAGAAATATAGGTAAAGCGCAGACAGGTAAATTTAATCTATCTAGTTAATGAAGCAACAACAATAGCTGTAGTTGTTGTTGTTGAGAACAACAACACCTACAACAACAACTGCCTGACTGACTGACTGACAACTTAATTGGCTTTCTTGAAACAACTTCCAATTAACAATGCAGCACAATAAGAGCCACAACAACTGATGATATGCTATAAGAGTTCGGAATAGCACAGTAATAACAACAACAATAGCAGCAACAACAACATTGGCAATAACAAGTAGCAACAACAATTTGACAGCCAAAATTAAAGGCGCCCCCGAAAATGTTGCAACCAAAAATTTTTGATTGACTTTAAACAAAAGTTTTTAACAATGCCAAAAGCAAAAACAACACCACCTGACTACCAGGATCCTATGCTAGCAAAAAGGGCTGCAAGTGACGCAACAACAACAACAACAACAACAACAAAGCTGCAAATCCCAACATAAGACGCCTAGAAAAATTTATGAGCACTCAACTTGATTCAATTTAAAATTTTTTGGTCTCTTCGTTTTGGCCACAGTAATATGATGCTAAAGTTATTTTTGCAATGTATTTGTTGTTATTGTTGCTGTTGTTGTTGTTGCTACTACTTTATTTCTTTTAATTGTTGTTGTTGTTATTTTTTTAATTAGACTAAGCTTGCCCCTTAAGCCAAGTTGGCAACTGTGCCCAAGCTTGGCTACTAATTGTGAAGCAGTGTGGACTCCCCAATGTAGCTGCTCTTACAGAGAGTATTACTGGCTTATAGAAAGAGCCAAGAAGGGTTTATTAAGTTCGATTGCATGTATGCGACATGGAGCAGCTATAAACTTATAGAAGAAGAGAGATCTGCTTTAGCTACAGACATAATCAGAGCGACAAACCTTTGATAGGATAAGCAAATCCTGTGACTTAAATTGGTTTAAAATAGCTTTTTAATGGGAATGAATATCCACAATGCTTTCGTGTCCTTCAAGGTTCAAGAAACAGGCAGCAAGAATCAGGTCACTATTCTACAGAGGCCATAGACACGGTATGGTAGTCTTTTGGAAGCATCCGAGATAGCTATGCATTAGAGACCGTACCCAAATTTCTTGACCCGTCCAGGGGGAGAGGGGTCTTGAAAATAACACGCTTGGGAGTGGATCTACGTTTATTTTACGTAGTAAACCGTATTCGGTAAGGTAATGACTTTTTTTGGACTTTTTTTTGTACAATTGTTTGGGCTTACAAATGACAACGTGGCAAATAGGGAGGCGGTTTCTTCGCATATAATACGGTTGGTCTCTGAGTGAAGGAGGGGTTCAAAATTTGTAAATATTGGGTCACGCAGATTGGGTACGGCCCCTTACCTAAAAATGAAGTCACAAATAAAATGATTTTTAATGAGCCCATAAGATTGATCTCACTTAAACACGCCTGGACTGTTCCTTTTTCGGTGATCGTCTAACTACTTGTTCTTTCCGGGCTCTCATTGCATGATCCAAAAAATAGAAGGTGACGTAAGACGCAAGGTTCGTTATTCGTGTTTCTCCGATATCGGAGCACAGGTTCATTTTTTGTACGGTAGCCATATGAAATAGTGAACCAATTTTGAGCAACCTGTAAACGAAAAGTTATCAATACTTTATATATAGAAGCCCCTCAGTAGCCAAAATTATCACAAATATTAAAGCCCATTTTCACTTACGAGAATGTTCAAAAACTCGGACAAGAAGCATTCATTCAAAAACCATACAAAACAGCTTAGACATAGGTAGTAAAATTAATTTTTTAATGAAAAAGCATTTTACAGTGTATCCCACAGTCGGCTATCGACTGTCTCCAAAACTTTTGTTATATTTATTGTTGCTGCTGTTTTTGTTGTTTGTTGGTCAGGTCGCAGTGTTTTTAAACAATGCAAAAGTTTTTGAGCTAGCTCGGCTCCTCGTTGTTTTGGACTTTGTGGCACAAAACAATAACGAAAATATGAAAATTACAAAAAAGACGGTACGAAAAATTCATATTTCGTAGAAAAAATTGCAGCAGAAAACTTTTGTACTTTTGAGTGGCATCAATTTTGACAGTTACCTGCAGCGTGGAAAACTTTTTGCAATTTTCCGGCATGGGTATTCCGGCCCAGTTGCCTGGTTGGTTGGTTGCCTGTCTACTTAGCCAATTTTAGTGGGTGTGTTTGTATGTGTGTGTTTGAGCCGCCTTCGCCTCGTTTAAGCCGATTGCAAAATTAAGTTGGAAAATTTGCTGCTGCTGGAAAATATCATAAAAAGTAGTCCAGTGCAAAATCCGCTACAGTGGCGTAGTTCGATTTTGGAATGGGGGTCTAAGGTTAGTTAGGTGATTTCATTTTTGAAAATTTGATTCAAATGTACCTTGATATCAATTCTTTAAACTTTTGTACGTATATGTTCCTTTAACTCCTATTTGGAGCATAGGTCGTCCACAGCTTCTCTTCGCCAGCGGACCCGGCTTTGTGCAAGAATTCTGAGCTCACCCCATGATAAGTTAAAAAATTGAATTTTGGCTTCTGTTAAGCGTCGTCAAGTGACCCGCGGTTTCAACTTAATGCCTTTACTACCGATTTTTAACTCCATGAGACAAGAAGTTAAGTAAAAAAATATTGAAGAGCGCCGAATTTTTTAAAATAAATTTTAATGATTGTAGTTTATCTTAATGATCAATGAGATATTAAGAATTTCTTTGGTTTCGAGTAGATATTAGATAAACCTCGAATGGACTTCCTAACTTCCTAACTTTTTCAATATTTTTATACGTTTTACATCAATTTCAACACTTTCAGCAATTCTTTTTCCTAAACCTCTGAAATCACAAACAGCGCTACAAAGTTTTTCGAACATATGAATTTTGAAAAATCAATTAGGTAACCAAAATTATCTAATTTGTTTTTAAGTGAACTTGGGGGCGCCACGGCTGCAAAGCTTAAACTAAATACCAGCATCATAATAATGTAAAGCTCCATAGAGCAGGTAAAAATTTGAAAGATCTGCGTGCTTCGTAAAGCCTTCTATATTCATTCGAAATGAAATCTCGAGATCTCACGAACGAATATCTTGCGCACTTCATTTAATTTTGTAAGAATTCGAAAATGTTGCTGCTCGGCCCTTTAATGCCCTTTATCAAAATAGTCTTTGCCGTTTTATAAAGGATCTACATACTGGGTAAAGGGGATTAAATTGGGTAATATTTATCTATTATCGGATTTTAATCGGATAGTATAGAAATAAGGAAAGCATATGGTGTTGATCTTGATACTTAGAAAGTTTGTGAAATTATTGGTAAAATAATTTTGTGGGGAACTGAGTGTTGATACCACTATAAAGTAAAAATAAATTTCCTATTTTAGTCTACGTAAGTCTAAATAACGGTTTTAATTACAGTTTCTTCACGGAAAGTTTAATAAATAGCTTGCCATAAGTGCAGTTTGTCGGGGAGAGGGTCTAAAAAAGTCACCTCTAACTTTTAAAGTTTTTATCCGATTTAAATAGTTGCTTACTACTTCGGAATCAGGTAGCTTTTTTAGTTTGGGTTTACCAATTCTGTTTTAGCCCATCCAGACCAAGATGTCGGCATGGACCGATAAACTTGATCGTAAGATACTATTATGCGCATCTTTTGGTCAAATTTGGATTTTACACCATTTATAGTCGCTGATATCACATTGTTCCTACGGACTGACATGACAATATGATATGGTGTAACTAACCGGGCTCCAAAGAAAACTTCGGAGCCGGGTGAATTCGTCCCTTTACCTCCCCTCTCGATGGACCTGGCTGTATTGTTTATTCCAATGCATATATTATATTATGGCTTCGTTCCTTTGATATGAATGTCGTTCAATTTTTGCCGAATTTTGGCTGAAAAACACAACATGAAATTTTTGGATTATTTTAACGTTAAAAATAAAATGTTATCCCAAATGATGGTGGAAGATAATTTTTATATGAGTATTATACAATATGGAATGTTCAGTAGTAAAACTATGTTTATTTACTTGAATCAAAAAATTTATTTGAAGAATTTGAGCCTTAAAATAAACAAAAATATTTTTTGAAGATCTATTTTTTCAACTATAATCGTAATTGAAAACACGCATTTAAATTATTTTGTAATATTATTATTCGAAACTGTTGTATTTAAATTATTTTGTAAATTATAATACTCTAAGTTTAAAAACTTTACCTTTGCTAAAAAATTATTTTTCTTTTAACTGTGGATCGATCTCCAACAAATATACGTATTATATAAAGTTCCTCTAACTCCGGGTGGAGCGTAGGGCCAAAACAAAAGAATTGAGGTCCGGCCGATTTTTTGCAAGTTGTTTGAGGCTATTCCAGTCTGTATGGGAGTCCCGAAGGTCAGCATACACCATGCGACGCCAAGAGGTTGTTGGTCTTCCACGGCTTCTTGCGCCTTGCGGGTTCCATGAAAGCGCATCTCTACAGGTGTCTTTGCGAAGGGTGTGCCCGATCCACCCGAAACGGCGGCGTTTGATTATTAGTTCAATAGGAAGCTCATTAGTGGCTTTCAGTAATTCCGCATTAGAAATGGTGCATGGCCACCACATCCTTAAGATTTTACGTAAGCATAAGTTGACAAAGGTTTGCAGTTTCCGGATCAGAACCGATGTAAGCGACCAGGACACGCAAGCATATAACAGGACGGATTTTACGTTGGAGTTAAAAATACGAAGTTTCGTCTTGACCGATATCGCGTTAGATGACCAGATGTTGTTTAGTAGTACGAAGGCACCGCTGGCTTTGTTTATACGGTTGGCGATTTCAGCGGATGAACCGCCTGCTGCAGTTATTTTGCTGCCAAGGTAGCAAAAATCCTGTTTGAGATTGAGTCCTTTCCCATACACTGTGAAACTTGGGACGTTATTATCGTCGCAGTTCGAGATAAATTCGGTCTTGTTAACGTTTATTTTCAAGCCGACCTCGCCAGCGTGAGCGCTGAGCTGATCCAGGTTCAACTGCAGGACTTTTTGACGGCAAGGAGGGCGATGTCGTCGGCGTATGCTAGTTCTTCAAGATGTTCGTTAAAATTCCAGGGTACACCATGTTTTCCTGTTAACGCTTTGTTCAACACGTCGTCGAGAACAATAAGGAACAACAGCGGAGACATGAGGCAACCCTGCTTTACGCCGGTTTTGGGACAGTTTTTGGTACCTAATCTAGCTCGACGCTTTAATTCAAATATTTTTCAACGGCTTATTAAATAAAGGCAAAAAATAAAGTAAATAACTTTGCTACCCAACACCCCTCCCCTGTGTACGCCACTGATTCTTAAATATAATTTTCAGCAGCCAAAGCGAAACACAAAGAGCAACTTTTTTCTGATATACAAAATCAAGCGAACTTGCGCCTTGGCGTATGCAATAGAAAAATATCAACAGCATAAAAAAAAATGAGAAATGCATAAGCCAATGTTGAAAGTGTTGCTGTTTTTACTTTTTTTCGTTTTTAGTGTTGGAAAACTTTTAGCGCAATGGCACGGAAGTTACAGTGTGAAAAGCTTCTAGGATATGCCTGGCATTAAAGATGCCATAACCAAAGTGGTCTGTATGTGTGTGTGTGTGTTGGTGTTTGACGTCAAAACTTTGTTAAGTAAAACCTCATGTGCATCTAATTAAAAATATAAAAAACTTTAGTTTAAAGCCGCCAAGAAAACTTTGTCGCCTGCGGAAATGAGTCCTGCGCTATGTGTGTGTGTGTTGTTTGGGCGATTGTTTATGTTGAAATGAAGTTAACTTGTAGAATATTTAAAAGTTCTTGGCATGTTTTATAAGAATAAATGTGCAAAAGATTTTCAAATGAGCTGCCAAATTTGCATAAATTCATATCAACATAAATGCAGAAAACACAAAAATTTTAATACATAAGTTTTGCACTTAACTCGTATAAAAGTCAAGTGAGAATAAAAAAAAAAAAGTTACCATCTCGCTTGGGAGTCCCAATTTTGACGGTTTATTCTGTAAAATTCCTAGGAATGCATTTTTTGAAGTGAAGATTTGATTTTAGCAGTGCGAAAATATTTATAGTATTATCATCTTTATAAGACTTTCGGATACGGCGAAAGTTTTTGTTTATATTAGAGCGTTTTCACGAAAACACGGACATGGAGAGCCATTTTCAAAATAGTGTATTTTGACATTTATTACTCACAATATCACAGTTGACACATTGGATAGTTTATAAAAGAAAAAAAATACAATATTAAGGATAGGTATTTTAATGGAAGCAGCAACAGAATATTGTTAATGCGCTTATAAGCAAAAAGCAGCTTATGTGAGTGATCACTTAGATGATATGTAAAACATTTAAATTTAGCGAATATGTATTATAATATTTTTTTTACAAAATGTAGAAACCCTGTTAAATATTTTAAGCTATTATTTTCTATTATTAAAAAAGTAGTTTTCAATCTACAATTTATTATAAATTTTTCGATTTGTTTGTCCGTGCGTTACGAAAAATCATGCTTAAAATGAAATTGTGCTGTAAAAAATCGTCTTAGGCGTTTGTAATTTTGTATACAAAGATGAAATATAACTCTTATATTGTAAAAAAAAATTTGTCTCTCGAAGCCTAATAGAACTTTTTTTATACTTATTTTAATTTTGTCCATGCGTTACGCTTTCAAACCTAAGGAATGAAAACGATAAATTTAATCGTTTTCTCTACATGCAACGTTGCTTTGTGTGCGTTAAAAAATATATAATTACTACTAAAATAATAACCTAACAGGTGGGTCAAAAAGTCTTTGGCCTGACATAGAGATGGCGACTCCAGTTGATTATCCTTATGATTTTTCGATACTACCTACCTTCAAATACATCCTGTCAAAATTTCAAGTCAATCTGTTTATAATTACCCAAGTTACAGACGTTCAAGTGACGCTACTTTTGTGTTTACAAAAATCATGGATTCAAAGCAATTTCGTGTTTTGATTTATCATTGTTTTTTGATGGGAAAAAGTACCGTCACAGCCCACCAATAGCTTGAAATGTGTTGTAAGGATCTGCACCATCAAAATCAAGTGTTAAATACTGGTTCGCTGAGTTTAGACGCGGTCGTACAGACACCGATGATGCTGAACGCTCTGGTCGTCCAAATGAGGCATTTACGGCAGAAAACGTCGAAAAAGTCGAGCAAATGATACTTTCCAACCGCAAAGTGAAGTTGAAAGAGGTAGCTGATGCCATAAAGTTATCAAAAGGTACCATTTTCACCATAATACACGAACATTTGGGCATGTTTTCAAAGTGGGTGCCGCGCTTCCTCAAACTAGAAGAAAAACAACACCGAATGAAAACTTCCCAGAGAGGACAAAATCAACGAATTGGGCTTCGAATTGCTTCCCCTTCCACCGTATAGTCCAGATCTGGCCCTCAGCGATCACCACCTTTTCTCCCAGCTCAAAAAGATGGTCTGTGGCAGGAGATTTCGCTCTAATGAGGAGGTGATCGCCGAAACTGAAGCGTATTTTGGGGCCTCGAAACTTCGGCCTACAAGACCGTTATTGAAAAGTTAGACAAGCGGTTTAATGCTTGTATCTCTGCCAAAAGGAACTACTTTGATGGATAAATATGAATTACTGTAGAAAATTGTGTTTTTCTTAGTTAGGCCAAAAACTTATTGACCCACCTGTTATATGATATGTATAGTTATTATTTTTTATTAAATTTAAATATTTTATTCAAATTTGGTACAATGCTTGGGTATTATAAAAAACTTTTGAATGCCGAATTTGGTTACGATATCTTCATAAACAAACGAATTATTCATTAAAACTTTTTTTTTATGTCGTCTGAAATACCCGTATGGGAGCCATATAATTTAACACCGATATCAAAAAAATAAAATAAACTTGTCTCCTATGGAGTAAGAATACATCCAATTTCGCCCATTCTTTCACAATAGCCTCCTTTAACACTTTCAATGTACTAAAGCCAATGCATTCCATTATTTAGTCCAAGAAATAAATTTCGGTGTGTATTTCTGGCTAAATTTTATTACTGACATCTTGAATTCAATATGTCTGAACCTGATTGTAAAAAAAGACCTGATTTCCCGTTGTAATGAAGCAATACAGTAAAAACAATGTATTTATTTCATAAGTGTCACGCACGGACAGCGAAACTTGACGCACCGCCGTCCGTTTTGTTGGGTAGCCGAAAAAGTCGATGACTTGTGAGAAAACAATTTGCAAATTCTAATTCCTGACCCTCTTACCTAAAAAATATCAATTTCATCGCAAAAAAGTTCATCTCAATTCGCAGATTTATGAAGTGGAACAGTAAGCATAGAATATTTATGTCTTTTGTGTCCGTTCATTACGCTCCGTCTTTCAACGTTCTTATCAGCACTAATAATTGACTTAAATAATTTTTAAAGCCCGGTCTTAGTTAGTAAATTTCTCCCTCTTTTTTTCAGTACTTGATTCATCATGTCATATTTATTGGTCTCTGCGCCATCGCCCAAAATGTTTACAAAAAAATGTACGAATGTCCGTGCGTGACGCGTAAAAACGCTCATTAGATAAACCGGGAATAGTAATTTTCGATATTTTTTTGAGAGCTTTATGCATTTACAATGATCACGGGTAGCTATTGAGCCATGTTGTTCCATTCATCGATTCATCGACCCATCTATCCTTCCTTGTGAACACCTACTCGTATATGTCAGAGATCTAGAGAGATGCAAGAGATTATTATCCGTACTCAGCTGATGTTTGTCTGTTCAACCCAAATCTAAAGAGAGAAAAACAGGAAGTGACATTTGAAATATATCTTCAAGAAGTTTCAAAATCACTGACAGTCATATTAAAAACATATTTTTCATAAAATTTGCTAGAAAATAAAACTAAAATAAAAGCTAAACATGCCAAGCCAACTTTAAGCAATGACACCCCTTTTTGGTTAACAGAGTAACCCTCATTAAGCCAAACATCATCCACATATAGCATTCTGGACGCAGCTGCCCAGTTGGACACGCCCATATCGAGATGCAGGGAGCAAAAAGCTGCCAGCGACAATTCAAGAGCTTAATGGTTTGCTTGTAACGACAACAACAAAAAAACTAGAGAAAAGGCAATAGCAAAAATTTGAATCTTTGGAGTCGATTAACGACTTAGGAATGCCCTGCATCCAATGCCTCCTAAAAAGGCAATATATACTTTTAATTTGAAATATCGAGAGTTTGAGAGATTTGGAAGTGTTTTAGAGAAAGCTTGTGTCCTTTTGGGTTACCATCCTATCCACCATTATAAATCTTACACGTTTAGGCAGACTCCATCTCTATCCGAGTAAAGTCATATGCGTACATTTTTTGGAAGTTCCACCCACTTCTACCTCTTACACACATTTCACAAATCTATAATATCCTTAACTCTTTGCATGCAGGGTATGAAAAATGTCAAAATGACGAAAAATTCTCAACTGCCAACTAACCAGCCTCACACACAAAAGCCAGCAAAAAACAAGAACAATAGCAGGAGAAGATGTTTTGAATGACTGACTCTGACTTGGACTTGTGTATGTGTGTGCAGCTGTGTGTGTGCACTCCACGTTATCCTTGTCGTAGTCGCAGTCGTCAGGATCGTCAGGAACGACTGATGTCATTAATGCAACGCAACTGGCACCCTTGGCGCCTTAACCCTTTTGTGTGTATTGCCTTTTTCTGCCGGTTGACAAACCAAAATGCTTTGCATTTCTACTTTTGGGCTGGCCTCATGTGATATGGTGTTATGCCCATGCCATAGCACAGTGGGCAAAAAATGCGATTCGTCGGACAAAAAGAAAAGATGGCCGTTTCATTTTCTTAAACTTGCTTTACAGCATTACAGCATTAATGTCAAGTTTCAAATCTAATGTTCTATTGATTGGGGTTGTAATGATTTTGGAAAAAAAAACTAAATTTCCCTTAATTTTTAATAAATTATTGGGGATTTTTTAGATAGTATTTGTCATACACCTAGTTTTACTTCTCATATGTATAGTCTCAAGTATATTAATTGGTCTAAAAACATTCGCTTGAGGTGCATAGAAAAAAATTTCTAGGCGATTCTAAATTTAGCTATGTCGTCAGCATTGTTTTTTTTGTTATATAGATTTGATACAAAAATTATCTTATATATTATATAAAATTCTCGTGTCACAATGTTGTTACCATACTCCTCCGAAACAGGTGGACCGATTCTCATGAAATTTTGTGTGCCTATTGGGTAGATCTGAGAATCGGCCAACATCTATTTTACATACCCCTAAGTGATAAGTGTTGTCCACCCCTAACCTTTTTTTTTTTTTTAATTTTCACCCTACTCCTCCAAATCGGCTGGACCGATTCTCATGAAATTTTGTGTGCCTCCCGGATAGGTCTGAAAGTCGTCCAACATCTACTGTTCGTACCTCCAAGTGATAAGGGTTGTCCACCTCAAACTCTTTTTTTAAGTTTTGGAAAAATTTTTGTTTGTTTTGTTGTCGTTATTAAACAATGGTATATATAATTTTAAGGGATAAATTATAATAAATTATAAAAATTAATGTTTGGTGTTTTGTTATTTTTCTATTCCCTCCTCATTCACATTCATTCCATACCTCTTTCACTCATATACCACATCCTTACAATAAGTTAGTTATTTTTTTTTTCTACACAAGAAATAATTTATAACATATGACAAAACTACGTTTGTCGGGTCAGTTAGTAATTAAATAAATTTTGGAATCCTCTAAACTATATTTGAGCCCAATTTTGAGACATATCTGAGTTTTTTACTCTATGTAATAAAATAAAAAACAAAAAGTCACACAACATATTACTTTTATGTGGGGATCTCTTCTAATGAATAGTTTTTCAAAATTTTATAGCACAAAAAAAAAAAAATTTTTTATTTAATTTTTAAAATAAAGTTTCATTCAAAAATAGCCTTGTCATTACAAAATTAAAAATAAGAATTTTTTTATTTTATTGCCACATTATTCGAGATTAATAAAAAAGCAGCTTATTTTTTCATCCAATCATTTAAAGATTAATCTTAAATGTATGACAAAAAAAAATTAAAGTTAAAAAAATTATGTTATAATAGATTAAAATAAATTTTAAAAATCACCCTTGAATATATTTACTAATTTTATATTCTTGTCATTTAAAACTGACTCTCATTAGATTTTAAATTAAAATTATCAAAAAAATTTTTGAATATAAAGTCTGAAAAAAAGAAAAAGTTACAGAAAGTATTTAACAATAAATTAAAAGTATTACGTTTGAAAATATTTTCTTATTTTATTATCTTGTCATTTAAAACTGACTCTCATTAGATTTTAAATTAAAATTGTCAAAAAATTTGTTGAATATAAAGTCTAAAAAAAAGAAAAAGTTACAAAAAGTATATAACAATAGATTTAAATAAATTTTAAAAATAACCCTTGAATATATTTACTAATTTTATATTCTTGTCATTTAAAACTGACTCTCATTCGATTTTAAATTAAAATTATCAAAAAAATTTTTGAATATGAAGTCTGAAAAAAAGAAAAAGTTACAAAAGGTATATAACAATAGATTAAAATAAATTTAAAAAATTACGCTTGAAAATATTTTCTTATTTTATTATCTTGTCATTTAAAACTGACTCTCATTAGATTTTAAATTTAAATTTTCCAATGTAAATAGTCTTAAATAAAATATTAATTTTTTCACTGTTATTTGAAATCGGCATGAGTTCGACTTCCCTTTAAAATGTTATTAAGGGTGATTGTTTTTAAAATAAATATATATAATATAACCAATTTGGTTTGTATATTTAAACAATAACAAAAAATGACTTTTATGATATTTTAATATAATTATTTGTTTGGAAACAATTATGATCTAGATTCGCTCTCTGTTAGGGTTCCCACCAAAAAAGTTTATATATTATTATTCTTTTATAAGATAGCGACTTTTTATAAAATGAAACCAAAAGAATAGGCTATTAAAATATAAAACACCTTAAATTTAAATTACCTTTTTCCACAACTTAATAAAAACGAGAAATATTGACATACCTAACCTTTTAAAGCCTACTGAAGTTTAGAGTAAAAATTTACTATTTTCGCCCACTGTGCATTGGCTACCCAGCTGGACGGTCGCAAACAAACAAACAAACAGTGAACAAAAAATAACAAACGAGCCCAACATGAGCTGAAAATAAGATTTTTGAGTCATTTCGTTTTGTTTCGTTTATGTTGTTGTTTTTGGCTGGTACTCGGCCGCCGCAAAAGTCTCGGAGTCTCCGGGTCCACGGGTCTGGAGTCTGACTCTTGCCATAGTTGCTGTCGCCTGGCTGGGCTTGGCTGAGCTACACTTGGCTGATGTATTCATGAAATCGTGTGATTAATGGCTCGCACAACATTTGCACACACTACCCGGAGCAGGATGAGGACAACGGCAACGACAACGACGACGACGACGCCGTCGACATGCGGCGTATCTGTCTGCGTGCAGATAAACATGACCTCCTACCCCATACAGTTTCCCTTTTGGCTGGCACATGCAAAGTAACCAGAATACTGGATAAAGGGTAGGAGAACTGCAAAGAGCAGCAGCAGCATTGATGGCGGTTACGAAAAATTTTCCGGCTCTACGAGTTTGCAGGCATTTTATCTGCGCATGAGGCGTTGAAATTAACAAACAGCCACCCCCCTCCTGGCATGACTGTAAAAAGCAAAAAAAAAAAATGACGTAGAAGTAAGAGCTATGTAATTAAACCGAATTTAATTGCTTTGCCCCACAGTCAAAGTCAAAGCTCAGCTGGCTGCCCCTATAACTATGCTATAATCTTTGACACTTTTATTGCTGCTCTAAAAGTTATTAACTTGATTTAATAAGCGCGCTAAACTCGGACACAGTTTGTATTTAGAAAAAACAACAACAACAACAAATAACTTTGACTGTTTAGCATTTTAGAGAGTTTTATCTGACAGCGCTTCGGGATTTGGCACTGCGCTCACTCCTCAACAAAAACTTTATGCAAAAGAATTTGATCGCCTGGCATTCACGACGTTGCTTTAATTAACTCATTTTTCATTGAAATTGCCAGCAGCAGTGGAAAGCATCCCCTGCCTCCGCCAAGAAGTAATCTTATCGCCATTTTGTCTAAAGGTAAAGTAAAAATACTGTTGCCTGCTTCCGGGCGCGCCCATCACTCATTTTGCCGTTAAGCCTTTGTGTCTGCTTTTGTGGACCGTTTCATTTGCTGATAAGCAAAGAGAACTTGTCTTGGTGTTTTCCGGGGGTACGTGGGCGGAGGAGTTGGCATCTTAGGCTTATCAGGAAAATGAGCCAAATACTTTTTGGCATGACCGGCCGTGTCGTCTCGTAATTCGTAATTTGAATTTGAATTTTGAAAATTTCATGCCAAATTATGCGCCAAAGCGTAGCATAAAGGTTTAGTTCAGAGGCGGAACTAGGAGAGGGGCCCGCTGAACTTGGACGAACCAAAAGAACTGAGTTTATTAAAAGTTTCTAATAAGTTGAGCATATTATAAATGAACTAAATCCGCTCCAAACGATGACCAGCAATGTTGACCAATTCTTGGCCTACTGGTGTACCCATCATTTATAATATCTCCAGCTGACCAGGCTGGATTGGCGATCCTAGATTAGAAAACTTCATGATTCGTTAAAATTCCTCCATTTTTGATTATTTGCCTTATGAAGCATGTACAAAAAATATTTATTGAGTCAGATGTTATTTTTTGTGCTTTTTTTATGAGATTAGTTTGGGAAAAGGCGTTTTTTCAAGGACGGACTGCGGCTTTGAGCGGCTTGGAGAGCGACTTTTTGGTTGAACCTAGCTCTTTTAACGAAAAAAATACGGCTTACTCAACGTGATTGATTATCGCGTCATACAATCCAACCAATATTAAAGTTTAGCTGGGTTCTAGGATTTTCTGCTCCTTCGTTTACAACATTAAAATTTTAGGTGGCAAAGTTAAAACGATATCCTTGAAGCTGCCAAATTTAAAATCGCCTTAGTCGACCAAAAAAGGGAATATAAGTAACCAAAAAATTTGAAGGCAGGTAGGTCACTTAGTCAAGATTACAAAAAAATAAATTATGTGCAGGACTTTGATAGAATAGAATAAAAATTTAAGGAAATGTTTCAAATCCGAAGAATGATTCAAATGGTCAACAAGTTAGATATTGCTTTGTAATACGAATATATTCATATGATTCTCAACGTTCGGATAGTCCAATGATTTAAATAGATCATTGAGAAAAATTTGCGGTGAATCAGGTTTCTCGAACAGGTAGGTCACTTAGTTAAGATACAATAAAGGAAAAATTTAAAAATTGGGATTTATTCGCACTACGATTCCGACTGGTTAATACGAATTGTTATTCAAAACATTATTTCTTAATATTTTTCATGTTGTTTTTTTAATTCTTCTACAAATGAATTTAGCTACTTTATCTAAACCACTTTTAATCACTGGTCTAGATTAATTATGAAGCCCAAACTTAAACATTCCTATCAACAGCAGAAAACTTGGTCATGTACAGCTCTCTACTTAGGTTAAGTTAGAGCTAAATAGAGATAAGTGGAAACTGTTTTCAGTTTTTCCTCTCTAACCTTTCTCTGAGTTGTTCCAGTATAAATTATATTGGTCTTCACTCAGAAATTCAACATACAAAACATTTGGATCCCACACGATATATTTTATATTATCCTTCCCAACAATTCAATTGGGTAGGTGCTTTATAGCGTCTTCGGTAGCTCTATAATCTGTTCTATTTGAGTCCCTTTTTTATAGTATTTTTTCGCCAGTATATTCTCCATAAGAGAAGTAAATTGAAATTTCCAGCGTGATCTATTTCAGCAGCCGCCACTGTCAAATTTATTTTGAGTTAAATCAGCAGCCATTGATTTGGCAAACTAAACTTGACTTAAACTGATAGAGAGACCCGCACAAAAACAATGCTTAAATGCTTGTCACTTTCCACTTGCCACTTGCCACACTCCGCTGCCACAGTCGCACTTTCAATTACAATGTAATTTACTTTATGGACTTATCTCTTGAAAACAGCAATTTCGCTTGTAACATTAAGCATAATTTTATGGCCAGCAGTTTGTATCCGTGTGCGTGTGAGTGTAAAAGTTTCGGTGTCTGTGGCATGCACAACTTGCCACACACCAACACACATACATAAAGCGTCCATTGACAGCATTGACTTGCCTCAGTAGACAATGGACGACGCCCTTCACTTGACGTTGTGTCACTCACAAAACACCCAAAGTTGTTTCATTTTTAATGAAGTTAAAGTTTTTCTTTCAGCCAAATAAACGCACACGTACATATAGATGCGAGGTCTGGTTGATAAGTTAACGTATTTTTTTTCCTCATATGTCAGCTGTTAATAGACTACAGTAAGATTTTAAGGTTCAGTTCGAAAGCTTTTGAAAGCAGAGAACCTCGAACATTGAACATTGTGACGAAATGGGAAAGTAAGGAAATTTGTTAATCAACGAAAGGCTTGATGGGAAATCTGTACATTGACATAATCAATAGGCCTATCAACAGGTAGGTTGATCCCCTTGGATTGCCAAGGGCTCTTAGGCATACAAAATTCATTCAAGATTTTATTGCTTTGGGAAGAGCAACTCTTTTCTCGACGTCTCTAACAAGTGTAAATTTGGAAAAAGAATGAAAATTTCTTTCCGGAGGAGGACATTTAATATTTACATACTTTGAAAGAAGAATGGGAATCTTTCAAAGTCCTTAATCAGGGAAAATCTGGAAGCTGAGCGAAGACTGGGCCCCTTCCACTTGGTCTTTCCAACGCAAACACGGTCGCCCTCTCGAACACACGTCTAGCTGGAGCATCCTCGTCCATCCTAACGACATGCCCGAGCCAGCGAAGCCACAGGATTTTGATACGCTGAGCAACGTCCAAGTCGTTGAAGAGCTCATACAGCTCCTGGTTGGTACGGATGCGGTAGTCATTGTCAACTCGAATAGGACCAAAGATATTGCGCAGTACTTTCCTCTCGAAAACTCCCAAGGCAGCTGCATCAGTAAGCGACACGGTCCAGGCTTCCGCGCCGTAAAGAAGCACTGGAAGGATGAGTGCCTTGTAGAGTGTTAGTTTTGTCCCGCGAGAGAGGTCTCTTCTACTCAATTACCTATTGAGACCGAAATAGCACCTGTTGGCAAGAGTGATTTTGCGCTTGATCTCCAGGCTGACATCGTTATGCTTTATCCAAGTTGACACACACCCTCCTCGTGGCCCCTTCTGGATAGGAGACCAACACCCGCCAGTCTGTGAACCAATGTGTGTGGCGCTGTCCAATCCCCTGGACATTAAATCTGGGTTGTTCGCAGGGCTTGGAACTCGCCACGTAAAAACACTTATCCAGTGAAGGCCAAGAAACAAGCCTCGGAAAGGACTCCTTTTTATGTTGACGACCACGGCAAACGAAAAATGTTCAATATTCATTAACATTAAATATCTTGAAAAGGTTACAACGATCCCCAGCATATTTTAGAACTGTTAGAAATTTCCAAAATGGATATGATTCAAGAACTTCGAGGAAAAACATGATGTGATAAATTTTTATGAATGGGGCCATAAACTGTTTAATGCTTATTCTCGAAATTGATACCAACTCTGAGCAAGCCAGGAAAAAATAGGATTATGATTCTTACCCCCGAAATCTCGCTTATAACCTTTTAGCTAGATTTTTTTACTTATTTCTTAACGAAAGAGAATAGTAGTAGATAAAATGTGATCAAACCAAAACTTCTCTAACTCAATAAACTGCCCTCATACACCCACACACAGACAGAGCTAAACCTACACAAACACAGAAACAATGACGGTACAGCATTTAGGTAGGTCAAAGGTAAATGTGCAGAGAGCCGCAACAGCCGCTTTCCAGACGCTTTTTATGACCGCCCGCTCTTCCACAAAAACCTCAAAATTGCAGATTTAATTTTATTTTTATTGCACTTTACGTTGCATGAAAAAGTTGAAAGAGAAAATTGTTTCTTTATATTGTAAGTGCTTGTAGTTTCATTGCTTCCTCTTTTGTCTCCGAAGAAGCAGCCAGATGAAAAAGGTTTGAGCTGAGGAAGTTGTCTAGATGGCGTCTTAAAGTGTGGGCAAGTAAGAAGAGCTATGCTAAGATGACTTTGCTGCAAATTAAATTCAATTTAAAGGAGTTTTCAGACTAGAGAAAAACAAATATGCAAAAAGTTGCAAGCAATGTAAGATGAAAAGTGTCATTGGTGGGTAAAGGCTGCTCCGGGACTCAAATAGGTGTGTCTATTGGTCGAACCCTTATAGAAGTACGAGGGAAAGTTATACTTGGAGCGATATAAGAATCTTACGAATATCCTTTATTACAGTCCATTCGACTGATAAAAAAGGCGTGAAAATCAAAAACGCAATAGTAACACTTATCCAAAAGGATTCGCATTCCAGGGAGTATCAAATAAAGAGGAATATGCTACATCGTTTGGATATATGGTTTTCATAGGCTTAGTAGTTCAGATCTTCAGATGTTTCTTTTTGTCAGAAAACTTTTGAATGGAGTTTATCAAAAGCTACTAAGCCTATGAAAACCATATATCCAAACTAGGTAGCATAATCCCCTTCTAGACGCCTTCATATTTTTGATTGGCCCATGAGTGTTCTTGGGTTAGATTGATTTTAATTTAGGTACTTAATTCACAACGACAAGCATTTTATTCTATTTGCAACAAAAAAAGGTATATCTAGATTTAGGTCTAGATTCTGGATACCTTCATGTTCGTTTTTTGAGAGAGCTTGGCAACAAACCCATCGATAGATGACTTTTTAGATCCACAGGCTTCTTAGCTCAAGATAAACTCATAACGATTATCATTTTTTTGCATTTCTGACAAAAATAAATAAATTTTTTAGAGTATTTTTAAGATTTATAAAATTTTGTTATTTAACTGTATGACGTCATGATGTTTGCAAATACTCTAAGACTTGCTGATGATGAACAATCAATTCTACATGAACCTTGGAGATGCCTCACTCTCCTAGAACTTTTTGGTTAAATTTTTTTCGTAAGGAAGATAGATCGTCGAATACTTTTTTTTCGATCTGTTTTTACCGCTTTTTATTTTTAATCTCTTTAAATTAAGTCAATGGTAAAGCGAAAGTAGGTTAGGTTAGGCCGGCAGTTGAGACTGACGTCCCGACTTACTTAGGCCAAGGATAGGCCCTTTGCGATACGCTAGAGTGAGCTGATTCACCACATTTCCCCACTTAATAGGTCCCCTACGAAAGGTGAGGAAGCCATCCGGCCTGAATGAAACTTAAAAGGCATTTCGGACTCTGTTCAGAGAACTGATATAGATCGTTTACAAAGTGTGACTGTAGGAACCTAAATCTTTTACTGCCCAGTCCTGGGCAGTGACAGAAGAAGTGTTCCAGCGTTTCCAGCTCCTCTTCATCGCAACAGCTTCTACAGAAGTCATGGTGGAGAGCATTCAACCGGGATGCGTGGTTTCCTACCAACCAGTGTCCCGTAATAGCACGGATAACAGATGAGCACTGGGCTCTATTCAGACAGCAAAGTTTTTGGTTCTTTTACTGCAGTATGTCGGCCAGGTTTGCCGCGAGATTCTACACGTGTTCGATATTCGATTCCATGTTTTATTTGCACAGAGAGTGAAAAAGTTTCGTATTCTCAGTTTACAGCTGACCATGGGTATACAGAGGCCCTCCTTGTCTTGAAGGAGGATGCTGGTAGTTCCTTTTCTAGCCAGTAACTAATTTGCGAAGTAATTTGCTGCGTAGATTCAGAATCCGAGGTCCCACCACGTCATTTTTGTCGGTGCTTTTTTCGTATTTTTGAGATTATGTATAGGGTGCAACAATGTTTTGTGGTCTATGTGTCCAGTTCATCATTTAAAACCTCTCTTATTACCCTTTTATTTGAGAATTCAAGAGATAAATTACGATTTTTTTTCTTTTGAAATATTTGTAGACCCCGGTATTTGTAGACCTCTGTAATTGACAGGCCCGGAATTACATAATCTGTGTTTAAGTGTTTTGCTGTTTTGAGGAAACTTTCTTTGCCAGCGCTTTTCCGTCCTCCCTCAATTGATTGGGACGTTGTTTCGTAAAATTTTTCCTGCCATTACCGTTTCTTTTGAAAGTTCCAGGTTCTGAGAGGGTGCCTGGAATTATTAACACTATATTGACTGATCAGATTAACATCGACTTAGTCGTATGCGATCTTTGAATCATTACTAGTTTGAAACACAACCTCCTGAATGTGCCTTATTGAAATGCTTTTTTTTTTCAGGCAGAATTTTGGCAGTATTCAGCTTGGTTAAAAATAACAAGGCATTACTACCGATTTCAAAGTCTTTAAGAAAATATGTAGAAATGCTTTATATTTGGTAAACTGCTTTTGAGAAATTAGAGATATGGTATGCTCATTACCTCACAAAAAACGAACAATTCATTTCTCCAAATGTACTCAACAGAGCAGACATAAAACAAAAACTGGCTATAAATATGCTCATTAATAAACATAAGCAACTTAATGTTAACAAACAAAGAAAAAAAATGTAATCATTACAAGAACAAGTAAAATCAAATCCATTTACAAGCCAAGAAAAAATGAAATAACATTGGCAATCTATTGCAAAAAAACAAACAACAAAAAGTCAAGAGACTATGTGGGAACGAGCAAGGATTCGAATCCCAAATGTTTTATACATACGCAATGGCTATAAGGCAAGAAAATGGCATTGGCAGAACATTTTGTAATCAAACGCAGTCAAAGTCATAATAATCAAGTCGTAAAAAACAAATCCATTTTCGCGCTTGAATAAACAACCGCAGAATGGCAGTCAACCAAGTCAGAGACAAGGACAATGAGAAACCGAGAAAGAGATTCCAACTGAGAAAGAGATTGAGAGTGAGAGAGAGTAAGCAGTAAAAACAATAATAGTAATGGCGGCAGAGTACAAGATTTTTACACCTTTTGCAGTAAGAACAACAGCAGTCACGAGGAATCAGGAGTCAACAAAAAGGATCAAGGATAATGCGCCAAACAAAACAAAGCAGCGCACTCGTAATAATAACAGTATATGTATATGCACAGAGTGGCCATAAAAAACAAATAGCTCAATGCGTTGAGAGTGTGGCAGTGGTATAGACAGAGGGGATGCATTCAGGGGATCAAAAACTTGGCTTTAAAGGGATGAGTGAAATGGGGTTACTTTTAAAGAAGTATATATAGGTTTTTACCTAATATGTAGATATATGTCAAGCTTCTTTTTGATTTATTGAAGATAGTTAAATAACCGAAATATGGAAGGCAAAACGCATTTCTTCTTAATGCTTGTAACAATTCGTAGAGATACCTCAATTCAATTTTATCATAATGACTACATCTGCATATTATTGAGACGATGCTTTCGTTCATAGTGAAGTCATTAATAGTTTTGATAAAATATACTTTGTATTTCCTACGAGTAAGGTGTAATCCATTTCTAAGCTTTTACTTCTGTATGAAGCGCAAACATCTGTGGAGCTCTCTATCGAATGGTGAATGAGATTCATTCATTAAACTGCTAGATGGCAATGTACATCCGCATGTTAGGTCAACACCTTTTGAGAAAACCTTAAGTGGGCTCTTCAACCCACCCATTAGCAATTGGTTTGTCTGAGCAGCACTTTTCATTACATGAAGATATAAAGAGAGATATAAAGAAGACTCGATGGGTTATACGAAAGCTGATAGAAAGATTTTTGAGGTCTACCCAAAATCTCTGCTGATTTTTCCTTCTTGGAATCCATTTACATTTGATGCTTAGCCATGAAAAGTCGAAATTTTTTTCGCTTTCGGGTAGTAAACCACAATCAGCACAAGTGGGCATTTCGACAACCTATAACACCAGATATGTTAGGGCTTTGTACCTTTTTTTTTTTTTCCGAAAAGGGTACCTTACAGAGAGGTGGGGCAATCAAAGCTTCAAAAAATTTCGGATTGGTAGCATACAAAATTTCTTTAATATCACACGAAGCAATGCTAAGCACTTTGAGATATTTTGAGCTAAATTTTGTAGGCCAACCTAATCTCGTGTGATCGCTGAATGAACACAACAGCGCTCCCGTTTGTCATAAGAAGCGACTGAGCGAGGGATCCAAACGGCTAACTTAATCTAGAGTCAGTGCGACGCCAAACACTGTTCTCTTCTATCACGACGCTCCTATTTGTCGTAGGAAATGACTGAGTGAGGGATCTAACATCGTTAAACAAATCTACGGCCAGTGCGACGCCAAACACTGTCTTCTACTTAGGCTAGCCATTTTGGATCCTCCGTTCAGTCGCCTTTTACGACAAACAGGAGCGCTGTTGTGGCATTCTCTTCCAACCATCACACGGATCTTCCTTTGGACAGGATGCTCACTGTTAAGAGCCTCAATTTAAGCCTAGATGGCCCTATGTAGAGAGCGGCTACGCTGATCAAGCAGGCTCATTTGTAGACAAAATAAGTTCCCCTTGCCAAAAAAAGTGAAATACAGGAATAATTAGATAATATCTAGAGATATGGAATAGATGTTTGGGGCACTGCGTACCTTAAAAACTTGCGGTTGGTAGAACCCCGCTGTGCGGCTTATGACATCCAGTCCCTGCTTCGTTGGGAGTTCAACGCCCATTGAGGCTTCAGTCTGGTACCGCTGAAAGAGGAGCACACCCTTCCACTTCTCTAGTTGCTAAGTCGGACGACTAAGAAGGCCAACAGACAATCATGGGAACTGATGGGTTCAGTTTCCATAAGTTGCTTAAAAAGTATTCATTTTGACAAGCTACTCGGCAGACCCCCACAGCTTCCCAAACATCAACAACAACTTCAACAAAAACAAAGGTTTTCCCGACATCTAGATGGTCACACAGCCGGAAGGTCAGTCAGGCAGATCTCAATCTCTGTTTGAGTTATAATCTGCTTAATGTCATTGTTAACATAGTTCATGCATTACTCTCTTTAATATCGCGGATCTGACAAATTATTTATATCTTAAATATCTTTCATTAAAAACGACTACGTTGGAAATTTCAATCTTATATAAGGAGTTGTAGCTCACTTCATAAATGATATATCTTTAGTTAATAAATGAAGTGATATAATGGCTTAGTTTTCGTACCGGCGGCCTGCAAAACAACCGTCCAAAAAATGCAGCCTATAATCCCAAGGACGCCGGCAATAAATTACACAAGACCATAAAAAAAGGCTATCAATCCAGACGCGACGCTTTCATTATGTTCTGAAGTCGCTGAAACTGAACTCTATGCCAGGATTCTGATGTGTTGGATGGTGTTTTTTGAGAACAATTGTCCCTGTGCGATGATTTTTTGTATATTTTTTGAGTCGCAAACTTCGAATACAAGATCCAATAAATCCGTACTTGTCAGGTTTGTGAGGAACATCAGAAATACCATTACGAATTAATTTTATGTGAGCACTCTGAATTTAGATTCAGTGAACGCAGAAACACAAGGAAAACTTGGTCCGACTGACCCTGGACACATGGCTTTCTAAACAAAAATACCTTAAATAAGGGATTCGGCTTAATATCTTCAAAAATATCTAGCTTATAAAATTGAATTTTCGCGTCAAAATATTGAGAGCAACTCTCTCTTGGCATCCCATTGCAAATACTTATCTACGTCACTGTTATGTGCGTATAAAGTAATGCGAGATTTGCTTAAGATGACAGCCAAGTTGACAACCTGTAAATTTTGCGCTTTATTTAACCCATGAAGCAATGACAAATCTGTGCCCGTTTGTAGAACCCGCCGTAGACTGCGTTTAATGACCGTAAAAATCAATCGTAAAAAACTGTAAATTATAATGTAATAGAAAAGTAATAAGTATTTGGATCAAACAAACATTTTGCTTATCGCCCTCATCAAAGGCATCACCATCGTCATCGCCATCATCATCGCCATTGCCGTCATCCAAAGAGATCGTAAAATTTGCGCAGCTAACCCGGACCAAAGTCGTAAAATTTTCATGCGGAAGTGCTAAATGAAAAGCTCAGTGTTAGTTTTCACACAAACACACACACAAACACACTTTAGGAACAGTGCATAAGTTTTTGAGGGCGGTCGCATCATTACACTTGAGTGTTTTACAACTTCCTCTAAGTTTCTCATGGTCATAAAGTGTAATCTTCATGTTTTTATTACACGCAACTTACAACTATGACAATGACAATGTTCTAGGGAGTACGTACGGTACGTACTATATGGTAAAGTCCAGATGTGTCAATATATGAACCCAGCAGCAGCCAGCGAACTGAGTTCCTTCTCGAAATTGACAGCTCCTTTGAGTCGTAAAATTCTCCAAGCTACTGTCGCTACATATGTTGTTTTTGTTGTTGATGTTCGCACTAGGGTAATGATTGTCACCGGATAAACAATTAAATTGAGGTTAGAATGAAACATAAAAAGCGCATAAAAAAACCATAAACCGGGTATTCCCCCTCCAACTACCTTGTACCCTCTTGTGGACTAGACAACAGACGTCTGTCTACATCGTCAACGCATCGTAAACATTTTAAGCTACAGTTTATTTTCATTTGATGCAGCTGAGAAAAGGGATAACAACAACATTTCGTTGAGTGAGTTTGTTGTTGTGTTTAATATACACTGCAAACAGAGGTATACTCGATTTGGTAAGTGTGTTTAACACGCGAAAGAAGGCGTGGCAGAACAAAAAGTTCTTGGTAACAAAATATTTATTTATTATACAATAATATATATTAAAGTTAGAAAAAGATGGAAAAATATCATAGCTACTAATATAGTTCTCTACCATATTAGTAAAGGACGGAAGTTGGAATTTATCAAATTAAGGATTCTCAAAGAGGACAGTTTGAGACTGTTCGAAAGAAAGTGTCTCTTCAAATGTAGCTACAATAGGTTATAGGGTAAGGCTTAGGCAAATCTAAATTGGATTTACAAATTTGTAAGGTTAATCACAAAGGCACCGCCTGAATTTTTTTGAAAGAAAGTTTTACATTCATAAGTTTTGCTCCCTATATAAGCAGCAATGTGAAAAGGGAGAATTCACCAAAATACGGATTCTCAAAGAGGTCAGTCGGAGGCTGTTCGTAAGAAAGAATCTCTTAAATTGTAGCTACAATAAATTATACGGTAAGGTTGAGGCAAAGCTCAATTGGATTTATGAAATTGTAATCTCAAAGGCACGAACTAAAGCTTTAAATTCACAAGTTTGTAGTCCAATGCAAGCCACCAAGGGAGAAAAATTGAGTTATTTTGGGGTTAGCTGAGGATATAATAAAATATAAAAAAGAAGTAAACCACCTAAAATTTGGGATACAGTTGATGGAGCTATTGGGACCTATTTGCCTGTCCGTATGAACACTTTGATCTCAAAGACCATAAAATTTAGAAACCCTAAATTTGAGTATTCACACACAGAAAAACTTTGTGAATCTTTTATCCTGCTACCTCGTGCAAGAATTTCAGTGATCCTATTTAATATTCTGATCTGAACAAAATCGAACAAGAACAACTAAAGTTATGCTAATTTTACGCCCCTTTCTGCACTTACAAAATTATATAGTATAGCACCAAAAAATTGAATTTTTCACTTGGGGTAATCTCTCTACCCACCCATATCCTCACTGAACTATCCCGGCGAA
Organism: Chymomyza amoena; assembly: GCA_037043745.1. Classification (NCBI taxonomy): domain Eukaryota; kingdom Metazoa; phylum Arthropoda; class Insecta; order Diptera; family Drosophilidae; genus Chymomyza; species Chymomyza amoena. The sequence continues at coordinate 34,779 of JBAMAX010002462.1, forward strand.
TAACGTTCCCAAAAAGTTCGGATCTGCATAATGCCATACATCCACACAGGAGATGCTCCACTGTTTCGTCCGCTTCCACAGACGGCAGATGGGTGACTAGTCCCGGGCGTTTATGCCAAAACTGGCGGGGTTCCCCAAATCCGAGTCTGTCGGGACTAAAAGGGGAGGGCAAACTGAGCCCTTAATTTCGGTACCACGGGTTGAGTATACGTCCAAGCGTGCTCATTAAGGTGGGCCCCCTTGTGGGAGTATCGTGGTGGCTGTGGTTGAAACCCAAATCGCGGGTAGAGTCAGCTTGACTCGGCGTGGTGTTGCGATCTCAACCGGGTACTGCTAGCCATAAAGCTGAAGAGATGATAGATACATCTCGCCCCTCTCCAAGGGGGAATTGCATGCCCGACAACATGCATTCAAATTGGTACCAAAGAAATATCAGTCTCGGCTGATTGCTCTGAGGGGCGATAGTTGGCGCATTAATCCAGACTCACCGTGTTATATTTACACTCAAGTTGCATATCTGAACGCCGTGGTTTTAATCCTGCAAAGGAACATACCACGCTAAATAAAATCCGGAAAGATCTGGCTATCATGTTTCGTCCGCTTCTAATATTTGTTAAAAATGCATAAAATATTTGTAGTGCAATGATGAAATATTTGCTCTCTATTTGTTTGCCAAAGAAGAATTTTGAGCAAATATTTGCGTAGTGTAATGATAGCTTAAGGTTGCCATAGCTAGCAGGAATTATTTGTTCAAAAAAACTTTTACAGTGTATTCTTCAGTCGACTCGACTCGTTGACACTATGACATTTTTGTTGGCATGGTGATCTGTGTCCTTTCGCAATGTTGTTGCTCGTAAAACGTATGATAAGACACTCGCCGCTGGTAATGATAATAAAATTATAATTTCGCTCCACATATGGTCTGCGTGTCTATGTGTGAGTGTGTGCTGGAGTATCTGTGTGACACTTGAGCAACTCACATTGGCATTTCAGTTTTAGTATCTTTTAGTCTCTTGTGCCATGTGAGAAATTGTAAATTGCGCTAATAAGCATTTAAAATTAACTAAATGCGCACTCGTCAGCTTAAGTTCATGACTTGGCCTTTTGGCTAGGATTTTGTGGGATACAGTTCGGGTGCGGGGTGGGACCAAGTGTAGACAGAACTGTGACCCATTAAGTGTTTAAGAGCCTGCTAGATGTGTTTTCGGTGTAGCTGCCAAATGGCCAATGACTAACATGTGGCAAATAAATTGGCCATAACATTTGACAATCACATGAAATTGACATTCGACTTACTTAGCTGCGGTTTCGAGTGTGTGTGTGTGTGTAGAATAGGTGAGGCATGCCTCTTATGTGTCTACAAAGTTTTATAGCAATGTTGTAAGCTTTGAGTTTAGTTTTAAAGTTGGAAAGTTTAGAATGCAGTGATACGAATTTTTTGTGAAATACCAATGGGATTTGTCATTTGGATAGTTTGGCAAATACTTTAATGGGATTCGTGATTTTCGATAGTGATGGAAATCGATGGAAAAAGAAGAGAGAGGTGTATACCATGAACAATTTTTTGTTTTTAAATTGTCTTTTATATGTGATATGTATTTTAAAGTAGAAAATTCAATTTTTTTTGCTGCAATCTGTAAGAAAAGTGAACTCTTGGGGAGTTGCAAAAGTTTTTTTACGTTCAACAAAATTGCAGCTCAATAAATTTCGCACATAAAAATGATTTAATATGCTACTTACTTACTTACTGATTACAAAGTCTTAGCCAAGCACTAAAATCTTTCGGAGTAACACATATTTGCTGTCTTAAACAGAAATAAAGTTTTTGGTTAAAGTTGGTGATTTATGGAATGTTTTTGGTTTTCAATTTAGGACAGCAAAAACAATAAGAAAATGCTAACGAGCTCTTTTACAAAACACTTTCCATTTCAACTAGCTTATTGAGTAAGATATCTCCAAAAAGAGCTTAATTATTTAAGGTAAAATTTGTGAGATTTACGCTTTCAAAAATTGTACACCAGGCAAAAGCCGTAATATAGCGAGGGTGTTCACTTTGTTGGGCAGAAATGCAGAAGTTCCTCTAACTACGTAAGCGTAATACAAAAATGCGGATGTGCCAGACTAAAAACAGTTAGCTCCAATTAGCTCCAAAAACTATAATAAATACTATATGAAAAAAAATGTTGGCAAAAAAATTCCATTAAAAAGCATAAAAAATAAAGTTTAAATTTAGAATGTTTGTCAGTATAAAATTTATAGGTATTAGCTGATTATCCACTGCAAAGCAATAACGCCAAATATGTGTTAAGTAAAAATTTTATTTTATAACTGCTTGAATTATTAATTGTTTTCTAGCTAAATCAAAGTTTGAGGACTAAATTGTATTGAATGGAGTAAAATAAAAAAGGTAGCTGGGCATTAGGGTGGCCACTGTTGATATGGAAACTTTTTTAAATACTTTCGGATCCTCTTTATATATTACAGGTGCTATTTGCAGGTAAAACCAAACTTTTTAGGTGGTGGAATTATTGATATCGTGCATTATGGGATTGTGAGCGAGTTTCCGATTTAGTTTTTGATATGCCACCAGAGTATAACTCTTCTTTGATTTCTTAAGGTAACCTCTCGAATTTTTAAATTTTTATAAAAAAAATGGCGGACGTAAAGTCGGGCGCGGACGACTTTAGGATACCCTGTACCACTAGCTTGTAATAAAGTCCGATTTCTTCACAAAAAACCAAAAACAGAAGAATTTTTAAGCAAACATTTTTTTGACCGATCGTTCCTATGGGAGCTATATGATATAGTCAACCGATTTCAATAAAATTCGACACAGTGCTTAAATACCTTAAAAAAGATATGAATGCCAAATTTATTTAAAATATCTTTACAAACAAACAAAACACATCGAATTTTGTATAAAAAACGTGTTTTTGGACCGATTGGTCCTATGGGAGCTATATGATCTAGTCAAACGATTTGGATTAAATTTGGTACAGTGCTTAGGAACTCTAAAATACTCACGAATATCCAATTTGGTCCCAATATCTTAACAAACAAACGAAACACAACAAATTTTGTTAAAAAATCGATTTTTTGGAAGATCGGACCTATGGGAGCTATATGATATAGTCAACCGATTTTGTTCAAATTTGGCACATTGCTTAAGTGGCCTAAAAAATTTCCAAACGCCAAATCTGGTTACGATATCTTTATTAAAAAACGAAATATAGCGAATTTTTCTTTAAAAAGTTATTTTGGCCGATCGGTCCTATGGGAGCTATATGATATAGTCAACCGATTTCGATCAAATTTGGTACAGTGATTGGGAACTATAAAAAACTTTCGAATACCAAATTTGGTTACGATATCTTCATAAACAAACGAATTATTCGTCTAAAACGCTTTTTTTTTGTCGAGGTCGTCTCAAACACCCCCATGGGAGCTATATAATTTATCCCCGATATCAAAAAAATAAAATAAACTTGCCTCCTATGGAATAATATGGGATCTAATGTGAAAGTTTGGTAACTCTAGCTCTTACCATCTCTGAGATCTAGGCGTTCACACGGACGGACAGACGGACAGACGGACATGGGTATATCGACTTCTCTATTCACCCTGATCATATTTTAGGTAACTTTGGGGTGTCTCCGACGTCTCCTTCTATATGTTACATACATTTTCGGCTTGCACAAACTTAATATACCCTTAGTACCATATGGTACAGGGTATAAAAATGCAAAGAAATACAAGCTTTTTATGTTCTATCCCTACAAAATTAATTTTTTATGATTTCATATCTGATTCAGTCGATATCTACATATTTGAATTACAAATTTTTGAATTTTGATGTTAAGCTACGGTATATATAAAAACAACGCAGCCTGTAAACGCTTTAAAACATCTGCGCTGATTCCTATAGACAGACGCAACCCGGAACTTCTTTCGCGCTGTAGCACCCCATGAAAATGTCCTTTCACCACTCATGCATAACATAATTGCTGCAGACATTTTGGAGTTCCTGTTCCTGCTTTCAGCCGCTTACGCTGGCGTTGTCTGCGTTCTATTCTCCGATTTTTAAGAGAACAAAGTCGCGGACGGAATCGGAAAGTAAGACCAGCGTTTTCCAAGTTGAAGTCGCGGACGGAATTGGAAAGTAAGACCAGCATTTTCCAAGTTGAAGTCTGTGCTATTAAAAGGTATGCAGAAATAAATTTTCAAACGAAAGACGACAACAATTTTACTATCATCCTGTCTGATATTCAAGCAGCGATAAAGACAATTTAGGTGCCAAAAATGGATGGCTTCTAGGACACAACAATATCACTGGAAATGAGACAGACTAGTAAGGATGGGTGCGGCAACACCGATAATCGCACCTGAACCATATTGTAGGATTGGTAACCATTTGGTATGATAGCTACTGAGAATGGAGGAACAAACCCAACAGCTGCTTCATGGGGCATAGATGGCAGGACTTAAGAGGTCAAATACCCTCCTCTCTAACTACAACCATAGCGGGTTTCAACGGTATAATAAAGTGAGGATCCTGACTGCAGGTTCAGCAGTCACTTAAATATAATTGGCAAAGCGGATATTGGACTATGTCGCAACTGTCCTATGGAGAAAGAAACTTCAATGCGTCTACTAAGTGAATGCATGGCACTCGTCAGCAAAAGAAACAAGCTCCTGGGCATGTACGTTCTCTCACCGGAGATCGTTATTACCCTAAGTCCAAACAAAATACTGGAATATATGCAGGCCATTGGAGAGGGCTGAGCCGTAAAGTGAGTTGAATAGATCCACTTGGGTCGCAGTAAATCTTTACACCCATTCTTCTTCTTCTGTCCTGTTACTCCTAGTGGAACATCACGCCATATGGATTACGTTATATTGTTATTTCTAAAGCATGGGGTTTGCACCTCCAAATCCGTCGTGCATGCTGCCGGAGCAGGTGGATTAGCCGCACGGACACGGCTACCACTTGGAGAATGAATATTCCTCGAGCTAACTCTCATGTTTATAAAGAAATATGTGAAGGAGCAGAGTTCTGATAGTAAGTTAAAAGCTCAAAGTTAATACTGACAACTCTTCACGCAGTGACAAATCAATTTTAAATAGGCCGCCCCTAACCTGGAAAGCAGACGCTCATTCTGAGTACAGATACTACGTTGTGGATGGCAACATGATCGGGAAGCTATGATTCGCCTTCTAACAATAAGCTAGCCCCCAGAACTGTTGTTCATGGGGTTACCCAGAGGATGCTTGAATGAGAGTCGGAAGTTTGTGAGCTGTTTGAACCGTTCAGCAAAAGAATCCCAGTTTCAAGTAAACGGCGATCAGTAATTTTCCGCGTTAGCATGAACTTCTGCGAACGGCTCCATCCTCCACACCCATTACTAATAATAAATTATAGTCTGAAAAAAATATAGATTTTCTTAACATTTCTGTGTTTGAAAAACATTGGCTACATTTATATTTCCTTTTCGAAAAGTGATTCGCTATTAAGTTTTTCTACTTAAGCTAAGGACCCAAGCTATGCATTCATATCCTGGCTCTCCAGCTTTGTTCCCCAAGTACCAAAATTTAAAAAATTTCATTACAAAACACACATCGTATGCTTATTTTTTTTTCATTCAACTTTAAGTTGCATTATCATTCTCAAGTTAGCTCAACATTTGTTATATCTCTTTGCGTATGCGACACTAGTCGAAATTTTACACCCACAAACTCACAGAGATACAGCAACAACAACAACAAACACATATAGAGATACGCACATGCACGCCCATCAAGGGGACGATTACTTCCGCCATTTTCTATGATGAATTGCTACTTTTGCTTAACACACATACACTCACACACACACACACACACACACAGATACAACGAAGAGAGGGCGATGGCTAAAGAGCTGCACAGAAGAGAGTGGAATACATGGAGCCAGTTAGCGAGACAGACCCAAATACATAGATACACATTTATCCAGTCGACGGCGTTGACAGCGCAGCGCAGAAGCAATGAAGAAGAAGAAGACGATGACGACGACAACGAGGACGTGGATGAGAAGGACGCAGAGATAGGAACGATGATGATGATGCCAATGTAAAGCAGGTGAACTCGAGCAAATGTTGGAGTGCCAGTGCGCAGTTGTTGTTGTGCAGCAATTGGTGGCAAAACACTGAAAGGACACAGGAAGTGCACTTTGGCAGGACACACAAACCCACACACACACACATATATAGACATAAACACGGAAATGCTAGCACTCATTCACACACACTTAAGCGCATATATGTGGGGGTGTCTGTGAGTGTGTGTGTGTGCCATTGGGGTGCTTTTTGTCGCTTATTTATGCCTGGCAATCATAAAGCGCGCCCCACACACACACACACAGTGGCTCGTTGAGCAAGGGAGAGTGCAGGTTATGGCTTTCTATAACTCAGGCTGTCATGCCAGCTCTTTCTGGCCTGGACCAAGTGCCCCTTTGCTACCGGCTTCTGGCTTTCTGTATGTCCTGCTGGCTGTTTCTGATGTATTTCATACAAATTGCAAGTTTTAGTGCTTTTATTTTCTGGAGAAAAATCATCCATCAATGGCAATGCTTGCCGAGCACATGGTCTGCTCTTGTTGTTGTTGTTTTGTTTCCTTTTTTTTTCGTGGAGTGTTTTTGACGTTTTTGTGTCGCACAGACGCAGACCACCCTCAACTGACAGGATAAGTATTATAAGGGCACAATGCCATGCGGCGAAATTTGTTAAATTTTCGCTGCAAATAAAACTCATTGTAAAAGGGGCAACAAACCCATACACACACATACAGACACACACACCCACCCATGCTCTCTTACTCTTTTGCTCTAACTTGCATGCCCTTTGCTGTTTTCTGTCGCACTCGTTTTGTGCAACATTTTGTAAAATAATAGCATAAAATATTGTTGTCCTTGAACAATTTACTTTTATTTTATTTTTATTGCCTACATTGCGGCGCACATTGCATATGTGTGGCAGCCACTTCCTATCTGTGTGTGAGTGTTTGGGTGTGTGTCGGTGTTTGTGCGCCGGAGCCTCAGTTTTAATACTCTGCAATCAAACGGAAGTTATTTACCTTAGAGCTGGTGGCAAAGATGCAACAGACTAGGGGTTTTAAGGGCTATATAGAAACATAATTGGCATGACAAAAGAGATCGAGTTAGCTTCAACTTGGGTGCATGTTTCCAAATGAAAATGGTATAAAATATTTATAATTAATAAAAATATTAGTCAATTGTATTGACTTGTTCAATACTTGTATATAGTAGAAAAATAATAAATAAATAAATAAGATTGAAAAATTTACATTTTTAATAAGCAAATTTTTGGAATATGTATATTTTTTGGTATATCCAAGTAGGCTATTTATAAAATTAAATTTTTTTCAGGTAAGTATTATTTATAGCTATAAAAAGATTAATTGAAAGAAAGATTTCGTAACTTTTATATGAAACTTCTTATAAGTCGGATTGGTACTGCGGCAGTTCCATGAAAAAATGATAAAATTTGAATAACTTACTATCCAAATAAATTATTAATTTAATTAAATTTTTTGAAATAAAAATAATAATAATAATAAAAAAAAAGGTTATAAATAATAATCTATAAAAGTCCGAGATTTAATTGAAAGAATGAATTTGTTGAGTTGGTTGTCAAAATTTTAAATTTAGAATAACTTAAAAGAAAGAAAGATTTCGAAACTTTTTAATGAAAATTTCTTATAAGTCGGATCGGTACTGCAGCAGTTCCATGAAAAATATGATAAAATTTGAATAACTTACTATCCAAATAAATTATTAATTAAATTAAATTTTTTGAAATAAAAATAATAATAATAATACAAAAAAATAAATAATAATCCATAAAAGTCCGAGATTTAATTGAAAGAGTGAATTCGTCGAGTTGGTTGTAAAAATGTTAAATTTAGAATACTTTAAAAGAAAGAAAGATTTCGAAACTTTTTTATGAAATTTTGTATAAGTCGGATCGGTGATAAATTTTGATGATAAAATTTGAATAATTTACTATTCAAATAAATTATTAATTAAATTAAAATTTTTGAAATAAAAATAATAATAATAATAATAAAAAAAAAATAAATTATAATCTATAAAAGTCCGAGATTTAATTGAAAGAATGAATTTGTTGAGTTGATTGAAAAAATGTTAAATTAAGAATAACTTACATAAGCCCGACATTCAAAAACCCTTTGATTATATACCAAAATCGATATGTAGATTCTTGAAGACTTTCATTTTTGGAATAAAAATTCTAATCAATTCTCTCGTAATCATTTTTAATAGTAACACTCGAAACTGTCAACATAGGCAGACCTGTCGGCAGGTGGGTGGCAACGAGGAATTCTACGCGGGTCTGAAGTACTCTAAACAGATTAAAAGATTTGAAAAAAACATTAATCAGAAGAATGAAGAAAAATAAGAGCGCTTCCTTGTTACATTACATTTTAAAAATTATTGAAGATCCTTTTGTCGTTCCTTTACCTTTTAGACTTTTTCAAAAATATTCACAAAAGGTTTTCCTTTGGATTTTAAATTATTTGTATTAACTTAGTTCAAATATGATATAAGATCATGATCTTGCCACTGGCTCACAAGGATTGGGCCAAAATCTTGATCTTATGAAAAGCATATTTCAAGTTATGGCCGAGATTATTCAGAATAAAATTGAGTTAAACGCAATAAGTAAAATCCAAAAGAAATCTTTATGTGAATTTTTTTTTAATTACTTATTATAGTTAAAAGTCAAAAATCCACTTTTTTCCAAAGAGCTTCAGTACTAAGGTCAAATAAGTACTTGGAGTTACTATCATCATCATCCTCATCATCGTTTAGCTCTACACCCGAGTGGGCATTGGCTTCCTTTATAATCTTCCTTCATTCGTCCCGATTTTGTGCAAAGTCCTTTAAATTTCTTTTACCGATTTTCTAATGTCATCTATTATGCAATCGATTAGCCTTTTTCGTGAACGTTCCTTTCTTCTAGTCCAAGTTACTTTCACTATAGCGTATTTAATAGTCGTCATGTTTTCATTCCTGCCGGCTTATTTGTTTTTGTTGCGCTGGCATCGTGTCTGCATTGTTGCGTAGCCGGCGGCATGTAGCAGCCTTTTGGGCTAACAGGCGCTCGCTGTGCTTCATTAAATTTATGTTGCATTCAGAGTCCGCCTCCATTTTTGTATTTTTTTTGTTGTTGCTTGTGGGTGTTGTTGTTGCACAGTCATCAGCAGCCGCAACAGTTTTTGAGCCTAGTTGCACGTGCCGCACCATCGTAAAACAGATCGTAAAAGTTTATTACTTTCAGCTTTTTGTGGCATGTATGTGTGTGTGTGTTAGTGCCACAGACAACGCCAATGCCAATGGCAACGCCAACATCGCCCTTAACGTCACCGTCAGCGTTGCCGTTGCGTCTCTGCTGTCAGCTGTCAAATTGAATTTGTTTATATTGCTAACACCGAGTCCATGGAGCCGCCTCCGATGCCGCCGCCGCCGCCGACACTGACGTCGCCGCCAACCAGCGCTCCAACAGGTTTCATTTTCACTTGCCGGAAATCATTGCGTCATGCTGATATTTTGTATTTTAACGCCTCGTCCTCGTATCCGCAACCGGCTCTCTCACCCACTACAGGACACACTCCAAACCCCCTCACCAAGCGCTGCTCTGTTGTCGCGCTGCGCCTGCCTGTCATGCTCAGTTCTGTGTTTAGGCCATGAAGTCGATTTTGTTGGTTTAGGTCAGTTAGTTTTGGCTTTGACAGCTCAAAGTCGAGGTCAACTTTTGTTTGTATATATCTGTGTGTGTGTGTGTGAGTATCTGTGTGTGGTTATATTTATGTGTCCGCTGTCGAGACTTGGGCGAGACGCATTGCGACGCGGCATTGTCAGTTAAACATAAAAAATCGATTTTATTATATGCGCTTCTGTTGGCATATATAGATTTTCGGTCAGACTTGATTTCCTTTTGTGTGTAAGTGTGTCTGTGTATCTGTGAGTGACAAGCTTAAATTTTCAGCCTGAAGCGTAAGAAATTTAAAGCCCAAAGCGTGTGTGCACACTGCGTATGCGTAATGTGAGATGGAGTATGGATAATTGAAGTATGTGCAGCATTTCTTTAAACAAACAGAAGTACCCTATGCATTTTAAGTTCGAATTGAATAACTTCAAAATATGCTAAGATTAAGATGCTAGGGTTAAATATTTGATGGAAGAGATGAATTATCGGAGAGGGTTGACCAACTCTGGCTATCAGATAAATGGGAGAGAGTAAATTTTAGGCAGACACTGGATTTGATTTAGAAATCTTTGACAATCGCCAAAAACATACAGTAAATTATATTAAATTGTTTAAACAAAAACAGGAGCAACTTGTCTCCATTCAGACTAGGTGCTATATGCAAAATAGTAGTTATTATTAGTAGGGGATCATATAAATATTGAAATAGTCTATATTTCATACTACATATGACGAGCCATGAGTCTTTTATTGAATTTCAAAAAGTCCCCATTTACTCCCTTTCTTTTAGCATAGGACTTACTAGTGATAAAATTTAATTTATATTTTTCGAACATTGTATAACGAACTTCATTAAATTACTGATGGTAAAAAGCTTAAATAAAGAGATAACAATATTACTTTCTACTTTTAAAGGGTGTGCTGGAACATCTCCAGGCGGTATCGCCTTAATTTTATTTCGAATCTCTCAAAAACCCTGTTAAATGTTCAAAAACTGTGCAACTCTCCCAAGGGTATGTCTGGTATATTAATACCAAATGTAATTTCGTTTTCTTGAACGGATTAAACTAAAAAAATCGCTAAAAAGGAATTATGGAATACAAAATTGAAAAAAAAAAGTTTTTAATTATGTGTTTTGGGTTGTAAGACTTAAATTTTAATTCGCTTAAAATATAATAAGCATAACCTAGATGTACATTAGAAAAAAAATAAAGTGAAAACTAAAAATTAATTTAAACTAATAATTAAAGAGCTTTAAATACAGAAAAAACAATATTTGCAGGAATATATAAATATTTAAATGCGGTTTTAAAATATTTGATCTTATTAAGGGGCACACCTAGTGTGACATTTTCAAAAAATCGATTTTTTTTTCCATATTTCGATAGGTGATACCTTACTCTTTTAAATGGCTGTAACTCAAAAAATATTTAAGACATCGATTTAAAATTTTAGTATGTTATTTTTAAAGGTATAACCTATCGAAATATGGAAAAAAAATCGATTTTTTGAAAATGTCACACTAGGTGTGCCCCTTAAACGCGTTTTTCTCTAAACAGCATTTTTCGAATTTGCTGGAGTGATTACTCGAAGACAAATGATCCGATCGCTATCAAATTTTTTTTGCATCTCCTCTATATAGTTCTCCATACGATGAACCTCCAGTTTTTTGATCTGATCAAAAATCGAATTTTGGCAGGCCAAAAACGACCAAAATTTTGGGAAAAATTTAACTTTTTTTTTCAACATGCCGCCATTTTGTCAATTTTCGATTTTTTTGATCGCCCGAGGTTCATCGTACAGACAATATGTTTTAGTTTACGAGAATTTTTTTTTTTAGGTTTTATCAACGGAGATGGCTGCAATCACTCCAGCAGTGGAGGACCTTTTTTTTTTGGCGCCGCCGGAGATCGCGTGTCATTTCAAAAATATTCAATATTTTATTTCAAAAATTTTACTGTGTATTCTCAAAACATGTATAAATATACCCTCAAAATTTTAAATAGATGGATTCACTAGTTTTTTTTTTATTAATTCCCAAAAATGGTCTTTTAGTTAATTTTTTTTTTTTAAGATTCTTGTTGATAGATTTGTAACCATTATATGAATTAAAAAATTATGCTTTGAATCTCCAATTAGTGTTTTGTTAAAGCACCATTATAATGAAAATGTACTGTATTTATTTGGGAAAATCATAATTTTTCGTGTACTCTTCATGATGGATTCAGCTTGTGGTGTTCAATGGGCAGCTCGAATTCTTCGAAAAGTTGCTTATTTGAAAGCTACTAACATCTACCTTCAAAAAAAAATTTAATTATAGAAGAGTGAACCACTTTTCAACGGTTAAATGCAGTTAAAAGAGACGAAAAAAAAATTGCCCAAAAAAAAATTTTTTTTTTCTAATTTTACTAAAAATGCAATAAGTCGGTCATCTTTTATCATAAAAATATAAAATTATATAGAAATCGCATCTACATATCATGACCAATAACCTTAAATAATAAAATTTTCAGGTTTTTAAGACTTTTTCTAAAATAAATGGCTTTTTTTGTAGAAAAAGTCACCAAAATGATGTGTTTTTTGGCATTTCGGGCTCACAGTTTCTGTAGTTTTTTCTTTAGACAACCGATTTTTATGATTTGGAATATTATAGAAAGGTACTCTATTCTACTTTTCAGGGAAAAAAAAATTCGAATCAGTACAGATTTTATGACATCATATGTGAAACCGTTTTTTGAAAACTTTCTCATTTCTGGAGAAAAAAAAAGTGTGAAATTTGTCGACTAGTGTTATTCAAATTTTATCAGAATTCTCAAATAACTTTACTCTAAGGAGGTTACGCGAAATTAAATTGATACGTCTTCATCTACGTCACACTAAACTTACTTAGTCTCACTACATGAAACCCAATTTATCTTCTCCAACATGCCCTTTCTAGTGAGCTACAGAGTTACTAAATCTAAAACATAATTTAAACGAATCTCCAATTCACCAAAACAATATAACTTTAATTCTTTAAATTATAAAACCAATAGATAATCTAAGCGATTTAACAACGATTAATACAAACAAGATTATACACTTCTTAAAATTAAGTAATTTATACCTCCTTATATAAAAAAAATTTTCAGTGCTTCATAATGTTATCTTTATTCATTTATATGAATAAAAAGTATCAATTTATTTAGGTTAATTTTTTAATTGATTTTAATTTAAATTAATTTAATAAATTTATTTAAAATTTCATCAGACGTCTATCACACATTTTATTTTGATAAGCGTGATCGCAATTTGTTTGCCGAATTTTCAACACAAACTCAAGGCCAAGCAGAGAGAATTGGAGAACTATTTCCAGTTTATTACGAATAGTACGCACAAAACAAAACGTGCGATTATTGAGTGCTAAACACAACAAAAAAATTAATAAAGCGAGCACACGCTGAGCGAATTAAAGCTCCAAAGAGAGCTTTTAATATGTATTATGCTCTGACGTTGACAGAACTTAATAAAAACAAAAATCTATTTAGTAGTCATCATGTTGTGGAGGCAACTTAACGTACAGCGTAGCCGCGTCGGACGGTTAAGCTCTTGGATTGGGCAGCAGAGCAGCCGCGGCGCCGCTGCGACTGCAAAGGTAATTGTAAACAATCAATGCGTAGTAAGAAGTACATAATATACTGAATACGTTTATATTAAAGGCAGCTCCAGAGCTAGATGACGTTCCATTGGAACAGGCCAAGCCCTATTCTGCGCTGCCAGGTCCAAGCAAATTCGAAATAATGAGAGCATTTATGCCAGGCGGTAAGTTCAAAAAAGCTCAACGTTCTTGCGCTCTGCAAGTTTAGTTGCGCTCTTTCATAATAACTCTCTTTCAAAGTTCTCTTGCTTATCACTGACCAATCGTGATCAATTGCAGGTCGCTATAAAGACAAGCCGATTGAGGTAATGATTCTTGATCTGCAAAAACGGTATGGAAATATTTTTCGTATGCCCAGCATTGCCTCCGCGGATATTGTATTCGTCACGAATCCAAAGGATTATGAGCTCATATTTCGTAATGAGGGTCAGTATCCCTATAGACGCAGTTTCAACACATTTGAATACTATAGGCGAGTGCACAAACCTGAAGTATATAAGGAATATGACGGCTTAACATCAGGGTAAGTGTAATAATACGACTATTATGCTCCTCTGACCTATGATGTTTTATTTTTTTGGCATTCCTTTTAGCAATGGACCTTCTTGGAGCAAGCTGCGCACAGCCGTAAATCCCATTTTACTGCAACCCCGCAATGCCAAGTTGTACATAGGCAATTTGCTTGAAGTTAATAATGATTTTCTAAAACGGTAAGCATCTTTATCTTCAATTTTTAAAACCTTACAAACTTTCATTGATAGCTTACGCACCACACGAGATCCCGAAAGCTTGGAAATGCCCGACGACTTTGCTGAGGATATTCGACACTTGATTTTGGAATCTATAAGCTCGGTGGCGCTTAACTCACATCTAGGCCTATTTGGTCCCGAGCGTGATAGCAAGGAAATTAAATTGCTGCTGCAGTCTTTACAGCGCATACCCGATATAGCCTTTGAGCTGGACATTTTGCCGGCCTTTTGGAAGTATCTGCCCGTGCCCAAGTTTAAACTGTTGATGAAGTCATTCGATACCGTATCTGATTTCTGTGATAAGCACATTGGCAATGCACTGCAGCGCATAGAGGCAGATGCGCGTGATGGACGCATTAGTGCAGAAGCTGGCCAAGAAACCAGCTTGCTGGAAAAGTTAACCAAGTTTGATCGCAAGGCGGCCATTATTATAGCCATGGATTTGTTTTTCGCCGGCGTTGAGCCAGTAGGTTTCACTTGTTGGAACAAATGGTTTAAATTTATTTATATCCATTTTCCATTACAGACGCTCGTCTCGCTTTTGGGCATATTACTTTGTATAGCTAAAAACCCTGTCCAGCAGGCGCGTTTGCTGGCTGAGATTAAGGGCGTGCTGCCTTACAAGGACTCTGTCTTGACTATGGACAATATGAAGAATATGCCCTATTTGCGCGCTTGCATTAAGGAAGGCATACGCATGTACCCCATAGGACCTGGTACGCTACGTCGTCTGCCACATGATTTGGTGCTTAGTGGCTATCGCATAGTGGCCGGCACAGATGTCGGCATGGCAGCCAACTTCCAGATGTCCAACTCGGAGGAGTATGTGCCGCGTGTGCGCGAGTTTTTGCCGGAACGCTGGTTACGTGACGAGAGCGCAGAGTTGGTAGGCTCAACGGCCAGTCCGTTTATGTATCAGCCTTTTGGCTTGGGACCGCGTTCCTGTGCTGGCAAACGCATTGTGGACATGATATTGGAAATAACCATAGCGCGACTAGTGCGTAACTTTCAAATAAGCTTCCAGTATCCCACTGAAGATGCCTTCAAGTCACAATTCTTTGTCAAGCCCAACATACCCTTCAAGTTTAAGTTTGTAGAGCGTGAAAAGTAAGCGTTTATGATATGGCATGTTATGATATAGTACATAAAAGTACACTTCAAACTTGATAAAAGATTTTCTTTGCACGGTTTTCCATAGGCACTTGATAGTCAAGTGCAGCGTATGTCATAGTTTCGTTGTAGCCTGGCCAAGTGACACTTCAGACTACATTACACCATCAAAGCTGGGCCACAAAAAGCCACTTGAATGAGACGATTTTTGCCGCCCCAAAATTGCTTCAATGCCGTGAAGTGCACTCGATGCCGGCAAAGGAACAGCACTTGGTTACTTGTCTGTGACATGCATAAAGGCGGCTGCCAATCGGCTCAAAATATAGAACATATAATCAAGAGTTAAGTAAAGTTTGTACGCAGCTTTTGGCACAGCCCAGAAGTATGCTGCATTAAATTATCGACGTTGACTGCTGGCGCCATCTATGGCTTGCCAAAGACATTGCGGTTAAAGTTTTCATTTCATGAATTTATTTTTCTCATTTCGAATCAACGTTTTGTGTCCAAGTGCATCTGCTTCTTACTCGTTTGCGCTACTCTGTTATCAGACTACAAATAAATGCCCCAGCATAAATAATTCAGAAGTATTCATTTTGACATTGCATTGAATTTCCAGGGTTTGCATTTATTCTCTTACTCTAGCTCCTCACACCAACGAAGTGTTTATTTTCTCGAACAGAACTTGTTTTTTTTATTACTTTTGTTTTTGTAGTTTTACATTTATACTCTTTAGAAAGTGAATAGTGATGGAGGTTGGTCACACTGCGAAGTATTTATGGTATAGAAACATAAAATGGGTATTATTTTGCAACGATTTTTATATATTTATTTTTTTTTAGAAATCGATTATCGATTTTTTATTTCACTAACTTTTGTATCTTACAGCAAATGTGAATGACACCGAATAATTATTTATTTATCATTTTGTGATTGTGTGAATAAGTTGCAGTACAGCAGCTGAAAAAAGGGCTTCTCTTGGCAGAATGCAAGTATTAATTGAGCAACCTACCGAGTGAAAAAAAGAATACGATTCCAAGCTCTGCTGTTATATACACTTAAATTTTTCAAACTGATTAACACTACAGATAATCTCTTAGTACAGCCAAATTATGAGAGATCTAAAATAATATCACCAGGTTGTAAACAGTCCTAGAATCTTTAATCGGTATTCGGTTTCGGACGAAGCATACATTCTTCAAAGACTGACTTGCTACCGAACTCAGAAGAAGAAAAAGTTTACCAAACAGCACAAAATTTTTGCCAAGTGGGAGAAAAAAAGGAACTTCTGATACCTTAGAGAACGTGCGAATCTATGATTTGGTCTTGGGCGGGGTTTTTCACTTCGAAGAGTATGTATATCTAAGCTAACAAAGGACTATCAACCCATTTTACGAGCTTCCCCATGGAGCCGCCACTGCCTCAGAGAGTCTCTATAAATTACACATAGCTAAGTATTCCTTCCTATTGATGGGTGTACTCTATTAAAGGCATTATACTTGATTAAGTTTACAATGGAACAATAGATTTTACCAGTCGAATTTATTGTAGGCAGCAGTTTTATTACTGGGATCGACTTTATGTTGGTACTCACTTCTCTCACTTATGCCGACAAGCTCCACCATTTTGAATGTTCACTTAATTGTTGACAGCTGCTTTGCTTGAACGTGTTTTTGCTCGTCTTCGATTTTTACCTATTCAAAAAGATGGATCAAAGAACCTGGTTCAAATTTTGTGTGAAAAACGAAAATAACTGCGCGGATGCATTCCGAATGTTGACTGTGGCATACGTAGAAGCTACCTTGGACCGAAGTAACGTTTATCGGTGGTACAAAATGTTCTCCGAGAAGATGTGAACGACGAAGAGCGGGCCGGACGCCCGAGCACTTCACCAACAGACGAAAAAATTTATGAAGTGAAGAAAATGGTATTGGCCAATCATCGAATCACCGTTAGAGAAGTTGCTGAGGACCTATCAGGATATATCGATTGCCTCGTGCCATTCGATTTTTATCAATGATTTGGGCATGAGACGGGTCGCCACGAAATTCGTACCAAAATTGCTCAATTTCGACCAAAAACAGCATCACATGAACATTGCTAATGAGATGTTAGACTCTGTCCGCGACGACCCAAATTTGCTCCAGAGGGTCACAAATGGTGGCGAATCTTGGGTTTATGGTTACGACGTGGAAACCAAAGCTCAATCATCTTCATGGAAGCAGCCGCACGAACCAAGACTGAAAAAGCGCGCCAAACTCGGTCGAATGTGAAAGTTTTGCTTACAGTTTTCTTCGATTGCAGAACAGTCAGTAAGGAATATTACCTGCAAGTTATGGGCAATTTGCGCGAAGCAATCCGCCAGAAACGCGCGGATTTGTGGAAGAACAAAAATTGGCTTTTGCACCACAATAACGCCCCTGCTCATACATCGTTGCTTGTGCGCGACTTTTTGGCCAAAAAAAACACTCTAATGATGCCGCAGCTACCGTATTCCCCAGATCTGGTCTCCTCTGACTTTTTCTTGTTCCCTAAACTGAAGAGGCCCATGAAAGGACGACGAAAGGCGTCGCGACGCTACGCTACGATTGATGAGATAAAAACGGCATCGAAGGAGGAGCTGAACAAGATAAAAAAATTATTTTTTGAAGTGCTTCGAAGATTGGAAAAACGGTTGGCACAAGTGTATAATATCTTATGGGGATTACTTTGAAGGGGACAAAATATATATTCATGAATAAATAAATAGTTTTTGAAAAAACACAAAATTCGCGATACTTTTTAAACACACCTCGTATTTAGCTGTTCACAGAATTTTTTTTTCGTACTTCTTTTTTTTAATTTTTATTGAGCAAACGACAGTGTGATATCGAAAGTAAACAATCGAAGCTAGGAATGGGTCTAGGAGACGATCAATAAAGTGTTGCACATATACAAGTTTTACTTTCTAATGAGGGCAGGTCATTAAAGTGATCAAAGTTCTTTATTAGAATAAATCCATTTTAATCCAAGGCCTGCATAATGGTCGTACAGCTTATCTTTTTATCGATACCCATCAGTTTTTTCAATCGATTGTATTCTGTGGGTTTAGTTTTGTAGGATTGATTGACAAAATCAAATGTTTTAATTTTTCGATACGGTAATAAATTCAGCATCGTGTTTGGCTTGGGTAAGAGTCAATTTAAATTTATCGATAACAAAAAATTTTTACCTAAATATCGAATTCTTAAAACAGTACCATTATAAAAAGAGCATTTAAACTTCCTTATAACTGCAAACAGAGGAATCGTTTTCGAAAGTTAGGAAAAAGTCCTTTACTGTTTACAGCACTTGGACAGTCATCGTCTTATCTGCGCGTTCCTGTTGTAGCTCGTATGTCCTGCACTTTATGCTACTTTAGTTGGGACTTGGGCTGTGCCATCTTCTGCATTATTGAAACTATATTCTGATGTCACTTCCGTGCCTCTGCCCCCCTGTACAGACACTGGCTGCAACACTTGAAATGTCAATGCTGGCCATTGCAGTGCATAAACTTTTATCGTGCCCGGGTCGAGACAAATGCCGTCCGTATTCCAGAGTCTGAGGCTGGGCGACTTTGTCACGTTTCTTTAAATTGGCGAGCTGGGCATGGAACTTTTCTAACGAAATGCATTGCATAAATGAACAGGAATGCGATAGTGTAGACAAACAAAATAAATGGAATTCATTATTGCATTGGAATACGTAGCAGACTCCCAGACACAGCTTCAAGTTCGATATAGATAGTTGCTGCTGTTTTCTTTACCTTGGCACAAAGTTAAGTAGTGCACGATTTTAAAGTCGAGTTTTTGCCATTGAGAGCTGCTGCTATCTAAGACTAGCAACTAAATTGAAAATGCATGTCAAATATCACACAAATCAAAGTCAAAATTTGAAATCCAAAATGGAGCACACGCAAGTTGCATGTTTTGCAAAAGCGTTGCCTGCTTTTCGGAGGGAGGGGGCGTTACTATACACATATGTGGCATGCACTTTATGGCACATGCAGGCCCCCCATAAAGTGTGAGCAATTAGACATGTGTTGCAGAGAACATACACCCAAGTACAATCACATACGCACGAGGGTAGGCTGAAAAGTAATCGGCAAAGAAGAGCCAAAAATGCCCGAAGCCAGGCAATAACCAAGACCCTCTTTCCTCTCAAAATATATTTGGGGCCTTTTCTGACCCTTTGTCGCTACTGCATTGGGATGCATCTAAGCTACTTTAACATTACTGAAAAGGCTGATTAATGTCTCCCTTACGTCAAATACTCTTACGTCAACTTACTGAAGGGACTTCAAGCAATGCGTCATAGAATAATTATAGTCGCTCCCTATCAGACCTTGGTCGCCTTGGCAACCACTTGACGAAAAATCTGCTGGACAGCTGCACCCAAAGACGTCAACTGACGTCATTCCCAACACCAAGTTCGAGCAAGTCCTTTGCGCTTCCTGACTCGTGGACATTACTTTTCTGCCTACCCTCGCACTTATATGCAACACAGCATCTTATGTACAACAATTTGAATTTGGCTTCTACATTGAACTTTGACTTGCCATCAACATGAGACACATCGAACATCGTACATTGAACAGGGATCGGGCTGCACTACTAACAAACGAGCCTGAGCCTGAGCCGGAGCCAACTAGCGCACGCCTTTTGACATGACAATATGGCGTTCATGACCATCAAGCCCGGCGTAGGTGGGTGCGAGTGTGGTTGGTTGGTTGGGGGTGTTCGATGCGTGAGTATGTTCATGTCCTGCCAATTTGCAACAGCACGGGCGTGGCAAACGGACCA
Source organism: Chymomyza amoena (assembly GCA_037043745.1). Classification (NCBI taxonomy): domain Eukaryota; kingdom Metazoa; phylum Arthropoda; class Insecta; order Diptera; family Drosophilidae; genus Chymomyza; species Chymomyza amoena. The sequence goes on from JBAMAX010002462.1 coordinate 54,877, forward strand.
CGTCTAATGACAGTATACGTAACCTGCTACCGTCTCCGCCTTTGGCACTACTTGGTCGCACTAGTACTAGTACCAGGCCCATCTACATCATGAGCACTGGCATCTCCATCTCCGTCTCTCCCGCTCCAAGTGTCATGTGTCACGTTTGCAAGGCGTTGTTGAGGCGTCCACTGTCACTCTTACCGTAGGCACCGTCCATACACACACGGCGCACTTAGTTGCTTGTCAATTTTGCAGCTGGGCGTGTCCGTGCCTCATAGGCATGACTTGGACCAAGCTATACGGCCTGACATTAGTATGTAAAAGGCAAACTTTAAACAAAAAATTGCAGCGCAGGACAATCAGCAAATGCTAACGTTGACGTCGTCTCCGTCGTCGACGCCCCCGTCCTGCAGGCGTACAAACTACCCGCACCCCCGGCTCACTTCTTTCGTTCTTGACAGGCGTCCATGATTAATGGTTGTCAATGGAAAGCTGCTGGAATAAAAAAAAATATATAAGCAAAGCCTAGCTGCTTTTTTATATGCAACCGGGCTAAAAGTAATTTTGTTATTTTAAGAAAAGTTCCCCCCGGTTTCGACTAGGGCTCCCCTAGCTTGATGAAATTACGCTACGGTTTTGCGTTTGTTTGGCGGAAATTGATTCGGCGGCGTGCGCCACGCACTTTTTTTCCAGCTCGTTTCCGTAGGAATTCCCCAACATCAGGCAGCGCGCAATTTTGCAACCTTTTGGCACCCCAGGAAGCAAAATGCTGCCTGGCTGCTGTGATCCGGGTCTCTTGCATAGATTACGCCGCATCGTCAGGCTCTCTTCTACGGTGTTAATGGCATTGCGTATAACAAAAAAACGTAGAGGCAAAAAAAATTTAATTTATTATTTCAAAGCAAAGCATTTCTAATCGAATTGTATTCTAATAAAGTGAATTGGAAATTGAAAAATTGTCCTTGGTTGTGTATATGTCCTGGTTGTTGTTGCAGGGAGGGAGTGGTTGACTGAGTGTTAGTTAAAAAATTTGAATTGTTTGTTTTGTTGTATTGTATATTGGTTGCTTGTAATGCATAGGAGGGAAATTGTGGTTATCAGATTGTTGACATTAATGACATGTTTTTATTTTTCAATCGGGGTTGTTCGAATTATAATGTACTGGGGAGGGGTAGGAGACAAACAATGGCAAGACAATAAATCGAAGCAGCTATAAGCATTTTTAAAGCGAAATTTAAATAAATTCAAAAATCAGGGTGGGGAAATGGGGTTAATCGAATGGGAGAATTGTAAAAAGTTCGTAGAAATCAAGAATGTATATCTAAAAGAAATTGTTTACTACCTTGGGAATTTTTTAAAATTTTGTTGTTTTTTTTCATGTATTTAGAACTTATCTACTTCAGAGGAACTTCATATTTATTTCTGATTTTAGATTTATTTATTACAAGAATTATACGCTTCCTTTGAACCGACAACTACTTCTTGAAGTAGTTCTTCTCATCTGATTTAATGTTAATCTCATTCTGAAACTAATACAATAATAAAGGCACTTCCAAACCTAAATTTGTTTATGGTTATTTTATTATAATATAATTTTATAATTACAAAATCAAAAACAACTTTTTTATTGTCCGCAAGAGGGAGCTAGAAGAAAATTAGAAATCTCGTCATTTTTCAAAATTGTCTGAGAGAGGGAGCAAGCGACTAAATAATGTAGGAAAAAATTATTTTTATTTACATATTAAAAAATGGCGGACGTAAAGTCGGGCGCGGACGACTTTAGGATACCCTGTACCACTAGCTTGTAATAAAGTCCGATTTCTTCACAAAAAACCAAAAACAGAAGAATTTTTAAGCAAAAATTTTTTTTTTGACCGATCGTTCCTATGGGAGCTATATGATATAGTCAACCGATTTCAATAAAATTTGACACAGTGCTTAAATACCTTAAAAAAGATATGAATGCCAAATTTATTTCAAATATCTTTACAAACAAACAAAACACATCGAATTTTGTATAAAAAACGAGTTTTTGGACCGATTGGTCCTATGGGAGCTATATGATCTAGTCAAAGACTTTTAAGTTTGCAAATCGGTGGAGTATATCATATAGCTCCCATAGGACCGATCGGCCAAAATAACTTTTTTAAAGAAAAATTCGCTATATTTCGTTTTTTAATAAAGATATCGTAACCAGATTTGGCGTTTGGAAATTTTTTAGAGCACTTAAGCAATGTGCCAAATTTGATCGAAATCGGTTGACTATATCATATAGTTCCCATAGGGCCCATCTTCCAAAAAATCTATTTTTGTTCAAAATTTGTTGTGTTTCGTTTGTTTGTTAAGATATTGGGACCAAATTTGGTATTCGTAAGTTTTTTATAGTTCCTTAGCACTGTACTTAGTTTGATCAAAATCGGTTGAATATATCATATATCTCCCATAGGACCGATCGGCGAAAATAACTTTTTGTATACAAAATTCGCTATATTTCGTTTGTTAATAAAGTCATTGTAACCAAATGCGACATTAGAATCTGTTTTAAAGTACCTAAGCACTGTACCAAATTTGATCAAAATCAGTTGACTATATCATATAGCTCCCATAGGAACGATCGGCCAAAAAAATTTTTTGCTTAAAAATTCTTCTGTTTTTGGTTTTTTGTGAAGAAATCGGACTTTATTACAAGCTAGTGGTACAGGGTATCCTAAAGTCGTCCGCGCCCGACTTTACGTCCGCCATTTTTTTATTTTGCATCACTTTTATACTAAGATTTTTTTTTAATTGAAAACTTTTTCCTTTTTTTTTTAATATTTTTGGTCTTGCTTAAGGAGGCTTAAAATTACCATTAGAGATTATTTTTATACCCTGTACCGTATGGTACCAAGGGTATATTAAGTTTGTGCAAGCCGAAAATGTATGTAACATATAGAAGGAGACGTCGGAGGCACCCCAAAGTTACCTAAAATATGATCAGGGTGAATAGAGAAGTCGATATACCCATGTCCGTCTGTCCGTCCGTCCGTGTGAACGCCTAGATCTCAGAGATGGTAAGAGCTAGAGTAACCAAACTTTCACATTAGATTCCATATTATTCCATAGTAGACAAGTTTATTTTATTTTTTTGATATCGGGGATAAATTATATAGCTCCCATGTGGGTGTTTGAGACGACCTCGATAAAAAAAAGTTTTAGATGAATAATTCGTTTGTTTATGAAAATATCGTAAATATTTGGTATTCGAAAGTTTTTTATAGTTTCCAAGTACTGTACCAAATTTGATCAAAATCGGTTGACTATATCATATAGCTCCCATAGGACCGATCGGCCAAAATAAATTTTATAAAGAAAAATTCCCCATATTTCGTTTTTTAAAAAGATATCGTAACCAGATTTGGCGTTTGGAAATTTTTTAGACCACTTAAGCAATGTGCCAAATTTGAACAAAATTGGTTGACTATATATAGCTCGCATAGATCCGATCTTCCAAAAATGGATTCCTTAACAAAATTTGTTGTGCTTCGATTATTTATTAAGATATTGGGACCAAATTTGACATTCGTGAATATTTTATAGTTCCTGCACTGTATTAAATTTGATCCAAATCGGTTGACTATATCATATAGCCGATAGTACCAATCAGTCACAACTTTTTATAAAATTGATGTGTTATATTTATCTGTAAAGATATTCGAAATAGATTTGGCACTCAGATCCCTTGAGGTATTTAAGCACTGTGTCAAATTTTATTAATATCGCTCGACTATATTTATAGTTCCATAGAACGATCGGTCAAAAAAAACATTCTTTGTTTAAAGATTTTCCTGTTTTTGTGAAGGAATCGGACTTATTGCAAGTTAGTGGTACAGGTATCCAAAGTCGTCCGCCCGACTTACGTACGCCATTTTTTAATGAATTGACTATTTTAGTGTTATTTATGACATTTTAATTGAATGTAAATACTACCAAAATTATTTTCGATCTTTAAAGAAATGAAATTTAATAGTGCTAATAATCGCAAATATATATTTCTTAACCTTAATTAAAGATTACTGAAGTAATTTTTTGTTGATTTTAAATTTAGGTTGCAATTGGTTCTCGACGGTCATTTTGTACTGTTTTAAAGTCATCCTTATAAAATTTACTTTAAGTTATAAAGGACACATTTCAATTTAAATAATTTAGGTAAACTTTAACTATTTAACCGCATGACCAAAATTCAAGAGCAGCAAAGTAGAGAGAGCTACATATTGGCATAAAGGAATCAAGGAACAACGTCAGTGGAGACAGGGTTACGAGCAGCCCAAAATTGTTGTATATATTTTTATTAATTTTCCAAATGAATTCCTGGCAACGACAAAAAGACAATGACAACTACAACAACAACAACAGAGACCATCAATGATGCGCAGTGAGGCAAACAAAGTGGAGGGGCGAGAAAAAAGAAGAAAAATATGACAAAAAATGAGAATCGATTGGGGTAATGCATGACAATGGAATGCCCTACAAACATATTTCCTAGAAAATTATATGAAATAAATTTGTGCACTGATATGTTGGGAATTGTGAAGGTGTCTCAATGAAATGGTTTTCGAAGATTATAGTTTTTATAATGTATTTAAGAAAAAATGTGATAGAGAAGGTAGCGGGACTGGACCCCAACGGACTGCGTGATCTTAGATGAGCGTAATGGGAAAGGTTCTGAAAATGTGCGGGCTGGCGAGAATTTAGCATGATTCCTAAATTTATTGGGGTCCTATTTTTCTAAATAATGGAGATATAGAAATCTATAACATTAATGCAAAAACATTTTAGAACAACTTTATTATTTTTTATTTTAAGCTATTTTTTGAAATAATAAACCAAAATAAAATAATCAATTTTTAATTTAAAAATAAATCACATACTAAATTATGTTCAATGTGCGATTAATTTTATGTACTCTACGACCGGATATGTGTTGGTTGAAAAAAAATAAATGCAAAAAAAAAGTTTTTATTGATTAAGATTTTTATCCAATTTATAATTATTTATTTTTATAGATGTATGGTTCATACAATTTGTCACCAAAAAGGATTCAAAAACAAAAGATCTGGCATGATCGGAACGTGCGTAGTAAATTTTATTAATCCAGAGACTGAATACTTGGGATTGATTTTCTTCCCTAAAAAGACACCGTAATAAATTGGCAAAAGCGCTTCCAGATGAAAATTAGTGTTCAGAAAAGCTGACCAAATGATGGCCTCATGATTGACTAAACTAAGTCTCATACATCTCTAGCTTAATAAGCTGCAAACAAATAAATTAAAAAAAAAAACCAATCTCTAGAAAATGGTTATACTTTTTTTTTTACTATTCTTTAAAGGATTCTGGCGGATTGCTTTGTGTGCTTTTATATAGTTTATCTTTCGAGGAACGAGGTCAGACCTGTGTAAGAATAACGCGAATCTTTGCGTAAGCGGGTCTGGAATCGGTAAGAAAAAAATGTCCAAGGCATTTTTAAAAATTAATGATGCAGATTGGTTTTTAAACAAAATGTTACGGCTGGCTTTAAAAAAAGCGGCTTTAAATTTTATTTATTTTAGTAACTTAGAAATTAATTCTAGAAAACGAAATAATTTAATCTTTTTATAGAAATTCGAACTAACTAATCAATAATTTTGAAAAACGTTTTTTAAGCCTCAGTTGTAATTAAGACCCTTAAGTTATATTTACCCAACTCTAAATTTTGCTTAAAAAATTTAAGCTTTCAAATTTTGAAGCGTATATTCCTTGAATGGGGGATGATATGAACTTAAATAAATCGCTTTCCTAGGTAATACTAAGCAAGAAGTTCTTATACCGCGCCTCTTTCGGCCTGTTACATAAATTTCACAGATCTACGATACCCTACCTATGATGAATATAGAGTATAAGAGAGCAACAAAATGGGGGTTACCAGTGTTGCCATTTTATTTTCAGTGTTCAGCTTGGCCAAATGTTGCTTTAGTTTTTTTTATACTATTTCTTTGTTATTTTGGTAACTGTTGGCGACATTATTACGTTACTTACTTTACGCCATAAATGTTGTTACGTCATACAAGCGGGCTCACACACACATACGCACACCCACATACACACTCAGAGCCCTTTAAGCGTATGAGACAAAAAACAAAGCATATACATAGTATAAAAAATGCACATCGTTTTGTATCGCGTCTCATCTCTAGCATTGTGTGTATGTGTGTGTGAGTGTGTGTGTTGGTGGGGGAGAAGGTAGCGGGGTAGCGCATCATTGTTATGTGACGACTTTTTGACTTCCGTTACGCTGATGTGTTTCCGTTTCCGTTTTATAGCAACTTTGCTTCAACTGTTTACGCCAGATTTTCGCTGCTATTTGCTATTTTCCTTTCTTTTTTTTAAATACTCTTTGGATAGTGAAGGGTATTGTGAAATTTTGGAGAAGTTTGTAACATAAGAAAGAGTTAAAGTGAATAAAAAAAATGAAACCAGCTGGTTAAAGTCTTTGTAGTTTTGTGCTTTTATGGAAGATGAAAATCTAAGTGACGTCATGAAAGAGGGTAACCTTAGGTGAAAACAATGACAATCATGCCTGAGGCAGATCGGCTTAGAAGAACTCAAGAGCGAGTAGTGGGAGTCAAGAGAGTGTGTTGTGCAGTGCCGTGTTCTTGTATTGGGCAGAGAGATCTATGATCCAACAAATAGAAGGTGACGTATTTAGGTCTTTGTGAAAAAGACAGCTCTGCTTACAGTTTTCTATTGTAGCTATTTGAACTAATTTACCAATTTTACTCAAGATTCAAGCTTCCCGATTTTGTCGATAGTTTCTCATACCTTGACACCACAATTTCCACCAGTGGTGGGTTGGATGAGGATATAGAGAATTGTCTAAGCAAAGCGCGATCAGCGTTTGGATGCTTATTCCGCATATGGAGAAACAGAAGAACAAAGCTGAGGATCTCCAATGCGAGCGTCAAATCCATCTTGTTGTACGGCAGCGAAATGTGGATGGCCCCACAGAGAATGATGTCGAAACTGCAGTCATTCAACAACAAGTGCCTAAGGATTATATGCGAAATATTCTGGCCCAACAGGATATCAAACGCGGAACTATGCTACTACACTAGTTAAGTTACTATCTGTAACCAGATAAGAGCACGCAAGTAGCGTTGGATTGGCCATGCACTGAGAAAGGTCCGAAGCAGCATCGTCAGGATGACCTTGGAATCGAACCCCCAAGGAAGCAGACGAGTGGGAAGGCCTAAGGCAACCTGGCTTCGTACAACACTCAACGAATTGTCCCAACACAACATCAGCTGGGACACAGCAAAGCAAACTGCGCCAAACAGAGTTCGGTGGAAGGTTCTTGTTCAAGCCCTAAGCTCCCTGAAGGAGTAATAAATGGGAAAAAAAAATCAAGCTTCAAGTAAATGTGTAGTAAATGGAAACTTTTGACCTTTGACGCATTTTTGTGTCAATCATATACTTTCGGAGCATCTTTAAATATTACAGACGCTATATGGAAATAAAAAGGAAACTTTTAGGCGGTGGCGTTATTGATATCGTGAGATGTCGCAAAAACGGACACCCTAAAAACACACACAAATACATTTAAGAACTAAATTTTATTGTGCTTTTTTTTAATCGTGTTTACATTTATGCTGTCATTTGCTTTAGTATTAACATTTTTGTGTAGTTGTATCAAAATTGCTCCACTTTTTCATATGGCTACTATACAAAAATTGTGCCAAATCTTCAAAAACGTGGATCGTCTTATGCAATGCTTCAGATTTCCGTTCTTAGTGAAATTTCCGCAATTTTCATATACATATTTATTTTTAAAGGGTATTCCAGCTTCATTAGAAGTAAGGTCGCACTTCTTTTACATGTTTTTCTTTGTTGTTTTTTATCTTTATTTTTTGTTGTTGTATGCTAAACTTCAGAACAGAATGTCATACTCAACCCGCTTGAAGTCGCTGTTGATTCTGTAGTTGATTCTGACGAAATGTAACAAGGATAATAACAATAGTGCAAGCGATTTTACGCCGTGTTGATTTGCTGCCTGCTGGCTGACTTGACTGTCTGTCTGTCCCTCAGTCTGTCCGTCTTCTTGTCTATCCGTTTGTTTTGCCGTAAAACTCAGCCTGCAGGCTGGCTCTGTTACACTTGCTCCTTTTGGCAAATTGTCTCTGTAGCAAACATCCTTTATGCCAGCCAGCCAGCACAGTCTCTGCCTTTTGCACAATTTCCTTTTTATGTTATTTTAATTTTATGTTATTGTTATGACACAATGAAAATAAAATTGAATTGACACTGACGTCACACATACAAGCACACACAGAGATACTTGGCAGCTTTGTCCGTTGTCGTCTGATACGCTGATAAGCATGGCGAAATGTGTGTGTCTGTGTGTGTGCGTATGTGACAGTTGCCAGTGACGTTTTTATTGCCGGTAGCCACCCTTCACAGGATATTCAAATGGGCCATAAGTGCGGTTAAAGCGCTTTTAGCCAAATCTCAATCACAACTTGCAACAACTTTCAATTTTTGACGCTGCCAGCTGACGTCCTTACTCGCTGCTCGGCTCAGGGGTCAAAGTGCAAGAAAGGGAGAGCTGACAATATTATTTGTCGCGCAGGTTCAAAACAATATCATAAAGTAATTTATATGCTGCCCAGGGGCGTATGGGCAGGATGCCGGAGTACTGACTGGCTCAGGATATGCTGGAGGACGTACAACCCGACTACCCGATTGCTTGCCTGCCTGACGGTTTGATATATGGGCGAAATGGCTTTTTAATGACAACGACGACAACAGCTTGTTCAAATTACACACACACACACACACACACACACAAAGACACGCATACCCATGTACTATATATATATATGTATAGGATTCCACTCATAAGTGAGTTGTAGGCGTGTGATTGCCTAGACAATACCCGCTGCTCTGTTCAGCCCCGCTGCATCCATAGACTGCGTTAATTTTGATTGTCTTTGGCTCGGACCAACTGGTTGATAAATGGGTCACACGTACACGCCGCTAATAGATGGCTGGCTGTTGTGACATGCGAGATTTGTTTGGTGACCCAAACCAAAAGTGTCCACCCACTTAGAACGAAACTCGGACTAGGACTCTATCAGAAAGTTAAAGTTGTTAGCCAATTAAGTACGAGCAGACAAAACTTTCCATATTAAGTGTTAGTAAACGATTATTATAGACTGTGCTGCAAAATGTTCTGCAGTGTTGGAAATGGACGTTTGTCTTTTATGTACTATTAGATATAGGAACGCGGCCTCGATAGCCTCGATAGAGGGCGCTAGACTATCATCTCAGAGTTTGTAGGTTCGAATCCTACGTTGTGCATGGTTTTAAACACTTCACGTTTCCTATTCCCCTACTTGTTCCTTTCTACTCCATATCCTTATCACTTACTCCTTATATCGGTATCACAAAGGGTCAGTTCTTGGCCTAAGTGAGCTGGGACGCCTAATTCCAACTGCCCCCTTAACCTGCCTACCTGCCTACCTATATAAAACTACAATTTTTGGTAAGCCGATTTAGATTCATGTGGCTCTAATGAACAAATCTTCATCCAAATTTAATCGATGCGAACACCCCAACGCCTCAACATATCAACTTGAAACTTACCCCAAATACTTTAACTATATAAGTAATAAATATAAGTATAAAATTAATCTTTACTTACCTGCATAATCATTTCGGTTATTATTTAAATTCTTAATTTGACAAAGTAAAATAAAATTAAACGCACGCCTTCTTGTTTATTAGTTTTTTAAATTTATTTTTGCTTGGAAAGAGCTCGGTTTATATTTATTTTATTTTATTTTATTTTATTTTATTTTATTTTATTTTATTTTATTTTATTTTATTTTATTTTATTTTATTTTATTTTATTTTATTTTATTTTATTTTATTTTATTTTATTTTATTTTATTTTATTTTATTTTATTTTATTTTATTTTATTTTATTTTATTTTATTTTATTTTATTTTATTTTATTTTATTTTATTTTATTTTATTTTATTTTATTTTATTTTATTTTATTTTATTTTATTTTATTTTATTTTATTTTATTTTATTTTATTTTATTTTATTTTATTTTATTTTATTTTATTTTATTTTATTTTATTTTATTTTATTTTATTTTATTTTATTTTATTTTATTTGGTACGTTATCATTAACAAAACATGTGTGCAGCCTTTTTTTTGTATTCAAAAACATTTTGCTTTACAAAATTAATGTACTCTTCTTCCCTCAGTTAGTAGTGCATAAAAATGCTTTACTAAAAAAAAAACACAACAACAAAGCGCTGCCTTTTTTACACTAACACTTACACATTTTGCCGTTAACAATAAGAATAGGACAATAGGAAAATAGGAACAACAAGAGATCAAGAGAGCAAACTTTACTCTTTACATATACAAGCTCATATTTGGTTCGCCGCTTGCATGTATTGAGTCTAATGCACAATACGAAAATAGGATCAAATAGAAACGAAGGAAAGCAATCTTTGCTATTAGCACAAAGAGCAAGTGAGAGAGCGAGCCCTTTTTTACGCTCACCGCTCTTAACACAAAAACAATTTTTATGCGCACTTTTGCACCCACGCATACTATCACAATTACAATTGTTTTCACTTTTATTTATTTTTTTAAATTGACGAATTGCACATTTTGGCCAACTAATAGCAAATGCTGGCCATAATATCACAAGCCGTTTAAACACATTTTAACACTTTTCGGCAACGCAAAAACATTTTAATTTTAAATAAAACTGCAGCGCGCGACCTGTCAGAACCGAGTCAGTTACATCTACTTTGCATTTACTTTGATTTCATTTTCGTTCAGCAATGGCGTAGCCCTTTTGTAACCAAGAGGGCTTGGCAGCTGGGCCCCACTAGCTAAGCCTCTGTTTTTTTGCTCTCCTTTCGCACTCTGTGACAGGCTTACCAGCTGCTGACTTCTCAATAAGAAAATAAATTTTGTCCTATGGCTTAAGCAACTTTGCGTCTATTTGACAACCCTAGAAAAAAAGTGCGGTAAAAATGTACGGCAAATAAATGTTTAAGCGCGGATATGAATTGTGCAATTATTTATTTATACGTTGCAACAATTGTGAAAGTGTTTAACTAATAAATAAATAAAATGTCTTGCTAAAGTGCTAATAGTTTACAAAAACAGCAAAAGTATTAGTGGCTAATATGAAGGCTGCAAATTTTTGTTGAAGCGGAGCCTCAATATTTTTTTTTTTTTGTATTTGTGTTATTCGTTTTTGGAATTGCATTAAAGTTATTTAGTTATGTGCAAAAAGTGTTATTTTGTTTAAAATGTGTTCTATATTTTATATATTATCTTACATCCAATTATTAAAAGTGCAAGTGCAAGTTAAAAAGTGAGCTATAATTATATATGCATATAACGGTGTACGTCGGCAAGTGTGTGTTTTGTTGTTGTTTTTTTTGCACGCGTGTTTATATATGTACATATGTAAATTACATATGTATAAGAATGTGTTATTTAGTTTTTTGTTTATTTATGCGTTGCAACAAGTGAGAAGTTTTTAAATAGTAAATATTTTGCTTAAGTGCCAATACATAATTAACAAAAAGTGCAAAAGTTTTAGTGTTAAATATGATGGCTCAATACGTCGAAGCGGAGCCTCAATTTTTTTGTTGTTTTTTTTTTGGTGTCTGTGTTTTGTGAGAAATTGTAATAAAGTTAATTAATCAAGTGCAAGAAGTATTATTTTGTTTTATATTTTATACAAGTGCTTATATACAAGTATCAAAAGTGAAAGTCGTTAAAAAACGGGCTAAAATTATTTCTTGGTGTGCGTCGGTAAGTGTATATGTGTCCTTTTTTTATTTATTTTTTTTTTTTTTTGTACGTGTTAATATAAAGTGCAAGAAGTTATTGTAAAGTGCAAGTGCTGTAAAATTATTAAAAATCTACGTTATATTAATCACAGCTGCGTATGTAATAACAAGTCTATGTACATAAATACATAAGCACATATGTATGTATGTAAAAGCAACAAGTGTAAAAACGTTTGTCCGTTGCGAGTAAAAACAATTTTGCAAGTGCGAGTGAGTAAGCCATACTATTATATTTTTATACATTTAACTTACATAGAAACGTACAAGTGTTAAAAGAGTTGTGCCTAAAATTTTTAACTTACTTATTTACATATTTATTTATGTCGAAACATATTAAAAAGTAAAAACAATTTTGCAAGTGCGAAAGAGTAAGCCATACTCTTCTATTTTTATACATTTTACTTATATAGAAAAGTGCAAGTGTTAAAAGAGTTGTGCCTAACATTTTTAACTTACTTATTTACATATTTATTTACATACATCGAAACATAATAAAATTTTTATACCCTGTACCGTATGGTACCAAGGGTATATTAAGTTTGTGCAAGCCGAAAATGTATGTAACATATAGAAGGAGACGTCGGAGACACCACAAAGTTACCTAAAATATGATCAGGGTGAATAGAGAAGTCGATATACCCATGTCCGTCTGTCCGTCCGTCCGTCTGTCCGTCCGTGTGAACGCCTAGATCTCAGAGATGGTAAAAGCTAGAGTTACCAAACTTTCACATTCTTCTTATGTGGCCATACCAACCCGATTACCGGGTTACGGCCTGCCTTAAAACGTCTCTCCAGGCGCCTCTGCATTGCGCGCGCCTTCTGCAGTTGGTCACACCTAGCGAAGACAGGGCCCCTTCCACTTGGTCTTTCCAACGCAGACACGGTCGTCCTCTCCGCCGACGGCCGCTGACTACCGCATCGAACACACGTTTAACTGGAGCATCCTCGTCCATTCTAACGACATGTCCGAGCCAGCGAAGCCGCTGGATGTTGATACGCTGAGCAACGTCCATGTCGTTGAAGAGCTCATACAGCTCTTGGTTGGTGCGGATGCGGTAGTCATCGCCAACTCGAATAGGACCAAAGATTTTGCGCAGTACTTTCCTCTCGAAAACTCCCAAGGCAGCTGCATCAGTTAGCGACACGGTCCAGGCTTCCGCGCCGTAAAGAAGCACTGGAAGGATGAGTGCCTTGTAGAGTGATATTTTTGTCGCGCGAGAGAGGTCTCTACTACTCAATTGCCTATTGAGACCGAAATAGCACCTGTTGGCAAGAGTTATTCTGCGCTTGATCTCAAGGCTGACACGTTGTCGGTGGTAACGGCGGTGCCAAGGTAGATAAATTCCTTGACAACATCGAAAGTATAGCTGTCGGCCGTGATCTGGGACCCAAGCCGCCGCACATCCCTACTTGACGACAGCATATACTTCGTTTTGCCCTCATTTACCGCCAGACCCATTTTCGCAGACTCCCGTTCAATAGCACTGAAGGCCGCGGTGACATCTCGCTTGGTACGCCCAATGATGTCGATGTCGTCGGCGTACGCAAGGAGCTGGACACTCTTGTAGAAGATAGTGCCAGTGCGATGTACGCCGGACTTCCGCAGAACGCTCTCCATGACGAAGTTGAAGAGGTCGCATGATAAGGGGTCGCCTTGTCTGAAACCTCGCAAAGTATCAAAAGGCTCGGAGAGGTCCCTTCCTACATTGACGGAGCTGCAGGATTTACTCAACGTCATTCTGCAAAGCCTTATCAGCTTCGCAGGGATACCGAGCTCAGACATTGCAGCATATACGCGATCCCTTATTGGGCTATCGAAAGCTGCAAAAAAACTTCCACATTAGATCCCATATTATACCATAGGAGGCAAGTTTATTTTATTTTTTTGATATCGGGGATAAATTATATAGCTCCCATGTGGGTGTTTGAGACGACCTCGACAAAAAAAAGAAGCGTTTTAGATGAATAATTCGTTTGTTTATGAAGATATCGTAACCAAATTTGGTATTCGAAAGTTTTTTATAGTTCCCAATCACTGTACCAAATTTGATCAAAATCGGTTGACTATATCATATAGCTCCCATAGGACCGATCGGCCAAAATAACTTTTTTAAGAAAAATTCGCTATATTTCGTTTTTTAATAAATATATCGTAACCAGATTTGGCGTTTGGAAATTTTTTAGACCACTTAAGCCATGTGCCAAATTTGAACAAAATCGGTTGACTATATCATATAGCTCCCATAGGGCCGATCTTCCAAAAAATCGATTTTTAACAAAATTTGTTGTGATTCATTTGTTTATTGAGATATTGGGACCAATATATTCTTGTGTTTTTTATAGTTCCTAAGCACTGTACTAAATTTAATTCAAATCGGTTGACTATATCATATAGCTCCAATAGGACCAATCGGTCCAAAAATCGTTTTTTATACAAAATCCGATGTGTTTCATTTGCTTGTAAAGATATTTGAACTAAATTCTGCATTCAGATCTTTTTTAAGGTATTTAATAACTGTGTCAAATTTTATTGAAGTCGGTTGACTATATCATGTAGCTCCCATAGGAACGATCGGTAAAAAAAAAAATGTTTGCTTAAACATTCTTCTGTTTTTGGTTTGAAGGAACCGGATTTTATTGCAAGCTAGTGGTACAGGCTATCCCAAAGTCGTCCGCGCCCGATTTTACGTCCGCCAATTTTTTTACTAAAAAAATTTATGTATAAAATTACTAACCTAGTTCTCTACTACTTATCTAGGCAACTAAGTCTAGATGTACATAAAGAAAAATTCTATATTTTAACTCAAGAGTTCAACGTAGAGGCAAATGAGGTGAATTCGGAAGAATTTTTTCGTAAATTATGTTAGTAAAAAAAAAATGTTTTTTTATTTTTAAATTGCAAATTTTATCATAAGCTATATTATGTCAAAATTGAAGATCGGCATCAAGATTTTTTGTCAGGTTGATTGATCTCCGAGGAAAAAATACCAAATTGTGATATTCGATATATTAGGAGTGAATCCGGAAGTATCTAAAAATGATAAAAACAGCCATAAAATTTTATTGTAAGCATTTTATCTTTTATTTTTTAGAAAAAATGGGTTGAATAATACATGGAAGCGAATGTATGTTAAATAAAAATAATGGTTGCCTAGAGAAATTGTCCGAAAAAATGGCGGTTTGTTTTTTTAAATTCTCTTTCGTCTGAAAGAGCACTCCGTTTGTTGCTTTTCACTGCCTTCACCATTTCCAATAAGTCATCAGAGCTTGGATCCGATGTACACAGATTTCTTTCGCGTTTTTTGTAATCTTCGGCATTTTGACACAAAATCAGTTAAAATCCGTGTGTAAATTATATTAAAATTATTTATTTGTCTATTTTCGACACTTTCGGGTTCACATCAAAAATCACCCTACCCTCGACTTTTTCAAATCGAAGTAGCGTTACTCTGGTGTTTTGCAAAAATCTAACCCAATCTCTTAGCTTTTTTGAAATATAGGGTTCAAATAATATTATGGATATACCCACATTTTATTAGTCTTGAAAATGTTTAAATTTTTGTGACATAAAAACTGAAAATAAAACTTTTAAGGTAGCAATTTTTTTGTTTTTGTAATAATTATACTGAACAGAAAAACTGGTGTACTCTTGTCGAGGTATAGTCAAAAAATAATGTCGGCAAATACATTTATTTGTCACTTGCTTCCGGATTCAACCCTCTTCCGAATTCATCGCACTTGCCTCTACAAATAAATAATATGCACCAGGATAAATACATATTATATTAGAGGATTTTCATAAGCAGGTCTTCTCTTATTAGCCAGCTGTGAAATTCAAGAGAATTTGACCATATGAAAACGGACACTAAAGATGGTTTTAATTGCCCTCTGTACCAAGAAATTTTGAAATTTTCGCGCGAAAAATTAAGCTATTTATCCGTTGCGCATGTAAGTAGACAACAATTTTATATGCAACAAAGTTACAGTTCACAACTTGTTTTAGCACTGCACTATACAAATATGCTGATTCGTTTTCCAACTTTATTTATTGTATTATTATTTATTTATTTAAAATATATTTAAAAATATTTGGCAAGTGGAACGATTTGGATACCATTGGTTGAGGATTTATAAATACCGTTGTGACGCTCTTGCTCGTTGGCATATTAGAGACTTTTCAGGACACTTCCACGGACCAATTTGCCGCAGCGACTTGTATTTATTTATTTAAAATATATTTTAAAATATTTTTCAAATTTTACACATTTTGCATTTTATCGATGGCTTTGTTAATATCACTTGCACTGAAAAAACAAAACAAAAAAAATTCTTGCTCGTTGGAGTCTTTGAGATTTGCACTTTCAACTTATAAATTTTGTTAGTTAAATAATAAATTAATTATATGTTTAACGCGGCTAACACGAATTTGGCGTTGGGATGTCTCGGATGCAGTAAAGTGCACCTCTGAGAGGTCCAAGGTGTTGGGATAAAGTTCGTCCATTAATTGACAGTAGGCAGCTCCAGAAGCCAGTTCTTCTATTTGGGTAAGATCGGTGTTAAGTGTAAAGTTGATCCATCTCAACAGATGTTTAACCATCATTAGAAGAGGCTGAAGAGGCATCGTAAATCGACTTATAGGTTAAGTTGCTTTATGGTTAGTTGGCTTTAATATTGATTTATTTTTTTTTGATTTAGAGCACTAAAATAGTCCTAGAAAAAAACGAGCTAAAAGAGGATAATAAAAAAAAAAAAGATTTTGAATGCTGAAACATCGGCCTAACATAAAATATAAGTTTCATCTCTGGAGAAAAAAAAAGTGTAATCGTACAAAGCGAACCAAGAACGCTGCCTTGTGGGTGACCAGCTTTCCTTGGTTCAAGGGCAAATATGTATGTATCTCGTATCTTGACCTTAAATACTCGCTTTTAAGGAGAAAGAAATAAAGTTCTGGAGCTTAGCTTTAGCTTACAAAGGAGACGGTCATTCCCGACCAGATCAAATGTTTGTTGCCTATCAATAAATACCGAATTGCAGTATTCATGCTCATTAAAAACCAGGAGGCAAGTGAGGAGCTAGGCTTTGGTCTTGGGAGGAGTACTTCACTTCGAAGAGTATGTGTATCTGAGCTCGCAAAAGACTTTTATCCTATTTTTCGAACTTTTGGGGGAGAGGTGCGGGACCGAAAATCAGCGCCGTGGCTCCGTCATTGCCGGGAGTGTATGTCGCACCTCTATCTGGACCTATGTAATACTAACGTGTCCAGTCCGAAACCCAAACTAGTATACAACACTGATTGATAAGACCAGTAATCGGAGCTATACCGGCTTCTTTCATTTGTCGAACATTTTTAAATGTTAGTTATTTTTGTTCACCTAATTTTGTTTCCAAATAATCTTCGAGATATTTCCAAAATTGTTCACTACGCAGCATAGTTGTTCAATGCGAAGGTGTTTTCCAAAATGTGATCTAAAAGCTAGTTAAATATTAAATATACACAAAATACATTGGCATTACTGATGGCTCTTAGCCTGGACAGGAGCAAGCCAAAGCCTTTGGCTGACTCGTTGACTGGCTGAGAGCTCTGACTGCGGCTGTGGTCGTGGCAGTGGCAGTGGCTGTGGATGCGGCTCTAGTATGTATGGTAGCCATAGCTGCTGGCGGCTGTGGCTGTTGTGTTGGCTTTGCGCAGATAAGAGAATTGTCCTGTCAACTGGAATGATATATGCGCCAGCGCATTCAAATTGGGCTAACAGACGGAAAGACGAGTGGATGGACGTAGAGCTTGGTCATATAAGCGGATGTGTTTTTCTCGCACATCAGCATGCGTTTCCTACGGCCGTAGCTGATAGCCGGGGTCTCTCTGCTCTCGGGCAACAGCCGTCTGCATGGGTGTATGGCAATACCATGGAGTACACTCCCATGCACTCCCAGCCCACAGTATCTGTATCTGTGCGCTTTCTTTTCATATATGCATGGTTTACTTTCTTCTTTCTTTTTTTTTTGTTAAGTGTGTGTTTTTCTTTTTTGAAAGCTGCGATGGATTTTTTTCATTCTGGGCGGGTTTGTCGAGTTGAAAAATTGGTGTGAAAATTCAAAAGGAGTTTCATGTGTATGTGAGTTATGTATGGGATGCGTGTGGGTCTGTCTTGCTTTTTTCTGTCTTTTTTTTTTTGGACTGCGTCTGTCTGGTCTGGGGTGTTGCAAAATTACTTCGTGTGTAAAATTATGCGAATTTCGCATTGGAATAAAAAAAAAATGGAAACAAGTAAAAGAAAAGGTGCGCGCATATTCATGCATATAGTCAAAGGGGTCGGGGTGGAGTTGCCATGGCTTGGGTCTGGGTCTGGGGTGGTGGCCCCGTTGATGGGCACCGAGTGTCGCCTGTGCGAACTGGCATCGCACTTTTATTGCATTTCAACACTTGTACGCGCATACAAAATTTCTCATAATAAATGTAATAAATAAAAATGCGAGAGTTGAAATGTGACAGTTTTTTAAGGTACGTAAAAAAGTGACAAAAATTGCAGAAATTGCATGGATAGGGGTTTCAGCATGGATGATGGCTCACATTGGGGTAATCTCAAGTGGTTTGCAGCAGGGAATTGCTGTGCTGCTGTTGACATTATAACGAGCAAAAGAATGTGAATATGGTCATAAGTGCGGGTTGCTATGAGCAAATATTACTATATATGTATCAGGTGGAGATTAACGACATCAAGATGTTTCCCTTATATACGTAAACCAAAATATTTTAAGAATAAAATATAATAGAAAAAAGTTCGTGAAATGTCTTAATATATCTTAAATAACTTTTAACTCATGCGTTTTCTGTAGCTAAACAATAAGTTGCTTTTCCAGGCGCATCTCATAATTTTGCATCAATCACTTTAGGATTGAAACTAGGGGGCACCGCTCCATGCCTGCTTCGCCATTTGCCTAATTTTTTCAGTGTTCTTTCGATTTGAAAGTTCATGCATTTTAAGGTGTATAATCTACTACTACTACTTATTCTGGACTCCTAAGTCGAGCATAGAGCTTTTCCCTCTCGGGGACTGCTACCTTGTCGTGGTGAGCGACGCCAGCGGTAGCATAGCTATCGGTAGGGTCACCCATGCCGGTAAGGTCGAGGAAGCGTCCTGAACCAAGAGTAGTCCACAACAAACCCTGATGCCTTTTTGGCAGCCAAATTGCCATCAGGTAAGCGTCTGTTTCTCCATATCAGGGGCGGCTTCTAACTAAAGAATCTTTGAACCTATCTCTCATGGATTCTCATAAAAGATGTCAGAATAACATGGAACAAAACAATAATGAAAACATGTCTCCAAGGGGTTCCCAACAATTATTGGTCAATCCCCCTGCTACGGCAGCCAGCACTGAAAATTGAGAAGGAGCCGCGAAATCCTAAATGGGTTCCATGTCCGAGCTTGTGATACAAGCTGCTTTGTTCTTCGGGAAACGAGATAACAATAGACGGCCAGGCTATATCGATTTCTTTTATGATCTTGAACACGATCTTCTAACTATCAACCTCTAAAAAATAGGCAAGATCGTCAAAAGCGATATCAAAGCGGTGGCTGATTTGGTTATTAACTCAAAATTGACCCAAAAAACCAGATTCAAAATAAACCATTTAAAATAATAGAATAAAATCTTACTGGTAAACATCCCAGGATATAAATAGCTCATATGCTGACAAGAGACATTGCTACGAAGCCACTTAAAGATCTTAAACTCTTCCATCGTATTGTATTAGAAGGTATACCACCAAACAGATACTAAGGGAAGAAAAAGAATCCAGACGAGACTCAGACTTTATTAGGCTGACTTACGCTTGCCAAGAAACTCCTTGGTTCCTTTAACTCGATGATTCAAGAAAATATCCCAACTGGAAAGAACTCCCTAAGGTTGATAGGGATTGAGGGAGGATTCTTCCCAATACTTAGGTTGCGAGAGATTCAGGGGGAACTCTTCCCAATACTAAGGTTGAGAAAAATTCAGAGGCAATTTTTTCAAATACTTAGGTTGACAGAATTCAGATGGAGTTTTTCGCAATATGTACTCTAATATGTTTATTGAAAAGCAAAAATTTTAGTTGTTTTTATAGAATTATCGGTAAATGAATATCGAGTTGACAAATAAAGAAATTTAAAAATTTATAATTAGCATTGATAAAAATACAAACCAAGCTAAGAATATGCCAAACATGTTTTCTATGCTGGTGTTATTTTTCAACAAAACTATAATGTTTCCCCTTGAAATCCTGATGAAGTTATTAACTTGCATGTTGTCAAATTTGTCAAATTCGGAACAAAAAAAAATAGAGGGAAAAATACGAGAAATAAAAGCAATGCCGACCACAGCAATCAATGTGGAAAAATTGGCATCACAATCGTTAACGCAAAATCAGCACAAATTTTAACGAAACAAACAGCAACGTCATCAGTTACATGACACCGCCAACAACAACTACAGGAGGATGAGGATGATGATGATGACGAGGACAACGATGAGCACGACAATGAAATAATTGACGCCATTGCCGCAAACCAGCTACAGTTTTAGTTCTATAAACCAACCGCTCTCTCTCTATTCGGGTAGGGGTTGGCGAACGCAACAAGATTCCTTGAGAATTGAGCTCATTATGGCATCACGAATAGCAGCACGCCCCCATTAGTGTAAAAAGCAAGCCCATGCCCAACAACACGCCTACAAGAAATGTCTAAAAGTCAGCACGCTCCTCGTCATGTGGTCGTGCTTCAATACACATAGACCTTTTCGAAGGGGGGTTAGTTCGAATTGGAGTCTAGGAGCCCACTAACGATTTCAAATAGCTAAAGATGAAAAACTATACGGGTGTGTTTGTGGGGGCGTCTAGTAGAGATGAACGAGTTGCGTGAGAGAGAAGTGTATTATGCCACGACCGGATTGGATTGATTCGAAATAGAGTGGAGCGGTATTCACGGGAAGCTGGGCCTAAGGAGAAAAGAGTGAGAAGTATTATTTCCTATCCTCATTTACACGCACTCTATTATCATAATATCGATAGATCGCTTGGCTGCAAGAATGATTTAAGTAATTGGCAAAAGTGTAAGGTGAGCCTATGGATGGTGGAGATCGGGCTAAAATTGTATACCCATTCTTTATTAAAATCTACAGGCGAGCCGGTTCCTGATCTGAACATTTCAACGTCTTGCTTCGTGCCTCAAAACTTAGAGCTGCTCGCATCTCTAGCATAATGAGTTGCTATTCGATTTTTGTTTGCTTCAGCGAAATGAGCGCCAATTTTTGCTTATGTTGGCAACTCTGGCTAGGAGATTGATGTGCCCAAGTAGAAGGCAATGTAAATGGCATGTAGTGCCCATTATAGACGCATATAGGCACTAACTATATGGTCACACTATAGATGTATGTACTTGTGTTTAATGCTGCCAGGGGTGGCACCCCTTAACCCCATCTATGGGATGCCCTGCGTTCGTCTCGCTCGGCTGCAAGTTTTGTGCTTTTGGGGCGTTCAGGCTGAATAAATGGGTGTAAAGAGCAAACAAAATGATTAATTGCCTTGAGCTTTGATCGCCTGCATGCACACACAGCAAAGGACAACGACAACAACAGTCAGGATATGCCAAAGGGTGCTGGAACAGGGTTGAGTCTAGGCTGCTGCTGCTGCTGTTGCTACTACTCTGGCGTTATAACAGAACGACTTTGCTTCCGTTTGAATAAACAAACACGGAAATGTAACCCTTGCATGTACAGTCAACAACAACAACAAGTTGGACACACAGCAAGCAAAGCATTGACCACGACCACCAAAAACCGACGCACTGCCTCCCAGCTCAAGTCAAATGGCCAAAGGCTAGTCCAAGCGAGCAGTTTGAGCCAAAAGTATCACTCAACATAGAGTGCACAATACGCGGCCTTTTATCCTAGGAAATCCTCTAATGAGAAGGGTTGAAATTACTAAGCATGTACGCTGTATCCATTGCCCGATAACGCACACAGCCTGGACAAGCACTTTGCACATGATGTTCTAGGTTGGCTCCCTGTTGGGATAAAGGGATAATGCGGGCGTAATGTAGCATGCTCCAAAACGCTCGAACCTTGCCCACCGCTACCTCCGCTACCAGGATTAGTGCCAACTCTGACCGTTTGTTTGTTTTAAAATTACAAAAATTACTTTAAAAAAAAAAATGTATAAATGGAGCGGCTGGAAGTGAATTGCTGTACAGCATATTAAAAGAGCATTTTAGGAGCATAATTTTAGCCAAGATCGTAAACTACTTAGAGGTAGGACAAGCTAAGGGCTAGGCACAAAATTTAATGAAAAACGTTCGAGTTGCCCATAAACATTAAGAAATTTTTCTTGCCTGGGCGCATCCAAACCAATCCCACACATATATATAGAGGGTACGGTACGGAACGTCGTGGCACAACGTCGACGATAAGCAGACAAATCGCTGAGAAAAATACGCAATTTAAATGCATAACACACACAGGACATGCCTAATGCCAATAATAGAAAAGGAAATCCCGTCACAAATCCTCGTGCCCAAAAGACGACAAGCATGGACAGGGTAAACTGGGACTAAGATTGGGTTTGGGGTTTCGCTTTGGTATATATATGAGCATGAGCAAAAAATTATGTAGGTACGTTGCGGTATAGTAAAAGACGTTAGAAAATATAGAAAGTAATCTTGCACACGCACACACATGTACGTAGTAGGTACATATAGTATCTGTGTGTGTGCGTTTTGCCTGGCAGGCCCAACCACCTTTGGCGACATTTTGTTGCAGATTAAGTTCTATTCGCACATGGCTGACTTGAAATACGATACACACACATGTCCACGAACGTGTGTAGAGCTGTGTGTGTGTGTATGTGTGTAAAGTAATTGGGACATCCTGCAAGCATATAAAGTGGATATAAAGTAGCAAAAAGCAGCCTTAAGGCAACGCGCACCATACACCCACTCCCATACAACTAGGTCCTGGCATTTTTATGCGTTCCAATGTCGTCTTCGTCGTGCTTCATTCGTTGCCTCTACCCTCACCCCGGCAGCTTGTCGGTTTTCCGGAATTATTACATTTTCATACTTCTTTTTTATTTGTTGTCGCGTCGAGCTTATGATTTCTGAAATATGACATGAGCCAGCGCCGGAGTAGGGGGGTTGCTTGTTGTTGCTTGTCCCAAAAAAGTTGATGCTTTATAACGCCAACTTAACTTAAACAACTCGCATAGTATATACTATGTATCAGGAGCGTATCTAGACACAAATTTCCAACACTGTCGGGGCTTAAAGAAAATCTATATTCGGGAGGGGCTAGTACATCCAGCAGTCTCCCTCTTGAACCACCACCACTGCTCTTAGTCGTCATATGTGTGTGAGCATTGTATTAATAAATTGCCTTGTTCTACTTGTGCTATTGTATTATAAAAGTTCCTTTGTCAGCTTTCATAATTTCTAATATTGAATGTGTCCAAATAGCCCAACTTTTTTTTTTTTCTTTCGGATTACAGTGCGCGCTCACAAATTGATACCAGAAAAAAAATGTCTGCATTTCTGAACCAAAAAAAAAAAAACAAAGAAATTGTAATTCGAAATTTATTCCAGGTTCACCGCGCTCTGAACTTCAGTTTTACCCCTTTCCACCTTAATTCATCGGTACATCGGGTATAGATCCTAGTGCTGGAAGTAACATCGATGTTATATCAATGCATTGATGTATTTTATTTTTGCCGATCATCTATTTTATTTCTATTTTCGATCATCGTAAAAACAAATCTCAAAGATCCGAAGTAGTAGGGTTGATTAAATTTTAATGGCAAAAATTTAGCTTCATGACCTTTTTATTATAGATCTCAAATGATGACGTTATTAGAACATGTGCAAAAAAGTTCCTCTGTATTCCTGCAACATTCACCAAAACCAACAAGCGAAGTTTGCTTGAATTAAAAAATGTTGTAATGATTTTATTTAATAAACATAATGAATGGATCTCAAATTAGTTTGAAGAACATTTTTTTGTTTTAACTCACAGGCTCACAAAAAGTGGTGTAAACTTTACGTGTGACAGGGGCACCCCTTATGGATTTTGGGCATCGGAATCCAGAGTCCAAAAAACCTCGAACCGAATCGTCTCGTTTTATGGGATTTTTTGGTGATCTAATAACCCATGTGTGTATGGTTTTTTTGGATGGGTATTTTCTGAATTAATAAAGCTAATAAAGATGACCAAAATGTTGACATTTCTAGGTGTCAGTCGGGTCCTTATGTCCAAACTATAAGGCCAAACCTTATCTATCCTCTCACTTTAAGAAGAAGTGGCAGGAATGTAAAAATTTTTATTGACTAAGTAGTACCTGTTCTACCGAAACTAGAACAAGTTTTAGTTACATTTCAGCTCAATGGGTTTGAATCTGGGCTTACATTTTGAATGGCTAAATAATATACCAAATATTGCTGCCAACTAATTTTTAGAGATCTTTTATTCTGATTAGTATAGACTAGTGGGCCCGGCAGACGTTGTTCTGTCCAAACTTTTTCAATACTCTTAAGGTTTATAAACATCGTAAGATTCTCTAGTTAGCTTATCTAGACAATTATACATTTTATTTTATTGAGGCACACAAAATTTCATGAGAATCGGTCCAGCCGTTTCGCAGGAGTGGGCAATAACATTGTCACACGGGAATTTTATATATAAGATTTTATGAAATTCGAAATTTCGGAAGCCAAAGTTGTCTACTATCCGAAAATTCTGGACTTCTGTGGCAATCATTAATGCTAATGCGACATCGATTTTTGTTTTTTTGTGCAAAGAATTGTTATAAAAATATTTACTTAAATAATTATTTATGGTCCCCATCGGATTTGGTGACGCTAAAAAAGTCGAATGGTTTTTTAATTATTTTTTTTGTCCCGCAAATTTCACAAAAAAGTTAACATGCAAAAGTATATTATATATCAGTAGTCGCCAAGGTCCTATGTGTCTAGCGAGGGAGCGAGGAAAGGCAGGCATGCTGGGAGAAAGATTTGGCGACCGAAAGACCAAAAAAAAATATAAAATATAAAAACTCCGAGTATTGAAATACTTTAAAAGGTTAAATGACAAAAAAGTTCGTTAACTGCGGAAAGGAGCGGAACTGCTTCAAATTTGTACGATCATCTGAAAAAATTCCACACTGGCTAGGATAATCATGTCCCACATTCCAGCAGCAGCTATTTCGATGGATACTGACAACATCGCATCGTATCGACAAGCGGCAGTTGTAGATCGTCGATGCATTCTGTATATTCTTCCTTTAAAAGAGACGTTTTGTATAACGCAAACTCAAAGCGAAAGAATGACATTGACAAGGCTTTGACGGAAATGATTGCCAAGGATGTGCTGCCTTATAACACAGTTGAAAACGAAGATTTTGTAAACTAAAGTCAGGTATTGGATCCCCGATATGAACTCCCAAGCAAAATACACTTTAGAGATGTGCTGATGCCTTAATATGTGTATTATACAGGGTGGTCCATCTAGTGTTTGGAATTTGAACTGCTACTTGTCGCATCTGGGGCTCAGAAAATCCGCAAGAGAAGCCAATGCACCCACAACGAGTAACTGTTTGGTGCGGGATTTGGTCTAGCGTCGTCATCGGCACATTTTTCTTCGAATATCGCCGAAATCATCAATGGCGCAATGTTGACCTACTGGTTCTTTGAACAAATTGAAGATGAAACCTTGGACGATATTTGGTTTCAACAACAGCGAACGCCGCAATCGATCTTCTGCGCACAATCTTCAGAAATCGCATAATGAGACGAAATGGCGTCGTGAATTGGCAACCAAGAACCTGCGACTTTGGACAACTATCTTTGTGGTGCGGTGAAAGATGAGTGTTATGCCAACAACCCGCAAACAATTGACGAGCTGAAGGGCGAGATTGGAGCCGCTATTGCGGCCTTATCCTTGAATAAGGCCCGAAACAATCGAAAATGTGCTCAAAATCTGGACCGACCGAGTTGCATACTGCCAAGCCAGCCGTGGTGGTCATTTGACCGAAATTATTTTTCATAAATAGTCAAACAACATTTAAAATACAACTTTGTACATTGAAAAACATTCAGCCGTCTTGTTTCTATAGCAAAATTATATTCCAATTGTTATCCATATAAAAACCTTGTACACTACATTTGGGCAACGGATCAGCTAGCTGAGACGTGACTAATAACACAACAAATCCCGATCAGTTTTATAAAAACTATATTTACTTTAAAAATTAATTAAGATATCCATATCGTAAGCATAAATTCAAATAATCCATTAAACTAAAATAAATTTGAAAAACAAAACTAAAAATACTTTGTATAGTATATATATTTGTATAATACTCTAAAAAAGTTGCTATTTAAGTCAAATTGTGTTTGAACAATTTGAGAATTCTAAGCAGCCACATGTAAAATTCAAGTCTTGTTTTTTGGTACTGACAGCACGAACACATACATATCTAAGCAGTTACAAAATGTTAAGTATTTGTGGATTTATTTTATAGCGCCCAACAATTGAGTTTTAAACAAAATTTGTATTTTAATTATGACAGGATTCTTCATTTACGCAAAAAATACTTTGAACTATGTTTCAAAGAAAATAGTATAACAAAGCCCTTGGACTCCAACTAAGATTTTGTTTTTTCAAAGTCAGAAAATAATATTTTGCCTATGGACTACTTAAACAGGAACTTTCTGTAATTACTTTTGCTTTAGAATGGACTAGAGAAGACTCTACAAAAGAAAGAAAGTTTTATATAAACGATAAAATAAATTTAATTAGGGAGAAATTTTTGGATATGAGTAAGTTTTCCTCTAGATGGGTATAACATTTTTAAAGAAATTTAAGCTATAAAGAGAATTATACGTAATGTTGCTTGGAATAATAGGATAAAAAAATAAATTTAAAAAAAAAATGGTAAAATTTGATTTCAATAATAAAAAAGCTAGAGCCACCATGTGATCCTAATTAACAGCGATATATTTTCCCAAAACATCTCACTATACCTATGAATTATTTTTGGAACGTTTACAAGATACACGATAGATTTTAATTTTTACTCTTTTCGTCAGCTTAAATGTGAGGAATGTCACTATTATTGTCTAATATATTTAATGTATTTTAAAATTTAAATATAAAGCAAAAACA
This sequence comes from Chymomyza amoena, assembly GCA_037043745.1. Classification (NCBI taxonomy): domain Eukaryota; kingdom Metazoa; phylum Arthropoda; class Insecta; order Diptera; family Drosophilidae; genus Chymomyza; species Chymomyza amoena. Next base: position 81,945 of record JBAMAX010002462.1, read on the forward strand.
ACAAATGTGGCAAGGTAAATATTTTACAATAGATCGAATTTTTATCAAATAAAATACAACAACAAAGAGGAGCCAACGAGGCTGTGGAACAGTGGCGTGGTAGGACGGTTGAGGGAGGGAGAGCGAAACAGAAGCCATTTGTCAAATGCGTCGCCAAATGCAAAATGCTCGACGCTGAGCCGCAGATAAAACCGTTCGAAAAGGCAAAAACAAACATCAAAAACTGGCAAAAACAAACAAAAAGGAACAACAAAAAAAAAACCAAAAACAACAAGCAGAGCAACAACAACAACAGCAACAAGGAGAGCAACAAAACATGCGCGTGCATGAATATAAAATGCGACACGCAGACAATAACAACAAAAAAACAAGGACAACAACAAAAAGATGAGCAACAAAAACAACAACCACAAAAGGATGCATGACAATATTTTTCACGCATCGCAAACACACACACACATATGCAAAGAGAGAGAACTAGATAAACGGGACGAGAGTAGGGCACGCAGTCAAAGGGCGTAGACAAGGGGATCAACTAAGATGCGAGTTGCTCAAGAGAATTTTTTGTTAACTAAAGCCATTTGGAAAATTCTTGAAAATATAATTTATTATTATTTAAAATAGCTTTACCAGAATTTTAGTTTAGCTTCAAAGGGTCTAGCTGGATAAGGTACTGGAAAAATTATGCAATTTGTTGCAGAATGGCAAAAAAAAATTTTAGGCTAAATTTCAGTTTTTAGCGCGTTGCGGCTTAATTTAAAAAAAAAAACGTGTTTTTCGTGTGTATTTAATTGCGACTAAGCTACTGAATATTTTGAAGCCTATTTTTTTTAAATCTAAGTTAGGAGTAGGGATGCCTAAACCAACACATTTTCTTAAAAGAAATATGAAATTTTCGTATTTTTTTTAAAGTATGTTCCTTAAATATGTCAATCACCATTTTTTTAAACATGTGTTTTTATACGTTCTTTATATGCTGTGAATTTAAACCAAATCGATTTGGTGAAACAATGTTAAAAAAATAAACAAATAAAATTTATTTTATTTTTTAAAAAATATATGAAAAAATATTTTTATTTTTCAAATGATGTCAAAAATTATTGTTAACTTATTGGAAGGCATACATTTTGATAGTTTGATGAAAACAATTATTCATTTTGTAGGTAAATATAAAAATTTTAACATTGCTCAAGATTTTCGATATTTTTTTGTTAAATCTCCTAAAATTTTTATTAAAAATACTTTTACAGCAATCATAGATTAAATAATATATTATTAATATTTTTATTAAAAATAGATTAAACATTGTACTCTAATGTAAAAAACTCAGCTGTATCGAAACATTTTGCATTAGCTATTGTTTTTATCTAGTAGACTGATTTTTTTTGTGTATTTTTATATATTTATAGCATAATGTATGTTTTTGTTTTTAATATAAAGTTTTACTTTTTTTTAGTTAATACATCGAGTTCCCATTAAAATTTGTAATAATTAACGAGAGTATTATTTCTTTTCGTTATAAGTTATGTTTATACAAAAAGTGGTTTATTGCCTTTAAAAAATATAAATTAACAAAAATAAATTTTTGTGGTTTTAGTTTTGTGTCAGGATACTCCTAAAATCCTACAGGAATCATTTCGGTCCAGACAAACTAGAATATCTAGGTCGTAGAGTTTTTTTCTGTCACTATTTGTGGATATAGTCCTCAGAATTGCTGAAATTTTTTTCAAAGTCGTCCCATTTGAATTCGGACCTGAAAGCGTTAACAAAAATTGGCTGCAATTCTTCTACGAATTGAACCGATGTGCGAAATTCTCTTAATTTCAAAATGTTTTTATTGATTTAAATGAATGCATAAAAGAATATTTATATTTAAAAAAATAGATATTCCTATTTTTATTATTTCCCAAATAATGACAAATAAATCCATAGATTAGCCTGAAGGCTTACCTTGCTCTGGCTACAAACATTTTTATAACTTGGAAATAACTTCTACTTAAATAAATAATAATAAAAAAATCAATAACTGAAAATTTTGTACTAAATATTTTAAAAACTACTTAAACGAATTCTGGAAGTCCATTTGAAAGGGTATTGATTAGAATTTTTTCAGCACTTAAATCATAAATTAGTCACAAAATATATAAATATAAATTTATTTCAAATCTTTTTTTTTCCTAATTTCCCTAATTTTGAGACTAATTTGTGATTTAAGTGCTGAAAAAATTCCAATCAATACCTTTTCAAATGGACTTCCAGAATTCGTTAAAGTAGTTTTTAAAGTATTTAATACAAATTTTTTATAATAAAATAGCTAACATGTTTTGGATTAAAAACCTTATTTGTGATTTTAGTTTATGAATGCAGCACATAAAAATCGCTAATACTCTTTTGTTAATTCAATTGAAACCGCTACTGAAATATAGATTGTAAATATATATAGTAAGATATAGAAACATGAATTCATAAGTGCGGATATTTATTACAAAAAAATATAATTTTATAAAAAATATTTTCATAAAATTTATTATAATTTAATATTAAAAAGAGCCATATAATACCTCTAGAAAAAATCGTTAAAACATTTGATTTTCCGATTCTTAATTATAAAAAATTAATTGCCCAATAAAAAATAATCAAAAAAATATTCATAGCCCATTCTTTCACATATTTTTTAAATTAAACAAAAAAATAATTAATATTACAAATTTTGTGCGAAATGCCGATACACGTGAGAACTAAGCTCCATGGTTTTATTCAAAAAAATCTTTAGAATTCAAATGCAGTCTGTTTGAAAGGAAAAATGAAATTCCTAGTAATATAATGGAAGAAGAAATTTTATCGATAGAATATTGCTCTAAATAATATAACCTTTTATACATAATTTATGCTGTATATTAAAAAACACATTAAAAAAAATGTAAATCAAAGTAAAATGCCGATCCCTTTTTACAAAAAGCTGTCGACGCCCTTGTCTGTGTGTGTAGGCGCACACATACGGAAGCATATCCTTGTGCCATAATGGGATTATGGCCGATTAATGCATTGACATGTAACGATTTTCGATTGAATTTATCGTTTTTCGTCGGCTCGAGCCATTTTATTCATTTACGCCGCTTTGCGCCCACACGTAGGCAATGATATTTGCACGCACACACACTGATACAGCACACACTCACACACACACACACACACACAGACACATATATGTTAGATGAAAACAAAAGCATGGCGGGCGGCATATCCGTCTGTCTATCGATCTGTCCCTCAATTCGCACAATATGCAAAACAACCCGCGCAAATGTTGACGCTTTTTTTTCTTGTTGTTTTTGGTAAAACACTATTGTTGTTTGTTGTTGTTGTTTTGGGCATTGTTGGCCAAGCTTTTTAGACAATTAAAACTAACAATGCTGGCCAAACAGCAAAGACAAAAGGTTGCCTTAACGCCACAGCAGCTGTGATTAACACATGTAAGCTGCACTGTTGGCGGGCACAGCTTTTGTTTAACAGCAGCTGACCAAAGGGAGGATTGGCCGGAGCAGGGGCTGCAAGGATGTTTGGTAATGGTACGGCCCAAGGGTTGCACACACATGCGTCGCCCCCTTTTTGACTTTATCAATTGAGCGTCATAAGCGCAGCAGTGGCAAAGCGCATTTTGGTGGTGGCTGTTCCGGCTCGACCGACCTCAGTGCCTGCTCAGGATTGTGGCTCGTGGCAGTTGCAACTGTCGCCACTGGCAGCGTCGATTAAGTCGTAATTAGATTTAAGGATATGGCACCAGCGGCACAGCAAGATGATGAATTTCTGTGCCAGCTCCCACCACCCGCAGTGAGCGGCTACGGCCAAATGAGCAGCAGTTGCCATTTGGCTGCCGGCAGCTTATGGCTTGTATTCTGCCGTTATCAGCAGGCCAAGGCGAGATTGCCGGAGCAAGATCTCGGCTGGTGCAGCGGCAGGCTGGCAACCCCTGCTGCCCTTATGAGGCGATGCTCTGCGTTAATCAGCGTAATGGTGCGTTAGTCTGGGCCAGCAAGCTCACGGAACATGGGGGCCAGCCAGAGAGCACAGTGGGTCGAAATGGTTGATCAAGTTGGAAATTATTTTGCTGATTTTTATTGAAGATCATGACTACTTATGGACGCTGCTAGTCCCAGATAACTTTTTCTTAAATTAGTCGTGTGTCCTGTAGCATTGAGGAGCAGGATTTTTATAATCAGCTACAATATTTAAATATATACCAGCTGAATTGCCGATTTCGACCACTGTGCTTAGTCGCTGTTGTCGTCACTGCTGGCTGCTGGTTTGTTTCTAATCTTGCTTGATTTCTTGAACTTGCTGGCGTATTATTAGCAGCAGTTGGGCAATCTAGCAAATCCTTTGTGTCCTTGCTGGTCTCCACTAATAGTGTATCTCAGGCTTTGTGTCTGCTATTCTGTCTGTCTCTGCGCGCTCTGTCACTGGATTTATTGCAATCATTAATCTTATTTGGCCAACACCCCTCCAAAAAACCAACCAGCAGCAGCTTTACACACACGTCGCAATCCTGGTGGCACCCCTCGCCGCACTGTTTGTTGCACTTGTGCGTAGTTTTTATTAAATTTTCGTCTATTCCACTTTGATTTTATTAATTTTGTTTTTGCTGGCCAAATGTTTCTATTAAGTATGCTGTGTATAGTCCAACATGATTGACGTCTAGCAGAGATTTTCCATGTACTCTATTCTTGGCTTATAATTGCTCAACACTTCAGTGCACCCCTCGAACCTTTTGTCCCTAAGCCATAGCCATTAATCATAAGCGCTGCATTCATCTTTTTTGGGAACCACTTTTTAGTGCAGTCTGCAGCCTAGTTGGCAATGTTGGCTATGAGCTCCCCGGGGATCCTTAAGGGTTTGTCTTGCAATTATTCCCATTTCTTGCTCTTTTACAAAATTTAATGAATTTTTTGTGTTTGCTTATAATGAACAGTTGTAAAATGAGTACATAATTTAAAAGTTTTTGGCTGGGTTCCAGGGTGGACTAAAGAAATAATATTGTGCATCAAAATTGTGGAAGAAATTGTTGTTATAAGCTGAATAATGAATATTACAAGTTTAGCCAATTTTAGTTTTTCTTAATAGAAAGACTAAGAATAAATTTATTTTTACTTTGTAAATGCTTTTATTATATTAAATTCTTTAAAACGATAGATTTGGTGGCCTTAAAAATTGGAATTTCGGAGATTAGCAAATGTAAGACTAAATATTATTTCAGTTTCTTAAACTTGATCAAGGGACACAAATTCGAGATATAACTACATAGTTCGAATGCTCAAAATGGTTCTGTAACAAGAGAGCCTTGGGCGATTAGGGATGCCCTATATTTTTTGATTTCTTCTCCACAATCCCTCCCTTTCTTGAATTCCTTTCCTCCTTCTCTTACAATTGGAAAACATAATGGAAATAGTTCCCTGTTTGACCCCTTGGAGGGGCATGGGAATCTCTATTAACTAAATGTTTGAACAGAGCAGGGACCTTCAGTTTATAGACGAATCCGAACAATTCTAAACTGAATATTGAAGCATAAAAGATGCTTATATAAAAATTTTAATATTAATTGGAGTGAGTTTTATTTTGTTGTTTTTTCAAACAACGAACAGCGCATAATTCAAAAATAAATGTAGTCACAATTACGAGCGTTACAATTAGTGTCATTTTTAGTTTTTCGAGCTTAGTTTACTTTTGCTATGAAATTGAAATTTGTATCCTAAATATATAGTATATATTCTAGTTAACAAAAGTAGGTAAACTTCCGTTTTTCGGGTACATAAACTCAAATATCTCCGAATCATGACGTGATGGGCAAATTCCGAACTCAGATTTGGACTCTACGCATCAAAAGAAATGACCCTTAGCTTTCCAGCAATAAACCATGTTGGCCTGTCTAATCGGAATTTTGCAAAACATTTTTCGCGGTTACTGCTCTCTAGTAGCTCTATCAGATATGGCAAGCAAAAATCAAAATAAAAGAGTTCGTCCAAAAAATGTACCCGATTCACCTTTTTTTTTGCTGGTTCAATAATCTTGAAATGAATATTTCCGCAGAATTGAAACTTTTGTAATAATTGAATAAACGAATAACAACACGGCAAAAAAACTTTTTTTCCCCAAAAAAGGGTTCCTCACAGAGAGGTGGGGCTCTGAGACCAAAAGGTTTTTTGTACCATACCCTTAAGTTTAAGCAAAAGACTTTCCGCTTTCCGCATGAATAGCAGTAGGTCTTTTGTTGGTATTGACCTGAGATAGATGGGACTAATCCGTTCCTTTCCCATGTGACACGATCAGTTCCATACCAGCGCTGGGCAGTCACAGAGAATATGTCAGGTGGTTTCATCGTCTTCTAGACAGAGCCTGCACTCTGACGAGTCCGATAGGCCAATTTTCTGTAGATGGTATCTAACAGTGTGGTGGCCAGATAGGTATGCTACCAGGAGCCTTAGGTACGCTCTGCCAAGATCTTTTATCTTGATCGCATCCAGAGGTTTGACAAGCACTTTTTGACGAAGCCCCGGTGAGGAGAACCAGTATCTCCTATGTTCTCCTGCTGCCCATTCTATCATGGTTTGGATTGTGGACCAATCAATAACACAAAATGGGTCAGGAGACGTAGTCAGGGTGGAGTGCTAGATCGACAGCGATCGTGTTACCATCCACTGCCGGGTGTCCAGGTACCCAGCATAGCACGACTTTGTTCCGGGCGGACAGGGCTTGGAGATGGTTATGGCATTCTTTAACCATGAGGATGAGGTGCTCCAGGATGATTATGCCTAACACCAGCTTGGGTATCTGAAAAAATACATATGTTTGCTCCCTTAGTTCCATTGAGAAGGATACTAAGGGCGCAGATCTCTATGGCATGAATCTCCGCTTGAAAAATGCCCATTGCGGTAGAGATTCTGGTGTTAGGTCCAACGATTGCAACGCCTACATGGTGCTGATATGGTATGTAAAAAACAAAATCAAAGAGTTCGTCCAATTTACACCTATTTTTTTTAATATATGAAATTTGCAGGCTCAATAATTTTGAAATGATTATTCCCGCAGAATTGTCACTTTTGTAATAATCGAGTTAATGATTCCCTCGCATCAACAAAGTTATTTTTTAAAAGATATTTTCTTTTAACACAAAAAGCTAAACTCTTTAAAGAATAAGCTACCAACAGACAAGCATTTATAGAGCTCTTTCGATCTCTCCCAGTTTATCTTAAATTAGCTGACAAGCGGATGAACTTTTTGTTTTGTCCTCATTACAAAACAATCAATCTTAACTACTCTATATGGCCTCTCGGAAACTACTTCCAATTTACTTATTCTAAATCTAATGTAATCAATAGTAAATCCCTGCACTGGCCAAACATGTCCCAACTGAAAGAATTAAATCCAAAACTTTTGTTTTTGTTTGCTCCCCCCCTGACGCAAATGACTTCTAATTACCAATGTTAATGTGAAATCCTTGGGGCCCTGGTGCGAAATGCCGCACAAATCTCAAATGTGTGCAAATATGCCCTGAGCTGCGGCAACAATGACGTAGCACAAAAGGGTTGGCCACTCAGTCAGCCAGCTGGGTAGAGCTAAGGACAGACGACACCCTTTGAACTTTGAGGACTTTCGAGGCAGTCATAAAATTTCATAAACTTGTCTATGCAGACCGTTGCACTAATTGACAAAGTGTTGAATTACATTTTCTACGACAGCGCGATTATTTCATATATGAAAACAAAAAAGAAGTAGTCAGGTCTTGGGATGGGGTTGACATTAAGTAAATTATTTTTAATATGTTTATAGACTTACGCATGTGCGTAGGGAGTCTTCTCTATACTACTCTCCTCTACTATGTCCTTGTTGTAATTATGTAATTTCACATGCATGTGATTTAATTACCGTAATGGGATTTGAGCGAACTGCTCTGAGACAATGTGTAATAAAACACTTAATATGATGGATGAATGAATCACTGAAGGGCTCACTTGGGCCCAGTCACTTACCTGCTGGGGCTAAAACTAACTGGCCAAACAGCTGCTTTTGGCTTGGTCATAAAACAAGATTTTCTGCACGACTTTGACTTGTACTTTAACTTTGAGTTAACTTTAGGTTTGGGTTTGGGTTGTGAACACCTATTTTGCCTCTTTACCAAACAGCTGTCAGATTTCCCAAGCGCCTTTTAATTTGGCGCGTGCGGCAAATTGCGCCAATTTATTAAAAAGTATAGCCAGCCGTAAAATATAGTAGAAAATATAAAATGGCTTTTCAATTCGAGGGAAAAACAACAGACGTGTTCAGGACTTTTGCCATACTTTGACATTTGCTGGAATTTTATGTTACCAACCAAGCAGTGTGAGAATATTGCGTTTCGTCCTGTCAATGTCGAAAGAAAAAAAAAACAACAACAAAAATTGGTAAAACCTGTAAGAAAAGTGGGTAGGAGCATGCCGAATTTTAAATACCTAAAGGTTTCGGAGGCTATAACTTAAAAATTGTTTATAGCCATTTTTTAAGCACTTTCTTCAACTTGGCATTCTCTTCTAAAGAGTTGGCTTCTTGCACCATCCTAGTCAATTTTGTCTCCAAAAATTCCTCAGTAGTAGAAAAATTTATTAACCAAAACATGGTTACTTAACAATGGGTTCTCTTTAGCGTAACGTTTTTAGAACCAGTTACATTAAAAGACATATCGCTTTCTTTCGACTGATTTAACGATTTGATAATATTTTGGGAGTACCACTACTACTACTGTCGTCCTTCTCTCCTAGTGGAGTAGGATGTTTCGGTTTCACAACCGCTGCATCTGCTGCCGAGGCAGGGGGGTCATTTGACCTTGATCCTGTACTTCGTGGAGAACCGTATCCATTATGGTTTTGAATCATGCTTTGTTGTATATATATTTAGTTTAAGGAAATGAGTGATGGTTGCAGAGACCAAAAGGATTAGCTTTCGTTAGTGATTTTGGCGCACACGCAATTCCTGAGACGCTGAATTGCATAAAAGACATTCAGACCACTGATCTTAAACCCTTATCCCTTTCTCAACCGGGCTTGTGACCGGCTAGGGAGGAGATTTTTCAACACAATATAGTCTTAAAATCGAACAACAAATTAAACCAATTAGCTTAAAAATGGTAAAATGGCAAAGTATTCTTCCTATATATATAAAAGAAACTGATGTTATTTACACTATTTATAACTCAAGAACGGATGAACTGATTTGGCTTAAAATTAGTGGAGAGGTAGCTTTAAACCAGATGACGGATATAGTATAATTTTTATCCCGTTCGACCGCGTTTCCGTGAAATCACTATAAAACGCGGTATAATAAAAACGCATCTGACATGGAGTAACAAAACGCAAATGACAGCTAAACGTAATTTTGTTTATGGTTAAGTAGAGAATTTGATAATATAAATTTTGTAAGAAATATATATTCATATATAATCAGTAATTTGCATTCCCTTTGAATCATCATTAAGAATGTCGCGACCAGGACGTTTGAATCTTTCCCGACAAAGCCTTAATGCAAGAAGGATACGAAACATTTCGAATGAAAGCACAAAGAATTGCTCGTGAAGAGTCTGACGATTTCCGCCAAACACTGCCAGTAATTCCAAGATCAACGGCTGCCGAAGAAATAATCGCTTGCCTCAAATCATCGAATCTATGGCGCTATGTGAAGAAACTTCAGCTGACAACAAACATGAGAGTTGCATTGCTTAATGATACATCTGCTGAAGATTTCTCTGATCAATTGCTGACTATCGGTAATAGTTGAGTTCCGGTTGACGAATCGATCGGATTGATTAAATTCCCCAGAATTTGTGTAACTTTGTCTTATCGAAAGATAAACTGATCAATAAGTATTGAAATACTTTTTGGTTCTCCTTAAATTCGGTCTTTTATTTATACTGAAAAAGTTTGCAGAAGCAACTTGGGTTCAAGCCCGAGGTAAGTCAGGACAACGTCTGCCGGGCTTTCTAGTTATATATATTTTTATATATGTATAACTTTTTTATTTTTTAGAATAGAATAATTTATTTTTTATTCCATATTAAATTTTGGAAACCACGCATCAACGTAATTATAAATATTTTGAAATACTGATACTTAAAATGGAACACTTCTGTTACCTATATCTTCTTGGCGATTCGGCCCGAGCTGTTTAAAGTAATATTAGTTAACTTTTTTATTTTTAAGACTCCTATTTTTTTATTCATTTATATTTTATATTTATTTTTAATTGTAAAATTTTGAATTATAATATATTTTTTTTTTTAAATTATTGCAAATTATTTCTAAAGTATTCAGGACTTTAGGACTTTTGGGTTGTTCTTTCTTCTTGCATTGCCAAATAGTGCTTCCTAGTTGCTTTTCTATCAAAGGGCTGCTTTACTGGTTCTGACAACTTTCTAGAAAGTCTAATTTTTTATTAAGTGAATTTAATATGCAATAATTTTCTAATCCCAGAATTTCGCCTTATTTTTTTGATCAGTCCTATTAAAAATAAGTCCATGCATTGAAATACGCAGAAAGGGCAAATAAACAAGCTTTCCCATTAGGAATTCGCAGAGGATTCTGCTCCTGGTTCATTTTTGAGAACCGTTGACTTTGTACAAAAATTCGCCTGCTCATTCTTATCACTCAAAAAAGAGAGAACAGGTAATTTTTTTGTACGGTAGCTTTTATATTGAAATAGTAGACGAATTTCAAACCGATTCCAATGTTATGTCAGTTATGTTTTGTTAAAGGTTACATTCATCGAGTTGTCGTAATAACGTGAAATAAGTACCTCCTGGTTGCCGTAGCAGGGGGATTGACCAATAATTGTTGGGTACCCCTTGGAGACATGTTTCCATCATTGTTTTGTTCCATGTTATTCTGACATCTTTTATGAGAATCAATGAGTGATGCGTTCAAAGATTCTTTAGTTAGAAGCTGCCTCTGATATGGGAAAACAGACGCTTACCTGATGGCAATTTGGCTGCCAAAAAGGTATCAGGATTTGTTGTGGACTGCTCTTAGCTTCAGGACTCTTCTTCGACCTTACCGGCTTGGGGCGCCCGACCCATAGCTATGCTAACGCTGGCATCGCTCTTAGATTCATCCCCCTAATGAGCCCCTCACCACGACAAGGTGGCAATCAGAGGATTGCTCCACTTAGGTGTTCTGAGCTCGTAGTAGTAGTAGTTTTGTGGTAGACTTAACATTTATGTGAAGTTTGGTCAAAATTGATTCTCTATTTTATATAGCTACCATACAAAATTAAACCACTAATAAACCTGCAGACAAACTTGCGCACTTCATTGCGGCGCCTTGCCAAATTCATTGGATCTTGAAAACTCATAAGAAAATCATACAATCAGTGCTATTTAAAAAAAAATCGTAATATAAAAAAAATTCGTCTTAACTTAAGAAGAGCTGTCTCAGGTGTGACCTCGGATATGGCTACCTTCACAGCGGTGGCCAGGCACGTCATGTCCATTTTTTTCCTTTTGCTATAGTAGATCATGGGGCTTAAATATAGACTTTATTCCCAATTTTTACTCAATTTCCATTCTAGTTTCACTCCTACAAACCAAGTTTTTCTTGCCTTCTCTGAACTGCAATAAACCCGGAGTTACCTCGTTTACCCTGGCAAACCTTCCCACAATGCCCATACACTCCTTACTAGAGTATAAACGTTCTGCTCGTGTAAGCTCACTGACTCTAAACTTTTATTCTAGTTTTGGGTTTTCGTGTTTTCCAAATCGAAAGTCAAAAAAGTTAAATTATTCATGGTAATGATTTGAGCCAAAAGCAATTTAAGAACCAAGAACAAGAGAGTCAGCCAGGGTCCAACAACTTTTCTAAACGCAGTCAAATTGCAATTAGCCTTTTTGTTGTTGCTTTTGTTGTTCCTGGCTAAAACCGTCTTGACTTGTTGGTGTTGTTGCTTGCTGCAGTTTGATGCATGCGTGCCAAGTTGGCGGCGTTTCGACTCAAATTTTCTTTGGCTCAAACTGACAGCAATTTTCCAGTTGTGAGTTATGTGAAATTTTGTAGCTGCAACTAATGGAAATGATTGCTGGCTAAAACGCAATGCACGGAGTGCGCTTAAATGCCAAGACAGCCTTAAAAGTTGTTGTAGATACTTTTTTTGTTTTTTTTATTGTTGTAGATACTTTTCATGTTGTTTACGGCGCGCAACTGTCAGTTGGATTTTAATTTAATTTTGCACACGAATTATAAATGAAATCAGCAGAGAACAGAGCAAAAAAAAAAAAAAAATTACATTGAAAAAAAGGAAAAAAAAACATGACCAAGGGGCGCATTTGATTTCGGGGGTAAGAGTTGAGTATGGAACGATATAGGTGGGCGCTGCCAACAAGCGCAAAGAAATGTAAACAATTCATTGAATTTGCAATTACACGCACATTTGGCACACACAGATACTCACACACACACCAATACACACACACGCATACGCACAAACATCGATGCGTGTAATGTTTGTTGTCGGTTGTTGTTAAATATATTGCCAACATACGATGTGTATATAGAATGTATCTCACAGATACGCATCATATATCCGCGCATGTACAGCAGCGGCAGCAACAGCAGACTATGGTCGAAATGGTAGCTTAAGATCGCAAAAATAGAACTTTTAAAGTGTGGAAGCGTCGTAAATTTTGCTCTTTTTGGGAACTACCCATATCCAATGTAACGAAATTTTTTCAGAATTTTTGGTATTTTTTTCGAGTCCAACATTATTTTTTAGAATTTTCGCTATTTGTACCAAAATTCCAATACAAATATTTAGAGAAGTTCTAGTCGCGTGAGCTTGTTCCCCAAGCGAGATGTCCTTTTTTTTTTGTCCAGAGCGTCTCAATAAGTAAATTAGAGCTGGATGGATCTCTCAATCTCATAGGAACTTAGTGTCCATGATGCTTTCTGGCTCAGGTGATTCACAGTTTTCCACAAGTAACCCAATCTGTATTCTAAGGGAAGAAGTTACTACCCCAGGAATTCTTTCTAGCATGTCGTACACTGGGGGGCAAAAGTTTCCGGACACCTACAAATTACTCCTTACAATTAAAAAAAATTATCATAAACTTTTGAAACTATTCCTAGAATGTGAAAAACTTTATTCTAAAGATTGTTCTTTTTAAAACTATTTAATAAATTACTTCAATTGCAACAGATACTATGTTTGTATACATAGAACGATTATACTTTTTTCTCTTCAAAATATGGCGGATATAAAGCTTTTAACAATTTTGCGACGATTCGAGGCAGTTAACAAGTTTTTCAATAACTGTTGGTTTCAGCATTTTTAATGCAATTCAGAGAGTTTCTTTCGAAGACAGACACTGTTTCCTGACTTGACGATCAAGTTCATTCCAGAGAAGTTCGATCGGATGTAGATCATGCAAATAGGTTTTGCAGATATTGAATGAGTTTTTTGGATCGTCGAATCCTGGGTCGATACTTATTCGATCAATTTTAAAACACATTTGTTGCACTTTTCGAGTTCGCTAATCAATTCCGTATAATTTCTTAAGTGTCAGGAAACTTTTGACCGGCAGTGCATTTTAAGTATTTGTGGGGAAAATTTATGCTTGTTGCAGCTATTCCCGGTTCATTTCTACCCTGGGATAACCCCACAGTTCACCCATTCGTCTCACCATCTAAATCCTGAATATTATAGTAACTAAAATAACCATATTTAAGATGTTTTCCTATTCGTTAGGAATTATTTATATACAGGTAACCCTCCTACAACGCGAGTTTCTATAACGCGGAATTCGAAAATTTTCTAACAACGTTACTCCTACAACGCGGTTTTTACGAACTGGGCAATTCTCTACAATGAATTTTTGTGCTGGCTTGAATGTTAAATTTTATCCATTAATTTAAAAATATAATACAAATTTTGGACGGACTTCAAAATCAAGAGAGGATAATTGATATTGCTAGATATTTAACTTAAAGAGTTAAAAATAAAAACTATTAAAAAAAACGAAGGAAAAATTAAAAGTTTGGTAGATTCTGGATGGTCTGCAGTCGCGAAAATTAATGCGCGTCCTAGACCAAAGATAATGGAGAAAATGAAACAATCGCTTACGGTGTGGATAGAAGATATAACGAAAAAACGATTGCCTTTAGATAGGAATGTAATTAAGCATAAAGCACTAAAAATATTTAATTATTTAATGGAAATAGGATAATCGTCAATCGATGAAGATAACTATTAATTTGTAGCTAAACTTTTCACTAAAAAGTATCGAAAAAGTTTTAAATATGGCAAAGCAGTTGGAAGAATACATTTTGGAGATCGATCCTTTAGGGATAGAGCAGAAATATTTAAGCAAAATCTTCAAAACAGCCTAACTCCCTATCAAGAAACTTACAAAAAGCAAACAAACTTCATTAGAAGACTTTTTCAAACCAATAATCGATGAAAGAATGCCCAAATCCCAAATCAGCTCAGATTTTTAACTAGTACGAATAAAACGTTCGAGAAAAATCATACTAAATGATGAGGAGGAGTAGGAAGTTATGGTTCTATTTTTGCTTTAATTTATCAATTGAAGTTATTTCAATTTGAATATGTTACGTAGAATTGAAATTTTATTTTGTTTTTGTTTAATGAATTATCCAATTTTTTATTACAAAATTTTTTAATTTTGGTTTGGTTACAAAACTCTGATTTTTGTATGGAGTTCATACCCCTACAACACGATATCTTACAACGCACCATTTTTTGAAAACCTATTCCCCGCGTTGTAGGAGGGTTACCTGTATATTGATTACTCTTTAGTCTACTTTAGCTAGTTGATTAAGCAATGACTCCAGAAATTTAAGTCGGATCGAGTTCAAAATATACTATTTATTTAATTTTTTCCCAATAAAAAGAATTATGAAAAAAAAATCGCTAAAAAAACGGTTTGACAAACTATTTTAAAAATATCCATCTAAAATTGCCTTTTGGTCCACTGTGCAGCAGCCACACCAACTGCCAAGGTAATAGTGACAAGAGACAGGTAAAGGGGCTGTACTTAAGGGGGGCGGTGTAGGGCATGCCTGCTGTTTATGTAATGTTTGCACACGTCATGAAGCGCGATACGCTTTTGTAATCACAAACCAATTGGATATATGCTTTGGTCATGTGCATAAAAAATGTATGTATATAAATAAATAAGTACTTATATACATATTCCCCAGATAGGGTGTAAACGTGCAATTAAAAGTTTATAATTATGTGCATTTATTGTTTGCAATAAAAAAGTATTAAAGCAAATTTAATTCCAATGTATGGCAGATCAAAATCTTTTCATCTTAGTATAAGTATAGTTCTATTGCATATGGATAGATAGCAATCCCAATTTTGCTTCAGTAATATTAAATATAAGGGAATTTGCATCGACGAAGTAGATACTTCGTCGAATAACTCTTACAAACCGATAATCCTTTGCTCAGTAAGGAGTTCAAAAGTAGAGCCACCTCTCGATACACAAAACTGAGCCTGTTCAGAGCCCGCGTCAACAGTCTCTCTTTCGAGAGAGAAAACCTTTGACGAATTTATGAACCGCTAAAGGGTGGTATGGTGATTTTCGAATTCGAATGAACCAGGAATTCAAACGAAAGTCACTGGAAATACTCGATCATAGGGACGAACGAACGTAGCCTTAGTGTCACCAATTGTCATCGGCAATCACAAGAAACAGAAGCAGCTGCCGTGGAATTATCCACAATAGGTAGGTTCTTAGGTCAAATCAATACATTGCAATTATATATATTAGGTTGTCAAAAAAGTCTTGCGGTATTTTTATTGAATTTTCAATTGTTCATAAAATTGGTTATAATAATGCGATTTAAGCCAAATATGCGCCGTTTTGTTCGATGACGAGTTTCCAACGAGATGCCAACTTCATAATGCCCCTCTTATAGAAGCTCGCTTCCCTATTGTCAAAAAACTCGGAGAGCCAATTTTCACAGGACTCTCTTGTGGACAACTTCCGATTACCAAGCGCGTTCGTCATGGACAGAAATAGGTGGTAATCACTTGGTGCGAGATCCGGACTATGCGGTGGATGCAAAAGAACCTCCCATCCGAGCTCCCGGAGCTTCTGGCGCGTCACCAAAGATGTGTGTGGCCTGGCGTTGTCCTGATGGAAGACAATTCGGCCTCTGTTGATCAAAGATGGCCTCTTCTGCATGAGTGCTGCATTCAAGCGGTCCAGTTGTTGGCAGTACAGGTCCGAATTGAGCGTTTGGCCATAGGAGAGCAGCTCATAGTGGATGATTCCCTGCCAATCCCACCAAACACACAGAAGAACCTTCCTGGCCGTCAATCCAGGCTTGGCCACCGTCTGGGCAGCTTCCCCGCTTTTCGACCACGACCGTTTACCCTTCACGTTGTCGTAAGTGACCCACTTTTCATCGCCAGTCACCATCCGCTTCAAAAACGGGTCGATTTTGTTGCGATTCAGAAGCGATTCGCATGCATCCATACGGTCAAAAATGTTTTTTTGCGTCAAGTCGTGTGGCACCCATACATCGAGCTTCTTTTTCAATCCAAGCTTCTTCAAATGGTTTATAACGGTTTGATGACTCATGCCCAGCTCTGGGCCGATGCTACGGCTGCTACTATGCCGGTCTCTTTCGATCAATTCAGCAATTTTCGACAACAGGCCTTCCGGACCGTGGCGCATCTTCGATCACCTCTGCACCAGAACGAAAACGTTGAAACCATCGTTGTGCGGTGGAAATGGAAACTGTATCGGGTCCATAAACTGCACAAATTTTATTGGCAGAATGAGGTGCATTTTTGCCTTTATCGTAGTAGTACTGTAAAATATGCCGTATTTTCTCTTTATTTTGCTCCATGTTTGCGACGCTATAACTCACGAACGACTAAAAGCAAACAACAATTAATCAAACACGTGTTAGCACGTGAAAAGAGCTTTCCAAAAAGCTCTAGCGTGAACCGATGCGACGAATACAACTAGAACTACGCGCTTGCAAAGACAAGCTTGCGGAAATACCGCAAGACTTTTTTGACAACCTAATATATTGCTCAAGAATTCCAAGAAATGAAAACAGTCGAATTTTGCATCAAAATCATTTAAAAGATTTGCCAGTTTACATGGTCTTTATTATAGAAGTAGTTTAAATATGTCGAATATTTTCGTTTTGAAAAAAATTTTAAATCGTGATTTTTGGAACAGTCAGACATCTACGTTGAGGATTTTAGCATTAGAACTGCTTTACGACTCCGGGACCACTGTAGTGTTTTCAGACAGATCTCACTGCAATCCGGGAGGCTTTAATAACAATAAGAAACCTTCAAGTTCAAAATAGGAACATTTGTATCTATTCGGACAACTAAGCGGCTATTAAGTCCCTAGTTTCGATGACTTCGTGTATGAAGCCAGTGAATAACTGCCGCTTGTTTCTAGGGGAGATGGCTAAGTAGGTTTCAATTCACCTGATATGGGTCCCAGAACATAGGGAAATTGTATTGCGGATGAACTGGCTACACAAGGAACTACCAGCATCCTCCTTCGCGACAAGGAGGGCCTGGGTAGACCCATGGCCAGCTGTAAACTGGGAATACGAAATTTTTTCGCTCTCTGTGCAAATAAAACGTGGAATCGGATATCGAACACGTGAAGGATCTCGCGCAACACTTGGCCGACATACTGCAGTAAAAAAACCAAAAAACTTTGCTGTCTGAATAGAGCCCAATGCTCATCGGTTATCCGTGCCATCACGGGACACTGGTTGGTAGGAAACCACGCATTAAAGTTAAATGTTCCCCACCAAGACTTCTGTAGAAGCTGTTGCGAAGGAGCTGGAGATGGTAGAACACTCTTATGTCACTGCCCTAGACTGGGCAGTAAAAGATTTAGGCTCCTACAGTCACACTTTCTAGACGATTTATCTCAGCTCTCAGAACATAACCAAAATGCCTTTTAAGGTTTATTCAGGCAGTCGGATGGCTTCCTCACCTTTTATAGGGGACCTCTCAATTGCGGTATCGCAAAGGGCCTATCCTTTGCCTTAGTGATTTGAGACATCAGTCCCAACTGCCACCTTAACCTAACCTTTGGAACAGTTTAAAAATAGACTTAATAGACTTTTTTGATAGATAAAAATAGGCGTATTCAAAATGTATATGACTGTATAATCTGACAGCCCTCAGACACTTAGATTACTCCGAAAACTTCTTTACCTTTAAATAGTATAATTTTACAATAACATATTTGCGCTTCCCTGCATAACTTGAAATTAGCCCGTTAGTTGCCTCCGATGTACAATATTACTTCCTTCGTGGCCAACACAAAGACCACTTCCGCTCCATATGATCTACACCAGCTTCATTCATGAATGCCAAAGCGTAAACGTAAGCAAACTCCCAGCTCAAAATTGAAGCTGGATTTGAAGTCAAGTGGTGGTGACCATCCATAGTCATCGTCACAACAGTTTGTTCCAGGTCCAGGTCTTTGATAAATGCGCTTTTTGGGTATGTAAGTCAGTAGCAAGTTGTCGTCGGTCGTTTGGTCGTTGGGTCGTTCCGTTCCATGTGCAGCATTGCGGCCGCCTTTCGATGAATGTGAAAAATTATTATGCGTCGTTGTGGCTTTGTGGAACTGCCGCCGACGCCGCAGCAGATTAAATAAATTCTGTCGGCCAGTTGTTGGACAGATGGACAGAGGGACAGCCAACAAACGAGCAATGTGACCAACAAGTTTAATCTCGAAAAAATCCGCGCGCGCAAATGCAACAAAAAGTTGCAAACTCAATTCGCAGTGGATGGATGTGGTGGGGTTGGATGGATGCAAGAGCTGCGGCAGGGTGTGCGCGGATAGCACGTAATCCCAGTTGCTCCATCAGTCTTGTTCGATCAATTGCACATGCGCACAGGTTCAACAGACCCCAGCCAAGTCAGTTGGCCAAGAGTTGTCGCAAGTTGTTGCCGGCT
Source organism: Chymomyza amoena (assembly GCA_037043745.1). NCBI lineage: Eukaryota > Metazoa > Arthropoda > Insecta > Diptera > Drosophilidae > Chymomyza > Chymomyza amoena. The sequence goes on from JBAMAX010002462.1 coordinate 100,935, forward strand.
TTTTGAGGTCGTTCAGGTACGTTTCGATTGTTTCGACGGACTTGCTGCTGACGTTTTTGTGATATGGTAGCGACGGCGATCCAAAAAGGATTATGTTTTATTTATGCGCCGCGCAGCAAACTTAACTTCAATAAATGTCCGGCAAATATGTGGAGCATGTGTTTCTTGGCAATTTTTGTCGTAAATTTTTATGTTTGATTCGTTTCAGCGGCTCGTTTGCTCGAGGCAATTGTGAAGTTGTTGCAACTTGCTGTGGCACCAACGACCGACCAACCGACCGACCATTGTCGGTGGTTATGTTCTACATTTCGTCATATTATTCGCAGCATTATTGTCAACTGCAACTTGCCGCAATGACAGTCGGCAAAAAGTGACATGAGCAGCAGAAAAAAAAAATAATGTACCAAGAGTTCCTTGGCATAACGGCGGCAGGGATCTAAGGCAGCATAACTTGCACTTGACTGCAAACGATACCACCAAGGTGATTATTTAATAAAGACTGGTCGGTCGGTCAGGTTAGGTAGACCCTAAATGAAATGCCAATTTGTTGCTAGATGATGTGCAATGCAATTACGCCTTCCCAATTACATATTAGAATATACAAAATGTTTTGGGGCGTTCTCACTCAAGTCACTATGTCCATTAGCTATTAGCTATTATCCTTGCTCACTGCCAATTTAAATATGAAAACCCAATTATCGAGAGCGCCCAGGGGCGTTGGTTAGGCCCGAACCGCGTTGCCAATCGACGCCTGAGTGACGCTTTTGTCTGTAATTGACTGTGGTTTAATTATAAAAGCAGGCGGCTCCTCTTTCTGCCAATGTTGCATGGAAAACCGCAGGCTAACCAGCTCCAGTTTGTTTCTAGCCGCTCTCTGGCTCACATCCTCCGAAAGAGAGAGAGGGAGAGAGAGTCACACACAGCAGGAGAGTGCTGTGACGACACTTGGCTATAATTTTAGCTGTTGTTTGTTTGTTGTTAATTTTACACTCACCTATTATGCATTATCAATGCATTTAAAACATTGTCAGTTGTTAGGAGTTAGTTGCTGTTGTCCAGTGCTGGATTAAGCATGAGGGTGCCCAAGGGGGCTCCATCAGAAAATATGCTCTAATGGGATGCCTTTTGTTATTTCTAATTCTTACAAAAGTTGTGTAATAAACTACTTTTTTATAGCTAAGATTATGTAAACTGCTGCTACATAAAGAGATCATCCTGATTCATTAACGCCCATTTGAGAATCCGTGGAGAATCTGTGTTTGGAAAAATGCGCTTGTTTGATAGTTGACTGTTCATCTAGTGTTTTGATAGAGCGCTTGGGAGCTGTGATTTGGTTAGGATTGGGTAAAGCTAGAGGACATCAATGCGCACAGTATATCAAAATAGCTTTAGAGTATATAAATGTCTCATACAAGATTCTCAATTTTGGCATCTGCCATATGCTTGCAAGTCCCATATTGTTTCACGAAATTAGTTATATTACTAAAAAATCAAAAAAACATTTATTCTTTCAGATACAGAAAATTAGTAGCAGAAACTTTATGGGATTGTTTGGGAGCCTTTTCTACGTCTAAAACCTTATTTGCTTAGTGTTTTTTTGCAAACGCTTCCAAATACCCTTTTTTTTGAGGTCTCCTCTTCGAGGGTTGTGATCGTGTCGCGATGAGGAGGCTCAGTAAGTGCAATGATCCTGCGAGCGATGTCGGCGGTAACCAAGTTACCGGTAGGACCTCCCAAGCCGATAAGGTTAAGGGTGAGCACCGAAGCTAAGAACAATCCAACCGGTAGCGTCTGTCTGAAGGCTATCAGCGAAAAAAGCGGGCGTCTGATTTGCAGCAAGCGGCTCGCGATATAAACGTGTACCAAATGGCGCGTCCATCCGCCTGTTTGTAGAATGGAACACAAAGGTAGCAGCCCTACCATTGGACTAGAAACCCTGGGCTAATCACCCATCTTTTCGAAAATACCTGATTACTGAAACCAAAATGAAAGAAAAGAAATCAAATAAATCGAAAACCACGTTGACGACAATCTTTAGCATGAAACAGGTTACACGAATTGGATACTGGAATGTACAAACCCTTTACGATCTAGGCAAACTAGAATTATTGAAAGCCACTAATGAGCTTCCTATTGAATTAATAATCAAACGCCGCCGTTTCGGGTGGATCAGGCACACCCTTCGCAAAGACACCTGCGAAATCTGTAGAGCTGCGCTTTCATGGAATCCGCAAGGTGCAAGAAGCCGTGGAAGACCAACAACCTCTTGGCGTCGCATGGTGGATGCTGATCTTCGGGACTCCCATACAGACTGGAATAGCCTCAAACAACTTGCAAAAAATCGGTCGGCCTTCAATTCTTTTGTTTTGGCCCTACGCTCCACCCGGAGTTAGAGGAACTTATATTCCAAATACCCTTTAAAATGATTTAGAATTATTTATAATATCTTTTTTCTGAACATTTATTAATAGAGATTCCCTTGCTTCTCCTAGGGGTGACTAACAAAATTAGCAGTCAGGGAAATTATTATATCTAGAAAACTGGCCGCTCATGGTTTTAAGCTTCAAACAAGGTCCTAAATAATCCTATAAAGTTTAAGACTTTAAGTATATTTAATTTTACGTAAAGACAATTTTGAGCCTTCATACAATATTATATTACAAATGTATATTGTACTTATTAAATAGTTAAAAAAATAAAAGAAAAATGAAGGGTATTCACGCTTTATCGTACTAATCTAAGTGAATTAAATATTATTACTTGTGAGGTATTGAATGAAACCTAAACGGAGTATGGAACCAAGTGCCAGATTTACAATCTAAAAATCTTGGAAAGAAGGGACACTGATTCAACAACCTCACACATAAAATGCTCATAAGGTATTCACACTTTAGCCTTTTGAATTTTTTCGCACTTTGCTCAAATCAACAACAAGTGTGAATATCCAATAGTTAGAAATTATTTTGATATTTTTAACAAAAAAGGTCAGATAATTGATAATTGCTTTCATGCGAAATAATTTGAATTGTAACATTTTTTTATAGTTGGTATCGCGATGATTATATTTTTGCGAAAACGAGACTAGTTCATGTCGATCATGCTAATATTAAGTTCTTGGCCCAGAAATACCCAATGCCCTACATATACTATAGAACACCTAGTTAGTGATCGATCAAGTTAATCTTTTTTTGGTTCAGAGGAGACAGGGCAAGCAAGTAAAAGTTTTTTTTTAATATTTGTGTTTTCGAAGAGATTTATCGCGAAAATTCGAAATTTTGATATTTTAGAAATGGAAAATTTCAAAGTACGCTGTGAAGGATGATTTTATAAAATATAAATTTATTAACAAAATACAAGTTTTGTTTTTGAAAAATAAATGTTTTCAAATGTATATTTTGAAATATACAAATATGTGCAAAAAATTTCGTTTTTACTGGCATATCTGGGTTAAGATGAAGAAAATTTTGTATCTACTTAGCTAGTTTTACGTCTAGTCTGTATTCGTGAACCGCTTCTGTACTAAGTTTTTAAGAGCTGTCTTGTTAGGTTCCTCAGACCAAACAAATTATCACAGAACTATGTATGTATGTAGAGCTTCATCAATGCTCTACAGCATTGTAGTGCTGATAGAAATCTATTATCTGAAATAATTCTCTACGAAATTTTGTCTAAACTCTCTGTGGTCTGCTCAATACACGCATCTCAAGTTCTGTGCACTGGCCCTTCGACCCTTCCACGCCTTAATCCGCACCTGTAGAGGCCGTTGCAATAATAATGCATTTCATAGAATTTCGAGCTTCAAAACTAAACTGAGTTTTGTGTTCTACCACAAAATTTGTCCTAAAAGCAATTATGATTTTGTCGTTTTGTGTAGCTATCCAGAAGATACTCTAGATAGTCCCTGTTGTTGTTGTTGTTGTAGTTGCATTTGTTGTAGATTTCGTTGTTTTTGTGACTGTTTTGTTTGGCTGTTATTTTACTGTGCAAACATTTTTGACATTGGCATGTTGTTCGTAATGTATTTTGAGTTATCATGGCTCACGTTTTACGTTTTACGTTATTCGTTATATGCCTTCGGGGCTTAAATGATTAGATTTTGGAAAATTTACCAAACACATTTCGAATTTTGTCCTTTTGTGTTGTAGTTGTATTTGTTAACTTGTCTATCCTGTCTGTATCTGTTTTGTGTTGCACGACAGTTGCATATTTTCAGCATAACTTGTATCTGAGAGTTTGTGTGAGATATGGCAAATTTATTTTTATATTCAATGGATTGTTTCATTAAATTAGCGTTGAATTTGATAGGCCGCAAATGTTGGATTCTAGCTATTTGACTGGAGTTGAATGCGATTTTATTTTAATTTTAAATGTAATAGACAGTAATCTGATTGTAAAATATTTAAAGGCAATTGATTGTGTTGTCAACAAAAAAAAAGGGATTATATTTTGCGAAGACTTTAATAGTAGGCTAGACTATTACTTTATAAGACGTGCAAGCTGAGAAGAAATTTTGGAATTTATTGTAATTAGGCCAGTTGCGAGTTTCGAGTTATCCTAAGCAAAGTTGAAATCACAATTTTGTAAAATAGATCAAATAATTTTCTGCAATTTCCACAAAAGTTCCTATATGGCTTGAAAAATCGGAATCCTTCATACGCTGATAAGCGATAAGCCACACTTGACAAAGCTAAATGGTTTTTTGACGTGACAACGTCTTAAATTAGGTTTGTATGGGAGGCACCATTGAAAAAGTCTAACGATAACCGTAACGATAAGTCTAGCGATAAATAATCGTAACGATAAGTGGCATTAAGTGGCATAAGTTGGCAGCACCAAACTGGCACTGCTCAAAGCGGTGGCTATTTTTAGTTTTGGGTGAGCGCAACTGAATAACTATTTTATTTTTGGTTTGTGCTCTGCTCTTATCTATAAACGAACCAGCGACTTTTGTGAATCGCAGCAACAAGCAACGCACAGCGTCAGCCGCACCGCTTAGCGCTCAGCACCAAACTGGCACTGCTCAAAGCGGTGGCTATTTTTAGGTTTGAGTGAGCGCAACTGATTAACCCCAGCGGCGCATAGCCTCTGCGGTCTGCCGAAATACTGCATTACCTCCGCAGAAAACGTAATTGATTACAAGCGCTGCGTTTCGTTTGAGGGATTGTAAGCGGAGGCAAATAGAAAAGCAGTGATCTGCCAAAAATCTGCATTACAACTGCGGAAAAAGTAATGCACAAATAGAAACTCGCACTGCGCTACCTTAGCAACACAAAATTTTGTTATTTTGTTTGCATGCTAACAAGCATAGTTCGGCCTTTCTTCTGTCAAACCATTCGTTTATACCTTTTTATTTATTATCTACTGCCGAGAAAATTTTATTTTATTAAGAGATACGAAAACGTAAAGTCTGACAACTCGTTTCATAATTTCATGAAATATACGTATAATCTTGATTGCGTATCAAACGTTTCTAAGTCAACTACGTTAAAAGAAACAACCATCGACTTGACTTTCGCAAGACACATTACAGCAGAAACACTTCCTTTCATTTCCTATTTCTCCTATCATCGTCCTATCCTCAACAAAATCACTCAAATAGGAATTATTATTGTGCAATTTAATAATATTCATATCAATAAATATTCTACCGAGAAAAAGACGTTGTCACGTAAAATCTTCGCCCGTAAAACCGACTTTACAGGCAACAGTTTTTTTTCGGTCTTGGCTCTTCTGGCCGCTTCTATTGGGACGATTGGGCTTTGGTTTCGATATCATAACCATATACCTATGATTCGTCACAAGTTATGACCCTTTTGAGTAAATCTGGGTCGACGTTGACGCCATTCAACAGCTCTTGAGCGATGCTCATGCGACGGTTCTTTTGGTCAAAATTTAGCAATTTCGGAACAAACTTCGCTGACACACGTCTCATGCCCAAAACGTTAGAAAAAATTTTATGATAATTGAATATACCTTGCCCGCGAAATTTGGAAAGTCGCCTTACTTTTTGAACACACCTCATATATGTATGTAAATATGCTTAAGTTTAAAATTAATTTTTACTTACCCATTACTTAATCCTTCCGTTTATTATTTAAATTATTAATTTCACAAAGTAAAAAAATACAGCAACGACTTGCATTTATTTATTCGACAGGGTTCGAATCCTACGTTGAGCATGGTTATACACACTCCACTTTTCCTATTTCCCAAATTTTTCTTTCTTTCAATATTCTTATCACTTACTCCCATTATCGGTATCACAAAGCGCCAGTTCTGCCGCCTTAACATACCTACCTAGATATTGAAGGACTATGCAGTAACTCGAAAAAATAGGTATAAGGCCATAGTTCGTTAGTTTCTGCTGATATTGTAGTTAAGCATTGTACTGATTGGGGCAAAATCATGATGATCGTTAAAGAAAAATAATAGTTCGATTGTTAATAAAGACATCATAGCCAAATTCGGTAGTAAACAGTCTTTTAAAGTTCCTTAGATGCTATGTTTGAACGCCTAGGTCTCAGAGATAGTAAGAGCTACATAGAGTAACCAAACTTTCGCATTAGATCCCATATTATTCCATAGGAGACAAGTTTATTGTATTTTTTGATATCGAGGTTAAATTGTATAGCTCCCATAAGAGTGTTTCAGACGACCTCGAAAAAAAGTTAAAGTTTTAGATAAATAATTCATTGTTTATGAAGATATCATAACCAAATTTTGCATTTGAACGTTTTTTATAGTTCTCAAGCACTGTACTAAATTTAATTAAAATCGGTTGACTATATCATATAGCTCCCATAGCACCGATCGGCCAAAATAAATTTTAAATCAAAATTCGCTATATTTCGTTTTTTAATAAAGATATCGTAACCAGATTTGGGGTTTGTAAATTTTTTAGACCACTTAAGCAATGTGCCAAATTTGAACAAAATCGGTTGACTATATCATATAGCTCCCATAGGTCCGATCTTCCAAAAAATCGATTTTTTAACCAAATTTGTTGTGTTTCGTTTGTTTGTTAAGATATTGGGACCAAATTTGGCATTCGTGAGTATTTTATAGTTCCTAAGCACTGTACTAAATTTAATCCAAATCGTTTGACTAGATCATATAGCTCCCATAGGACCAATCGGTCCAAAAACACGTTTTTATACAAAATTCGATGTGTTTTGTTTGTTTGTAAAGATATTTGAAATAAATTTGGCATTCATATTTTTTTAAGGTATTTAAGGTATTTAAGCACTGTGTCAAATTTTATTGAAATCGGTTGACTATATCATATAGCTCCCATAGGAACGATCGGTCAAAAAAAATATTTTGCTTAAAAATTCTTCTGTTTTTGTTTTTTTTGTGAAGAAATCGGACTTTATTGCAAGCTAGTGGTACAGGGTATCCCCAAGTCGTCTGCGCCCGGCTTTTTTTTATTAAAAAAATTTATATTTAAAGTTACCAAACAAGTTCTGTACTACTTATCTAAGCAAGTCTATATGTACGTAAAAAAAAATTCTACATTTTAACTCAAGAGCTCAACGTAGAGGCAAATGGCGTGAATTTGGGAGAATTTTTTCGTAAATTATATAAGTAAAAAAAACATGTTTTTTTATTTTTAAATTTCAAATTTTTATCATAAGCTACATTATGTCAAAATTCAAGATCGACATGAATATTTTTTTGTCAGGTAGATTGATCTTCGAGCAAAAAATACTAAATTCGTGATTTTCGATATTTTAGGAATGAATCCGGAAGTATCCAAAAATGATAAAAACAGTCATAAAATTTTATTGTAAGCATTTTATCCTTTATTTTTAGAAAAAAAGGCTTGAATAATACATGAAAACGAATGTATGTGAAAAAAAATAATGTGTTTTTTTTTTAAGAGGGAAATTGTTTAAAAGATCACGCCGTTTGTTGCTTTTCACTGCCTTCACCATTTCCAACAATTCATCAGAACTTGGATTCGATATACGCAGATTTCTTTCGTGTATTTTGTAATCTTCGGCATTTTGACACAAAAGCAGTTAAAATCCGTGCGTAAATTATATTTAAAATATTGATGTCTATTTGCAAGTTCGGGTTCACTTCCAGAATCACCCTTAGTCGACTTTTTCAAATCGAAGTAGCGTTACTCTGGTGTCTTGCAAAAATCTAACCCAATCCCTTAGCATTTTTTAAATATAGAGTTCAAATAAAATTATGAATATACCCACATTTTATTAGTCTTGAAAATGTTTAAATTTTGGTGATACGAAAACTGAAAATAAAACTTTCATATAGCATTTTTTTTTTAAATAATTATATTGAACAGAAAAACTGGTGTACTCTTGTCGAGGTATAGTCAAAAAATAATGTCGGCAAATACGTTTATTTGTCACTTGCTTCCGGATTCACCCCTCCTCCGAATTTATCGCACTTGCCTGGACAAATAAATAATATGCAACAGAATATATACATATTATAATAAAGAATTCACTTCAGCAGGTCTTCTCTTATTAGCTTTCAAGGCCAGCTGCCTCCCTAGAGCATTTGTGTGAAATTCAAGAGAATTTGACCATATGAAAACGAACACTAAACATGGTTTTAATTTCCCTCTGTATCAAGAAATTTTGAAATTTTCGCGCGAAAAATTAAGCTTTTGGAGCCGTTGCGCATGTAAGTAGACAACAATTTTATATGCAACAAAGTTACAGTTCACAACTTGTTTTAGCACTGCACTATACAAATATGGTTATTCGTTTTCCAACTTTATTTATTGTATTATTATTAATTTATTTAAAATATATTTAAAAATATTGTAGAAGTTGCACTTTTTGGATTTTTACTCGTTGGAATTTTTGAGACTTCTCATGACGCACCCACGGACCAATTTGCCGCAACGACTTGCATTTATTTATTTATTTAAAATATATTTAAAAATATTTCTCAAATTTTGCACTTTTTGCATTTTATTGATGGCTTTATTAATATCACTTGCACTAAAAAAACAAAGCAAAAAAAAAACACTTGCTCCTTGGCATCTTTGAGACTTCTCTGGACACACGCACGGTCTAATTTGCAGCAACGACTTGAACTTGCAACTTTAACACTCGCTTTATGTAAATAATTTATAAATTTATTTAGTTAAATAATTTATGCCTGCTGCAACATGCAAATAAATTAATTTAATTATATGTTTAACGCGGCTAACACGAATTTGGCGCAATTTACTTCTTTTTGTCACAGCACTGCCAACCGATTTTGTTCCTATTGGGACACCGTTGACCATTGACGAAAAGGAAGAGAGAAATTATTATGTAGTACCCTTTACACTTATTTCCATCAATCCATAAAAGAAAAATAGGAAGAATAGAAAAGGGAATCGTGTAACTGGGTGCGCATCTCGTCACACACACACATGAGACGGCACCTAACACTTTTGCAGCACAAAGCAAAAACCAAAAAGAAACAAAAACCGTTTGCATACAATGAACAAAAAAAGTCTGCGCACAAGTTGGTCAATTTTTTAATGTAATATTAGATAACATCAGCGGTAGAAAATAGGACAATTTCAAAGCAATATCCAAAATTGCACAGTGGAACTAAATCGGCATATATTTTTATAGACATATATGTTGGTACTTGTATAAAAAAGTAAAAGCCATTAAAATAGTGCTATATCACAATAGAATAATAAAACAATAGAACGTTGGTACACTTTTTTTAAAAATAATATAAAGTCCTTTTTTTATTTACGTAAATACAATACAGCTAAATCAAAAAAATTATTAACATTATTTGCGCAAGCATTTATTTCAATTAATTGTATTTAATTGTGTTTCGTAACAAATTTTGTGCGCAGACTTTTTTGAGTCATTTTACCTCATCACGCGTGCCAATACCAACGCACTGCACTCACGGTTTCATTTGCCTCATAGGTGAAGCGGGACGTTGAATGTGGGGGGGTGATGAGCCTCATAATGCCGACTCGATTTACACTCCCCATTGCTACGCCCTTTTAACACTTACCACTACCAATTTAAATGATCACATTTATAATTTTCTGCAAATTACTATTTTAAACAATTGCACTTATTTGCATTTTTATTTATTTACATTTCTGTTAATAATTTTGGTGAGCAAAACTCATACAAACAAACAATTCTTTGTGTGCGTTAGCAGCGCAGTTAGCAAAAGCGCACAAGAAAACAAAAAACGCAGTCAAAAACGAGAGAGAGAGAGAGAGATCGAACCGTGCTTTAACCTACTGCGCTATGTAAATCACTGCCCTACACCCAATAATAAATGCAGCATTAACGATTCATGTGCACTGTTTGTTACAGGCCACAGCTAGAGTGACAGATTGGAATAGTCAACACTGACGCGGCTAAAAAAGTTGAATATGAGTTAAAATCTATTTAATTATGATGAAATTTGTCTTCCTTGACAACGACAACAACCTTTTTAAAAAAAATATATATATACATAGTCTGCTATATATCTGGACCATTTTATTTCACAAGTTTATTATTTATGTTATTTAGTCTAAAAAACAAAATGACATAAACCTCTTTTTTTAATCACTTATAAGCAGTATAACTGCATGGGGTACAAAAAAAGAACGATGAGTACTAACAAGGTACACCAACAAGACTGAAGCGCATCTTACAGTCGACTAGACTCGAACTTCTTACACTTTTTAGTTTCTCTTCCTTTTCGTCAATGGCCGGTGACAGCCGCTCTGTCTCTCAATAGGAACAAATTCGGTTGGCAGTGCGGTGAAAAAAAATAAATAAATTGCGCCAAATTTTTGTTAGCCGCGTTAAACATATAATAAATTAATTTATTTGCATGCTGCAGCAGCCATAAATTATTTAATTAAATAAATTTATAAATTACTTACATAAAGTGCGTGTTGAAGTTAAATTTTAAGTCGTAGCTGCAAATTGGTCAGTGCGTGTGTCCTAAGAAGTCTCAAAGACTTCAACGAGCAAGTGTTTTTTTTTGTTTTGTTTTTTTAGTGCAAGTGTTATTAATAAAGCCAGCGATAAAATGCAAAAAGTGAAAAAAGTGCAAAATTTTAAATATATATTTTAAATAAATTAAAAAATGCAAGTCGTTGCCGCAAATTGGTGTTGTGTGCGTGTGTCCCGGGAAGGCTCTGCGATTCCAGCGAGCAAGTGATTTTTTTTTTTGCTTTGTTTTTTAAGTGCAATGTGCGTGTGTCTTAAGAAGTCTCAAAGACTCCAACGAGCAAGTGTTTTTTTTTGTTTTGTTTTTTCAGTGCAAGTGATATTAATAAAGCCAAAGCCATCGATAAAATGCAAAAAGTGCAAAGTTTGAAAAATATATTTAAATATTTTTTAAATAAATAAATGCAAGTGCATATTGGTGTGTGCGTGTGTCCCGGGAAGGCTCTGCGATTGCAGCGAGCAAGTGTTTGTTTTGTTTTTTTAAGTTGCAACAAGTGCTTAATCTAAAAAATGTGTTTAACTTAGTTTATAAAAACTCATTAGTGAAAAGTTAAAAGTGTTGGTGGCAACAGTTCTGCAAGTGCGAGTAAGTAAGCAAACTATTATAATAGTATTTGTTGTAGTTTTTAGGCCGCTATTTAGGTGCGAGTGTGATAGCAATCGCGACGTAAGTTTTCTCCAAGCTGGAATTAAGCGGCATTTCCAGAATATTATTTTTGTTTTGACAAGTGTTTTTTTTCACTTGTTGTTGTTTTTATTTACCTTTTTAAAATTCATATATAAAAAACATAGCCAATGTTAAACCAACGAGTATAAAAATTGATAGAGTAGCAACAACGGCCGTTAGCGGTTACTCGCTGGATTCGCTGTTGAACATTTATCTTATGTGCGAGGAGTATGGAAGAAAAATCCAAACGCCGTCGTCTACACCGCTCTAACGTGTTAAGTTGTTGTTGGCTGCTGTGTTGCAAATTTTGTTTTGTCTCTTCATTCTTATATGTTTTTGAGCAGTTGTTAAAGTGTGCGTATGCATGCTTATAGAAACAAGGGGCGCGCGGACATGTAAGGTTTTTTCTATGTATTTGACCGAAAGGCAATAGAACAGATCGTAATTTTTGTTGCAGTTTGATTCTTTGTGTGCAAGGAGGACGCATGGACAATTTGTATGAATTTTAAAATGTATTCTCGACCGATTTGCAATGCTGGCGCCACCTATGGGAAAACGGCGGTTTTGTATTTGTATACTCAATAGTATTATGAGTTGGCAACAGTGCTATTTATGTAATTTTTTTTAACCGACACATTTTCTTCAATGAAAATATAAGATTCTCTTTTTTTTTACGCATTCCAATAAATATTATTAAAATTTCTAGCTAGATAAGGTACTGAAAACCGCCCCAGCGATTTTTTAAAGCTAATGATGCAATTCGATGCATAATGCAAAACAAAATTTTGCGCAATATTTCAGTTTTTATACCCTGTACCGTATGGTACATAGGGTATATTATGTATGTAAAATCGTTATATACTGTATATAATTCTTCTGTGAGTGTGTATGTCACTGAACTTCTCTTAAACGACTGGACCGATTTTGATGAAATTTTTTGTCTGTGTTCAAGGGGATCTGAGAATGGTTTGGATTCACAATTTTGTCCGCTAATTGCGACGAAACTACTAAAAAGGACAATTTGATTTTCCAATACATTTTTTTTGTTAATTTAGGTTGGCATTGTGTACATTGTCAGATTAACTAATATTTTTTAGTAAATTGTTTTTGTCGAAAGGAAACACAAAAATTATAAATTTTATTTTATTGAGGCACACCAAATTTCATGAGAATCGGTACAACCGTTTCGGAGGAGTATGGTAACTAACATTGTGAAACCAGAATTTTATATATAAGAAGAAACTTATGTTTTACGTATTATGGGTGTTCTCATGAACGAGTTGATAAATCTGATTTTTGCGTGTGTTAAAGGTCAATGCGGAAGTTTTAAGCTTATTGCGATGAGTTTGTGTGAATTGGTTCGTGGGATTGTGAATATTGGTTTTTGTGTGAACATACTCCTTCGAAACGGCTAGACCGATTCTCATGAAATTTTGTGTGCTTATTGGGCAGGTCTGAGAATCGGCCAACATCTATTTTTCATACCCCTAAGAGATAAGGGTTGCCACTTCTAAAATTTTTTTTTCATTTACCGACTATACCTTCATGGTGTGTACACGGGCGCGAAGTTAGCCGCGAAGTTAGCCGCGAAGTTAGCTGCGAAGCCTTCCAAACTCCTGTTTCGCGGCTTTCGCGGACGGCGCGTTACGCAATATTTTTCAATCTGTGGTTTGTCTTGAGTGAACGTGAAAAAATAAAAAAAAGACATCCTGTCGCCATTATAGGTTAACATTATTAGTGCACGAAAACATTAATATCAGATACTGCTTACAATGCCGAGAAGAAAACTACCAAATCTCCATCAAACATAGTTAAAATGTAAAGATGGCGAGTTGTTGAAAATTTTATGATGAAATTAATCCACCCATCGATCAATCGGACGATGTTTTCCAATCGGAAAGATTCCAGATCTAGACGAGCGAGCGAAGCGTGCGTGCCGGAGCGCAGCGGAGGCCGGCTAGTATAATATAAAATGTTTAACAAAAAAATTTTTGAATTAATTAATGTTGCAATTTTTTCTTAGTATATTTACTAATATCGAATAAATAAAGTACGACATAAATATTTTAAAGCGACTACCAAGCGATATATTTTCCAAGTTGAAAGTTCTTTTAATTCGATTTATATTTCAAGACATTAAGAGCACAGACTGCGATCGGTTTGCTGGAAAACTCAATTTAATGGATTTTTGGATCAATAAAAAATATTTTACGTACCCGCCATTTTTATACATCGTTACTTCTGCCGTTTTGGAAATGGCTTAAATTTAGAAGCGTGATTGATAAGTGTACTCAGAACCAATTGTCCAACTTGCAGTTTGATAGGATTCTGGGGTCTGATACCTACCGCATCCAAGAAAAAAAAGCCACCGACAGAAGCACATGGAACAAAGTAGTTTGATTTAAAGGAACTAAAAAACTTTGCCTATGATTGATTATTAAACTAAGAGTAAGCTTTCCCAGCGGTTCACCGTGGAGTTTGTATCAGGAGTGTATGGAATGAATACGTCTCATTCAGCATGTGAATACAATCAAGCTGTACCAAAAGAGTATTTGTTTCAGGATTCTTGCTAAATTGAATTCGCGACAAAGTAAAGCTTTAAGAAAAATAACTTGAAATGGATACGTTTTAACGAACTGCAAAGCAAAAAGAACTTAATGATATAAATTAGGGAATTACTGCTTAGCTGTAGCATTGTGGACGTTGCGGCAGGACTCAGCATAGATCGCTTGCTTAGGAATTTATTATGCAACAGTTTCTTAAATGATTCTTTAACAATAGCTTTTCTCAGCCATATAGCTCTACCTCTTTTTTATGCTTCGTGGCAGTTTCGGAGGTTTTCTGTCCTTGCAGATGGGTTTTTTTGGTAAAAATCCAAGCTTACATCCTGGACATATAGAATAAGTCCTTATGATGATTGGACGCATTTGTTTTGGTAATACTCTGTGTTTCTTGACCAGTACTCCTTGTACAGCCAGCTTCTTCGGTTTTGTCACTTTTCTTGGTCGCTTACGTTGGGCTCTCGCCATATTGCAATTTTGTCGTACAAAAAATAATTTCTACAACTATGTAAGAATTTATTAAAATAAATAAACAAAAATTTTAGTTTTTATTATGAGCTAAGTTTAAATTTCTTATATACAGATTGATTTAGATATGTCTTTATCCAGGCTTGCTTTGTTTGAAGTAGTAATTAAATTAAAAATTTAAAAAACCCCCAACACAAGAACTTAAGTAATTTCCCTTTAAAAAGTAAAAAAATAAAAGAAACTTAATGTTAAAGTAGCTAAGAATCTATTAATAATTCTAAAAAATACGTCGCGTTGGGGGACACGCGAGGGCAGACGTCGTTGACGGTCGTATCTTACATGCAAATTTGTATACCCTGTACCTTATGGTACCAAGGGTATATTAAGTTTGTGCAAGCCGAAAATGTATGTAACATATAGAAGGAGACGTCGGAGACACCCCAAAGTTACCTAAAATATGATCAGGGTGAATAGAGAAGTCGATATACCCATGTCCGTCTGTCCGTCTGTCTGTGTGAACGCCTAGATCTCAGAGATGGTAAGAGCTAGAGCTACCAAACTTTCACATTAGATCCCATATTATTCCATAGGAGGCAAGTTTATTTTATTTTTTTGATATCGGAGTTAAATTATATAGCTCCCATGGGGGTGTTTGAGACGACCTCGACAAAAAAAATAAGTTTTAGATGAATAATTCGTTTGTTTATGAAGATATCGTAACCAAATTTGGTATTCGAAAGTTTTTTATAGTTCCCAATCACTGTACCAAATTTGATCAAAATCGGTTGACTATATCATATAGCTCCCAAAAGAAAAGTTCGCCATATTTCGTTTTTTAATAAAGATATCGTAACCAGATTTGGCGTTTGGAAATGTTTTAGAGCACTTAAGCAATGTGCCAAATTTGAACAAAATCGGTTGACTATATCATATAGCTCCCATAGGTCCGATCTTCCAAAAAATCGATTTTTTAACAAAATTTGTGTTTCGTTTGTTTGTTAAGATATTGGGATCAAATTTGACATTCGTGAGTATTTTATAGTTCCTAAACACTGTACTAAATTTAATCCAAATCGCTTGACTAGATCATATAGCTTCCATAGGACCAATCGGTCCAAAAACACGTTTTTTATACAAAATTCGATGTGTTTTGTTTGTTAAGATATTTGAAATAAATTTGGCATTCAGATCTTTTTTAAGGTATTTAAGCACTGTGTCAAATTTTATTGAAATCGGTTGACTATATCATATAGCTCCCATAGGAACGATCGGTAAAAAAAATTTTTTGCTTAAAAATTCTTCTGTTTTTGGTTTTTTGTGAAGAAATCGGACTTTATTACAAGCTAGTGGTACAGGGTATCCTAAAGTCGTCCGCACCCGACTTTACGTCCGCCATTTTTTTATATGTCTTTTAGAATAAAATAAAAAGTTTTTCATATGACTTACAAAAAAAAGGTTGAAATATTTTTCGCTATGTTTATTTAAAATTTATGTTTCTTAGTTAAGATATTTAAGGGATAAAAAAGTGTTTAAAAAATTTAAACATATTTAAAAATAAATATATATGTATAAAAAAATTACAAATGTTTTATAGAAACAACAACAAAAATGATTGAAAAATATTCTGTAGTTTATCGGAACTGAAATTTTTCCAAATATTTTTTTGAGTTTTGAATCGATTTGTATTATTTGTTTCAAATAATGGTGGAGAATGATTTGTATTCCAACCTAAAATATTACATAACAAATTTTATTTCTTTTACAGATTTTGGCTGCAATTTTTAAAGGTAAGTTTTTTTTAAAGAAAATAACTAAAAGAAAATGTTAATCTGAGGTAATTAATAACAAAGTGAAAGCTTGATCGCTTCAGAGAGTATTTTTTTTATGATTTGATTGAAGCAATTTTTAAAAAATAAAATTATTTTTAAGGACTTTGGCTGCAATTTTCGAAGGTAACTTTTTTTTGAAGAAAATTAATAGAAAATGTTAATCTTAGGTAAATAAAAATAAAGTCAAAGCTTGATCGCTTCAGAGAGTATTTTTTTTTATTATAATTTTATTAAGCAATTTAAAAAAAATAAAATTATTTTTACGGATTGCCACTTTTTAGTCTAAGGGGTCGTCAATCTAACCCAGACAGCTGGAGTTCGCTCAGACGGGCCATGGGGAGTAATTTGACTTCAGGCTAGCTTTGACCCTCTTCTAAGGCGGCCTTGTTCCTTTGTCTTGTTTGATTCATTTGAAAGTTGAAGTGGGTTCTTGTGGCATCTTCTTTAAAGCCTCTTTCTTGGATCATCTACTAGCCCTTTCGAAAGACTATTGCTTTCGTAATAGCGGCTATTGTTTATGTTAATTTAGTGATCTACTCTATCTCTATCTTCATTCTGGAAGGTCGCAGCTCTATGCACTTCCAGAGACAGTATAGCGTAAAGTCGGGATTTAGTAGCGTTTATTCGTGGAGGCAATATATCTGTCACATTACCAACCCGACTCCTTGAGACATATTTCACCGTAGTGAACCATTCATATCCTCCGCGTAGAAAATTTGTACTTATTTTTGAATGAAAATCAAAAGTATGGTCTGGAAAATAAAAAGAAATTCAAGAAAGCAACTTTAAATTTACGTAAAATTTAAATTATTTATTTCATTATAAAAAATTTGAAACTTTTTTAAGATTTTGTAACAAATATATTTTTTTTTTAAATTTTAAAAGCATTGTTTAAAAAAAAGAAGTAAGATAGTTTGAATTGAAAAGACGCCCTTGTACATATACTGAATTTTGCAAATGCATTTCCTTTTTTGTAAAATTTATCTTCAAGCCCAGTTTAATTTCCAAAGTATCCTTGCCCAGCTCGCAAAACTTAATTTAAACTCTTGTATTTAGAAGCCTTAGTTCGAGAGCACATAAATTGTTTTTTGCGTATACGCAATACGATCTCAGATATTACGCTTATCTGGAGCTCTTCAAACTGTCGCACATTCGTAGGATGCTCCAGGAAAACCCAACCCAACCCAACCCATACCCAAAATCCCAACTCAAAATGATAAATTGAGCTGCAGCAAAGGAAATTAAAAGCCATAAGGTTCTAACTAGATTACCAAATAATGCAAAAAAAAAAAAAAAACAGAAGAAAAAGTAAAAGAAATGAAAAAGAAAATAACAAAAAAGAAAAAAAAGACTTACCAAACGGAAATGTCAGACAGCGCAAGAAAGAAGTGCAAAACAGCACAAAAAAAAAAAAAAAATCAAAACAAAACAAGAAAAAAATAAAGGATAAAAGTAATTAAAGCCTGTAAATGAAACGGAAAAAAAAGTAAGCCAACTGAAAGACAAAGATACCAACCGGAGCAAGGAGACCGCCCAGAGAAGTATGCAACAGCAGCCGCCATATTAAGTAACCAAATTCAAATGCAAAGCATTTTTAATTATAAATTATTCAAATTTACAAACATAAATCATGGCAGCGGCACGCACCCAATCCGCGATAGCGACGCACCATGTCCAGAGTCAAGATCTTAGGCTTGGTTTCTTTTTTTTTTAATGGGGTGTGCAACAAAAGGTATATAAAAATAGAAAACAGCATGCAAGGCTAAAGGCAAAGCTAAAAAGTGAAATAAAAGGCGTGGCATTGTGGCACTGTGGCATGTTGGGCCGACGGGCTGACTTCTCTGGCTTGGCCATATCACACGCATCGTGCCACATTCGCATAATCCTGATTTATTACCATTTTGTAGTGATTGCACAAGATTACGCGACAACAAATAGATCCTTCATTCATTCCTACATTCGTTCATTCGCTCAGTCGCTCAATCTTTCAAGCCCTCCAAAGCCGCTCGCTCACACGAAAACCAAAATGCTAAATGGTAATCAAACAATGGCGACCAGGGCGATGCCACTGTGCCAACTGGCAACTGGGGCGAGGCAACATCACACACACACACATTCACAGACACACAAATACAAAAAAAAGAAGTTAACTCGGTTTGTTTAATTTACAAAATACAAAACAAAAGCTGAGCCAGAGCAGAGCGAGTCAACGCAGCAAATGAGATTTGAATTTAAAGATTAGGCGGCTGCCATTCGGCGCATGTCCTGGTCTCCTGGTCAGTGTTGTTGCAACTTTTTGTTGCCGTTCACCTTTTTGTGCTTCATACACACCAACACACAGTCACACACAGAGAGACACATACGCACAACAAAAAGATAATGACATCCCTGTAGTTCAACTGGTGACTAGCGTCTACTAGTTGGTGGGTCGTGTGTCGGTACCTTGGGAATATGCCGGTAAGTAGTGATTACCGATGGTGTGCTATCGTACCAGTGCACGGGTGTCACTTGGAGTAGCAGCCAACAACGTAAACATTTCTTACTTTTGCTGTGACTTACTTAGTACATTTATCTTATATTCGTTCCATGCAGAAAGGGGTTCCGCCCCTGCCCACTTCAAGTCAAGAATATGCTACGTGCTGTCTTTGCGCATACAGGTCTAACTTCAGTTTTCTGTTGCTTGATTCTTGTTCAGGTTAGGTTTCGCCGGTTTAGCTTTGGGAGGAATCACACATAGACTAGATAGTCCTTAGTGATACGAGAGGATGCGGTTGGTGTACATTGCACGTTAGTTATCGAAAATGCGCGTATGCTTAGCAAACCTTAGAACTCTTCCAGCAAGGTAATCCAGAGCTACAGTGAGCTATTTCGCCACTCTTCACTACTTGAGAGGTCCCCTATAAGAGGTAAGGAAGCCATCCGGTAGCCTGAATAAACCTTAAAAGGCAAAGTTCTTTGGTTCTTTTACTGCTAGTATGTCGGCCAAGTTTGCCGCGAGATCTAACACGTGTTCGATGTTTATTTGCACAGAGAGTATATGGGTATGTATAATACCCAGGCCCTCACTTGTATTGAAGGAGGATGCAGTTAGTTCCTTGTCAGAGTCAGTTCGTCCGCAATACAGTTGCCCGCGAAATCCTGGGACCCATAAGAGGTGAATTCAAAACTGCTCAGCCATCTTCCCTAGAGACAAGCGGCAGTTATTCACTGACTTCATACAAGGAGTCATCGAAGACTAGGGACTTAATAGCCGCTTCGGCTGTCCGAGTAGATACACATGTTATTAATAAAGCCTCCTGGATTGCAGTGACTCTCTGCCTAAAGACACTGCAGTGGTCCGGGAGTCGAAAAGCAGTTCTAACGTTGAAATCCTCAACATAGACATCTCCGCCTACACGGTCGTCTAGCTTGGAGACCTTACGTGCATATCTTTATCGAGACCGCTGGGCCTGGCACTCCTGTTTTTTACTCCTCACTGGTTGGAATATAGGCTCTGAACTTGGTTGTGAAACGTTCCTGTAACAAATTCTTAGTGACTACCTTCTTCGCGGGAGTTGTTGCTGTCAGTGACTTATGAGTATGCCCACTATAAGTCCGCCATCTCTTCTTGGGATTTTCGGAATGTCCTGGGCTAGTATGATGTCGATTTTCCTGCACATTGTGCGAGCAGTTTGTTGTGTTGTGCCACCTTTTGTCAGATCTGACTGCAGCGTTTTCTTCTGATCTCCTGGTCCGCAGTTATTTATGAAAGAAACTTCCTATAATTCGAAATCAAAATTATTCTCAAAAACTAACACTTATTTATATATTTGGACCAATTTGAAGAACGGTACTGCTGACTATTGAATATCAGAAAATGTTTTATGAATACTCGAAGTTGAAACCGCGGGTTGGAGCGATTCATTTGAAAAATTATATTCACATTTCTACAAATTACTATTAAACTCCAATGAGTTGCAATCACTTCTATTCACTTTAATAAAACCACTTGGTTTTGATATCAAGAGCGAGAATTCATTTTGTTTTTCCTTGCAATGGGTTCATCACAAAGAAGTGGGCAGAAAATCTCTTTTATCGCATCCTTAAATTATTTCAAAAGACTTTCTGCATTGCCTTATGAATAGCAGTAGGTAATTCGTCGGTATTGAACCAAGGTGGAAGAGACTAATCCGTTCCTTTCCCATGTGATTGACTCTGTCCTACACCAGCGCTGGGCAGTCACGTAGAATATATCGGATTGTTTTATCGTCCTCGAGACAGAGTCTCTATCCTCAGGAATCTGATAGGCAAATTTTCTGTATATCTATCTAACAGTGTATGTGTACCAGAAGCTTAAAGTCCGCTCTGCCAACACCTGTTTGTCTTAATCATATCCAAAGGTTTGACAAGCGCTTTTGCTTGTTGCAGCCCCGAAAGGGAGGTTCAATATCTCCTATGTTCTTCTGCCGCTCATTTGTTAATTATTGTCTTAATTGTGAACCAAACAGTACTATAGAAAGGCGCAGGAGATGTAGTCAGGGTGGAGGCACCCTATCGTGCTAGCTTGTCAGCGGCCGTGTTACCATCCACTACTGAATGCCCAGGTACCAAACATAGCACGACTCTTTTCCGGGTATACGGGCGTTGGAGGTAATTATGACATTCTTTAACCATTCTTTAAGAATCCATGAATCGGATTAATTTTTTTTTGCGGGTGGATAGAAAATCACAATTTACGCGTTGTGTAGTTTCACTAGTAACCTTGCGATTTCACGTCTTCTCAATATTTTGATCGATTATTAAATTCAGTCCTAATATCCCTCTCTAGAAGATAGAAAACTGTACATACTTTTCCTATGTAGATCAGGCGGCTCGACGCCAACTGCCTCTAAGCCTTTAACTGAGTGGTGCTTAACTACACTAAGGGAACTTCTTTTTACTGGTATTCGCATCTCCATTTAAAATACCAACCGGCTTCAGCTATGTCTCGACAAGTTAAACGATGATAAATTTTCGATTTTCTTAGAGTAATGCTCGTGATATTTTTTATCATATTGGCTGAGTCTAAGACAACATTCGTGGCCCTCGGTGGGCTTAAGTGGTAGCGTACTCGCCTCTAAATCCGAAAGTCGGTGGTTCGATTCCCCGCAGTAGCACTGGTGCATTTGCCTAGCACTGGAATCGCTAGCTCAAATAGAGATTAATAGAGACCCCCAATGCCTCTCTAAGGGGTCAAACAGGGAATTATTTTTTTTTTAAGACAACATTCTTATTGACGGTTTTTCTTCAATGCCTAATTATTGAAAACAGTCCCCCTTACAAACTGTGACAACCTTTACACAACTTGAACGTTCTCCTAACTTGGTAAATCGCTTATCGGACTTGCCCAGGAAAATCAGCTATCGGCTGCGCTTTTCAACAGAGCTTAGCGGTGTACTGGCAAATTCCAAGGTACATGCTCCAAGAAAATAAGGTACTGTAGAAATGGTGGCTAATATTTTCGCCTATGACGTACTGGTTCGCGGAACTACAGAGATACACAAACAACAATAGGAAAAGTTCATCCGCTCGACGCTTGCTCCGCCACCCGTCCGCCCTTATGCAGAGGACACAGATAAGCGGACAAAAATCATTAATTATCCTTGTTTCATGTTTTTTGCTTGATTTTGTTATTCGCTCCGTTTTGTCTATGCGACTTTTGATTTGTTTTTTTCTCTTTCTTTCGGTTTTTGTATCTTTTGGCCAAAAGACAAAAAAAAAATATTCATTTGTTTCAAATTTTAATGAAAATTTGCTTGCTGCTTTTTTGTAGCTTTTTCGCCTTAATTTAACTTTGTCTCTTTTTCTTTCACTCGTTGTTTTGTTGTTGCTTTATTTGATTTGGTTTTTTTTTTTTGGGACATTGATGTGTGCCCCTGATAATAGTCCTAGACTTGGGTCCTTTCACTTATCGCTGACTTTGTGCTTGGCTGCGGCAGGCGAAATGTCACGAAAACCATTTTCCAAAACTAATGATGGAAGGTATTTTAATTATATGCTGCTTCTTCGAGCTTGTCCCATTGTTGTTTTTCTTTTCTTTTCTGGTTTCTTTTTTTTTTGGTTTGGTGTTGTTTTCCACAGTTAATTTGCTCGACTTTTCTTGTGCATTGCTGCAGAAATTTTCTTATCATTTTCATTACTTGGCGCTTGGTTTGGCTTTTGCTTGACTGATTTTCCCAGTTTTTCTTCTTTTCGAATGCAATTTTCGTAAAGCATCATTAACAAGATTAATGAACGGTTGCCATCAACTAACTAACTGTAAGCGGCGGCCGCCATTTTAAAGTGTTAGACAAAGGAAAAGTGGAAAATTGTCGCAGTTTCCGCTATTTTGGTTGCTGTTCCTCTCTTGGCGTTGATTACAGTCACACCACGTGCAAATTTATATGCAATAAAATTGGAAAATATACGTGGGAGTGTGTTTGTGTGTGTGTTTGTGGCAGCTAGTGTGTGCGTGTGTGTGATTGTTGCCACAACTACACACACACACACACACACACACACACACACACATTTTTGCGCATTCGCCTCGCCGCACAACAAATTTGCGCCGCGTACATTTCATGCATACCAAAGAAGTTACAACCAGAGCCAGGAGCTGGAGCAGGAGCAGGTGTCCTTCGGCTTGTTTTTGGCTTGGCAAGGATAAGACGCGCGCGCGTGCCTTACATGTTTGAGGCGCTTTAGCTAGTCCGCCCCGCCACCAGCGCATCTTCCATCTCTTCAGCTTGTTTATCTATTTTCAGTTTTTATTTTATTTTTTTCCGCTTTTTTTTTTTTTTGCTGCCAGAGAAATCCGCAAGATTAAAGCAAAACGTAGCGCTGCAAAACGAGCTCAGCTGAAATATTTCGCTTTGCACAAATTGAAATCCAAAGTGCTTTCCGAGCTCTACAAAATGCCGTGTGCGCAGAGTTTTCCAGCTCTGTTCTGACAGAAATATTAGCATTTGTGGTTTTTGGGCAATGAGTCGTCACACAGAAATGGGGTAAGCTGTTTGGCTGAGGGTTGATCCGAAGGAGTTATGTGCTAGTGGTAAATTTGTAGCAAATGCTCAAGGATGAACCCGCTGCATGGATCTTCGAGCTGGCTAAAGTGTTGATTTTGTAAAAGGAAAACCTTTTTTTTAAAGAAAAGTATGAGAATACTTGGTTAGTTAT
Source organism: Chymomyza amoena (assembly GCA_037043745.1). Lineage (NCBI taxonomy): Eukaryota > Metazoa > Arthropoda > Insecta > Diptera > Drosophilidae > Chymomyza > Chymomyza amoena. The sequence goes on from JBAMAX010002462.1 coordinate 124,582, forward strand.
TATGCCATATCAAAATATTTTATATATTTCACTGCTGATGGTAGTCCAAATAGCGGGCAAAGTTGGAAGATTTTTGGATAAGTGCATCTCCTGAAAAGTAAAGTAAATAAACAAAAAAGAAGTGAAAAAAATCTAGAGCTAAAGCGGATTTTACTAAGAGTAATTGTAAAAATATATATGGAGTAATATCTGGAAGAAAAGGGGTGGGACTAATAATATATCAGACTATAGTCATCATCATTGTTTAGTTCTACAACCCGGGGTGAGTTTTGGCTTTCTTTATTATCTTCCTCAGTTCCAATTTCTTCTGCCGATTGTACTTATAATAATACTATAATATTGTCCACCAATATCTTCAATTTGACAATGATTTTTAAGCCATCAATCCAAAAGACGATTTTTTTTTAAATTTTCTTGTCTCAAAACTGTTTGTTAATAGGGGATATAATTATTTATTTTTGGGTGTATAATATATACTGCGACCCAGGTGGATCTATTGTACCCCCTTCATAGCTTAGAGCTATGAAAGCTAGCTCCCAAAAGTCCTAAGGTCTGCATGTATTGCAGTATTTTGTTCGGACTTATAGTAACAACTGTCTCCGGTGGGAGAACGAACATGTCCAGGAGCTTGTTTTTTTTTACCGGCGAGTGCCATAAATTCACATAATATATGCAAAGAAGTTTCTTTCTCTATGCTACAGAAGCGACATGGACCCGTCAGGATTCTCACGGTGTTCTTCCCGTGTGTTATTATGACTTAGAACCTCTTACGGCTTTAGTTGGAGAGAAGGGTTTTTGACTGTTTAAGCCGTGGTATCTGCACCCAGTGAAGCAGTCGTTTTTATTCTCCTCTATTCTCAGTTGGTCCCGTAGCACGTGGTTACCAATCCCACAGTGTGGTTCAGGATCGATTACAGTTGTTGCTGCACCGATTCTTGCAAGTTTATCTGCCAGCTCATTTCCAGGAATATTGTTGTGTCCTGGTACCCATCTAATAGTGAGCTTATTCCTGGATCCTAAATTATCCAGTGACGTTCTCACTTCATCACCTTGATGTAATTTTGGCTTTTCATAATGCCTTTATTTTAATGGATATAATTGGTATTATAAAAAAATTTGGTGTGTAGAGATTAGGCAAGAAGATAGAAGATTGAGGGGTAGTTGCGCTTCAGCTGATCCCAAAGATCTAATAAAGGACAGGCTGTAGATCTCTTCCCCTATTGATAGCTATTGCTATGATTTCTTATTACAGCTACAATTTTTCCTAGAATTTTTGTTTAAAGCGATTCCAGGATGTTTCTACTCCATAACTGAATGAAATATGCCCAGGCCAGCTTCATTATAGACCGGTATGTAAATTCGCAAAAACCATCTGTGACGGTTTATTTAACCTCTTTGAAGGCTGGTTAGAGATCTCTTAATTATTAATTAATGTTGGTAAAAGTTTATTGAGATCTTTTCAGGCTAGTCGTTCCTTATATCGGCTGGGGTCCTTGTTAATTTGATAGTCAACCGTATCCAGTCTAACCCCTCTCGCCTTATCATAGCGAAATGCCATATTTTAAAACATCTGAATAGTCCGTAAACCGTCTGAATGAATCCGTAAACCAGATTTGGATGGCGCTCTCTTGTGACGTAATGGGAATGGGTTAAGTTTATTTTTGAGACAGTATATTTTCTCTTTTTTTAGTCGGCAGCTTTTTAGTGTGTTGTCAATGTGAAGCTGAGACGCCTTTTCCAAACTTACCTTCAGATTTTTGGTTCTTTTTGAAACATGAGGGTTCGGCTGCCTTGCCTTATATAGTGTACCGTCTTTCTTCCTATAGTATATATCACTGCCCGGCATCTAAGCAGATGGATGTATTCAGGAATTTATACCCATTCCCTGCAGAGTGGACAATTGAAAAAGTCATCCGAGCACGTATCTATCATTATCTTATCTTTCTCCAGAACCTGTTTAAGCTCGATAGATATTGGCATTTAAGCCGTTTAGAGGTTACAGAGAAACGGGCCTTTCGTTTTGTAAAAGAAAAAGGAGGATTACCGCATTCTCCCCATTTCTCCATTGAAAGATGAGCTTATTCCATGTCCAAAGTAGACCTGTAGTGTTCATAAAAGCCTTCTTTTATTCCTTTAACAACTTAAGGGACATAGGGCCTCTGCGAAGCATCTAAATCGTATCCGGATTTGTGCCAATTGCTTGACTTCGCTCCAGAAGTCCTGATTCTTTAGCGTCTTTAAAAAATTTCTTGGTTTCCCACGTCTTTAAATGCCCTGCAGGTTCCAATCAGGGGCGTGACGACAATCTTCATGCGGTGGCTTTCGCAAAGTATGCCCCATCCATCTCCATTTGCGGCTAGTAATTATGAAGGATATCGGCTTCCAATTGCATCGTCGCATCAGCTCAGAGCTCTCCCTCTTCTGCGGTTGTCTTTGGATTCCACTCAAGGGACTGACGACAAAACTTCATGTGGTGGCTTTCGCAAAGTATGCCCAATCCATCCCTATTTGCGGCTACTAAGTTTTGCTGGATATCGGCTTCTTATTGCATTGGTGCATCAACTCGGAGTCTCATAAAAGTTGTGTTTATAAAAATTGCTCAAAGGCTAAGTATAAAAATTAAAGTGAAAGACCGACACTTCTGATTCTCCACGGTCCACAGTGGCACTGGGTACTTACGAGAACTAACCCGCACTTCCTTTAACGATGTTTCTTTTATAATTCCTTAAGTTCATTGTCCATTAAGCCCTTGACGAAAAAGCGCCAACTCACCATCCCGCGCTTATGTTTTTTCTAGTCACCCATTAGAGGATCATCTTGCTTAAAAAAATTATACGGATTTGCTTGATGCTAAATTCATCTCAGGTACTGCCAGAGTTATGAGCGCTAATACAGGATTCTAATACTTACCACATGCATCATCATCAATGACGACAACAACAATTGCTAAAGATTAGTTAAGCACTTGGAAAAGTCGCAACATGGGTGGAGCATCCATGGGATGACGTTGAAATGCTTTGATGTTGTCACTTCAGCGCTCATGTCATAATTACCAAAGTAAAAATTATTAATTTCGACATTTAAAACAAAATGTGCATAATTGCTAGCCAGTGCCGGAGCAGCCAAAGCAAAAGCGTCCAAATCCTGCCACATGGCCAAAGATTTATGCGCGATGTGCAGAAAAATTGTCTAAAATGCCAGTCGGAGTTGCACCGAATTACGCGGAAATGCGCAATGGCAGCAATGGTTGCAACTGCAACATTTGCCACACTAATTGCGTACGCGATAAATCTTGTCAATTAAATTATAATGTTTGCATGCGCGCATTCGGGAAAAATGCTGAAGATGCAACGGAGGAGCGGCGGCGGCAGCAGCAGCAGCAGCAGAGTCAGTGGTAGTGGCAGCAACCAACAAAACGATCTGCCCGATTATCGAGTGTTTTATCACCTTGGCCAGCGTGCTGACGCAGCGGCTGGGAGGCTGGGATGTCCGACGGGTCGCTTGGTTGCAAGTATAATTAAAATGTTCACAAGTGCCACTTTGCATCGGCATGGCAGCGGAAGGAACGCCACTGACAGCAACAGCAACAGCAGCAGCAGCCAGTGGAGCACCAGTGGAGCTCTCTACCAGCCTACCGATGAGCTGCAGCGACACTGGGACGTGGGCCTATAGGAATTTTGAAGCGCATTAGTTGCGCTGCATTTGCTGCTCATAAAAGTTGCAACTATAAGCTGCAACTGCTGCTGTGAACACTGCAGCTGCAACTGTGGACCCCAAATTGTATTGGCAGCGGCGCCGTGCCACAAAGTGAATATCAGGTTGTCACTGCTACGAATATGACGTGCCACTATGGGAACAACGAGGACGACGACGATGAGGACGGCGACGGCGACGACAGTGGCCGGCGGCAGCGGCCAGTTGGACTCATAAATTTCCAGCTTGTCAACTTTTGATATATTTTCATAAATTGCTAAAGTGCATTAATTAATTAAGCGGCAAAAGGATTTTTCGGCAGCAGCCAAGGCGCGTGCAGGCTGCCTTTTTGGGAGCACCCTATACCTTATACTCAGAATATGGAAATGAGCATGCTTACTTTATAGGGGTGTTTGGTGTTTAGCTCTGGAGGATATGCAAGTTTAGTAGATAACTGAAAAAGTTGTGTCAAGAAAATTTCATACTCATATGAAGTATTTTGTTATTTCAATTTAAGTTCAAAATTTACTCGAAAGATTAAGATTGTTTTAGTTATTTTAAGAACATATTGTCCATATTCTTAATTTTGGAATTTCGGACTTCAAATCAAAATTCTTGATGGAAGATCGAAATTCTACATTTCAGGATATCGTTCTTCCACACAAATCAAGTATGGATTCCCTTGTTCGAAACTCTTGATTTTTTTTCTGAGTTTATGTTATTAATATTAATCTGGAAAGTTTAAAAATCAGAGTGCAGTGTCCGATACTCCTGAGTGATTTATGATCAATAACTCTTGATTCGAGATCGCAATTTTATTACCTTTAAGTTGTTTTTACTTTTAAAACTTTCTATGGACATGGATATACATACATCTTCTTTGTTTTTCTGAAACTAATCAGTGCGGTCCAGCATTTTTTTAATGGCTTATTGGAACAAATCTTCTTCAGAAACGAATTTTAGCAAGCAGAGGGTAATTGTTATAAGACCATTGATACTCTTCATTTTTTATAATAAGATAAGAATAATATTTTCATTCTATAAAATAGATTATATTTGAGACGCAAAATCCATTCTATAAAATAGATTATAGAAATTATATGCACTCTCCGATTAATTATAATATTTAGAACTCTTTTACAATATTCTAATCCATTTCGAAAGATGAATTGGAAATGTTTGGAATTGAGAATCATTTACGGGGGATTATATTTGGATATTGCCAATTAGTGGTGGTCGGTGGCGTAGTGGTAATGTATTCACCTCTAAAACCGAAGGTCGGTGGTTCGATTCCCCACAGTAGCACTGCTGTATTCGACTGGCACTGGCATCGCTAGCTCAGACGCTATTTGCCCTAGAAAGTCTCTATTTATTAAAGACCCCGCCGTTTGGATTCGGTTACAAACTGTAGGTCCCTGTTCTGTTCGAACAGTTATTAATACAGATCCCCATGCCCCTCCCAGGGGTCAGTCAGGGAATTATTTATTGCTAAAAGTGGAAAACAATTATGTTTATATAGATGTGGATCTAATACTTCGGCGTAAGTATGTGCAGATTTTATGACTTTATGTGGATGATCTTCATTATTTTATTGGAATAGGGTATGGAACTACATATGAAATTTAAGAAGATCTGGTAGGACACATAGGGGTCTTGCGACTATTTGAGCGATTATGATGGAAGTGCAGAGTTAGTGGTCAATCCCATGGTGTCATGTGGGTTTCTTAGAAGGTTAATTGTACTATATTGGGTTACGAGAGAGGCAGACGAGGAGATCTGGTTGGATAGCTTGGGATCTTCCTACGCATGACGTAATAACCCGCAGAACAATTAACTGAGTAATCTTTCGGGGTACATAAGATTTATGTGAAAAGGAAGGTAAGCTCGAGAAACTTTATTCAGGCCGATTGGGATTGGGATACATGTTATGTCTCATATTTATATTAATCTAAATACTTCGTCAAAAAAAAGTGCAGCTGGCCACTTTTCTCCCGAACTTTTAAAGCTTTGGTATACAGGTTCGCGCCATTTTGAATGTGGTCGACTGGAATTATTGAAGCAGACACTGGCCCAAACAGTCGCTTTCTGATCATGCAGTGGAGTTTGATGGATCGTCTTCGGATTTTGACCTATTCCCAAATAACAATGGTATTCATAGAACATGTATCAGATTGCGTGTAAATGGACCGCATCAGTCATTAAAACTCGCACCGAAGAATCGGCAATTCCGAATTTAATGAACATTGGCACTATTTCGGCGAAGCTACCTTGGAGCGTGAATCGATTCAAGGTTATAATTGGTAGTACAATAATGTTCTCAGAATGTGTCCGACGACGATCAGATCGATCGAAGAGCTGTCCCAGATGTTCGAGCACTTCAACATCAGACGCACAAATTCATGAAGTGGCGCACCAAATGGCTACTGGCCAATCGTCGAATCACGCAGAATTTTAATGCAGAAGTTGCTGAGGACCTATCGACGTTATCGATTGGCTACGTGCCATTCGATTTTTATCATAGCTATTTGCACGAAGTCATATCTGCCTGAAACGACTCGGATTTGTGGACGAACGAATAATAAGACGGCATCGACAGGTACGAAGCTGAATCAAGATAAAAAAATTATATATTTTTCGAAGATGCTTCGAAGATTGAAAAAACCGTTGGCATAAGTGTATAATCTGCTCATGGGGATTACTTTGAAAGGGGCAATATAGATTTTAATGAATAGATAAATAATTTCTGAGAATTCAATTCACATATATTCGCCGACTTCTATTTCTAATACGACTCGTATACAGTAAATAAAAAATTTTAAGATTTTACTGCGACTTTGCTTCCACGTCCTGGTTAGCTTTCTGATGGATCTGATTCCGTTCCAGTCATTCTCAACTCGTTAGGGTTAAACATGTTGTAGTTTTTAAGCGAAGGTGACGAAGAAAATTTTCTTGTAAATTTTCTTATAATTTTGCATCAATGGGCTCAAGTTACCGATACTACAACGTTTTATCCATGCATGAAGGACTGATTACAATATATATGAAGAGTTTAGCCTTTTCTGCCTTACAACTAAGATATTTCTATTTAAAATATTAATTCAAAATATTTTTTGTATTATATTAAATTAATAAGGGTAAAAGGCCTAAAATCGAACAAAAACGCGAAAAAAATGAAAATAAAAAACTTTAACTACATTACAAACTAAGATTAGAACAAGGCTAAGGATCACGAAGATCTAGACCATCACAAGTACCATGTAATGTTAATGTTATCAAATTAAATTTTGTTAAAGATTATTTCACTACAGTATTTATAAAAATTTTACGCTCTCGATTTTTCTAAAATACTAAAGACTAAACATTTCTCTAATAAGCACGAAACGCTCTTTCAGCATTATTAAATTAATTCTCTTTGTCATAAAAGCTTTTCCACAATTATTTATTATCAAAACAATTCCGACCATTCTTAAATTAGGAATTTCTCTCTATAAATAACGCTCTCGATATATTTAGAATTAATCAAAACAAATGTGTTTCTAAAAATACATTATATATTTTCGGAATGGGAAAATAATAGCTATAAAATTGCTATAGTTACAGTCATACAATCATATCCGCATCTTGAAATAGCCAGGGCATATATAAATATGATTTCATTATTCGTTTTCTAGATATGAAGAAAAACTTTTAAGAAGTAACTAACCTTAAAGCTGCCTCAAATAAGACTAGTTGCTGTTAGTTCTATTTGGCTAAAAATATATTTTTGGCAAGAATCTCTATATATCTTAAGGATTTAAGGCCCGACTCCTACATTTAATACACTATTTCACTATTTCAAGAGTATTTGCTATTCTTTTCATCCATATGAGTCCTCCACATTACGTTTTCATTTTTCATTTTGCACTCTTTTGTATTTTTCTTGCACACCCCAAAAGTATGCTGTGATTTTTTTCTTGCCACTTTTTTAAAATATGCGCCACAAATTGTTAGCACGAAATGTCAGCAGCAATTTGTCCAGTCTGCATTCTTGTTAGCCTTCTACGTGACATGTTGGAAAAAATTAAAAATAAATTATTTATGCTCGTATGTGTGTGTTTGTGTGTGCTTATATAATAAAAGCAAAACTAATTACTTGTAAGATAATTACAACTTTTATAAACAATTTAAATAATTTTGCTGTTGACTTATGTGAAAATATATTATAGAGGAGTAGCAGCAACAACAACAGCAACAACAAAAAACAATTTGCTGCACGCCATGGCCAGAGTCGGAATCGGAGTCGCCGTCGGAGGCATTGTAAAATTCCTTTAAAGTCGTCAGCTACAACAATAACCCGCAGAACAACAACTGAGTATAATTTTCGAAACTGATTTTACATTGAAACCAGTTAAATTGTCAGAAAAATCAACTGTCAACATGTCAAAAAATCGTTGGCTATGCAAATGCACACAAACACCGCTGGCCACATAAATAGAACACTTTAAATTTTTGTGTTTACAAACACAGATTATTTCGAAACTAGTGGAGATTAGTGAGCTAATTTCTCTCAAATATCTGGGATCCCAAATTTTAAAATAAATTGAGATTGATTCTTTGCTTTGACAAATATTTGACAAATATTTGTAAAAATGACAAATATAAATAAAAACATTTTAATAAAACTGAGTATATAATATACGAAATACTCAGCGAAAAAGAGATTTGTAATGAAAATAAACCGTTGGAAAATAGATATGAGAAATCACAAAAAAATCGTTACTCGAGTTCGCAGATCAAATCATGTTATCTACATATTTTTGAGAAAGCTGAACCCGAATTTGAGGCTAGAAATATCCGTAGCTCATTAGGGCTGTAACATAACCTCAAAATCCCTTAAGCATTATTTCCAATTCCGGGTAAAGGCTCAAAAAAATTAGTCACGTAACGAAATGACGGGCTGTGTATGAATGCGTTAGAGAATATAGTAGACTTATTTTAATATTAAATATAGTTTTTTTGAAATTACTTCTAAAATATACAATATTTCGGATTTCAGGCTGGTTTGAATTAGGAAATAAGATAAGTGCTAATAAATAATATATAACTTAATTTACAAAAAAAAATAATAATTTTGAATATATAAGTTTTATAAGTATAATATATAAGTTTTTCTTCTTAATTATGAATGCTGGTAACATTACGTGTTTTCTGAAAGGATAGATGGAAGGAACTCAGCTCTTGATAGAGGTTCCGTGAGCGAACTTTTTTTTATTCCCTGTACCGTATGGCACAAAGGGTATACTAAGTTTGTGCAAGCCGAAAATGTATGCAACATATAGAATGAGTCGTCGGAGATACCCCAAAGTTACCTAAAATATGATCAGAGGAACTGGAGAAGTTGATATACCCATGTCCGTCTGTCCGTTTAAACACCTACATCTCAGAGATGGTACGAGCTAGAGTAACCAAAATTTCACATTAGATCCCAAATTATTTCATAAGACACAAGTTTATTTTATTTGTTTGATATCGGGGATAAATTATATAGCTCCCATATGGGTGTTTGAGACGACATCGACAAAAAAAAAGTTTTAGATGAATAATTCATTTGTTTATGATGATATAGGAACAAAATTTTACATTGAAAAGTTTTTTATATTGTAGTTCCCAAGCACTGTACCAAATTTAATCAAAATCGGTTGACTATATCATATAACTCCCATAGGACCGATCGGCCAAAATATCTTTTTTATACAAAACAAGCTATATTTAATTTTTTAATAAAGATATCGTAACTAGCTTTGGCATTCAGAAGTTTTTTAGAGTACCCACATTGTACCAAATTTGAACAAATTCGGTTGACTGTATCATATAGCCGATTTTCGAAAAAATTGATTTTTGAATAAAATTTGTTGTTTTTCGTTTGTTTATGAATTTTATTTTGGAATTATATTTGGCACTTGTATTTGTTAAAATCGATAGACTATATCATATAGCTCCCATAGGACAAATCGGTCCAAAAATATGTTTTTTATAAATTCGGCATTCAGATATTTTTAAAGGTACTAAAGCACTGTGTCAAATTTGATCGAAATCGGTAGACTATATCATATAGCCCCCAAAGGAACGATCGGTCAAAAAAAAATGTTTGCTTAAAAATTCTTGTTTTTTTTTTAATGATTGAACCGGATTTTATTGCAAGCTAGTGGTACAGGGTATCCCAAAGTCATCCGCGCCCGACTTTATGCACGCCGTTTTTTGTTTATTATTCATTCTTAAGCTACTGAAATTTTTAAAACATTATTATTTTTTTGGTTTTCTATTTAACGCTACTTTTTCCTTAAAAAAAAAGGGAAATTTTGAAAATTAGTCTTTTAACAGCCTTCTTAGAAAATCGGTTTAGTTTTCGATTTGTACTTTTTAAAAAACCTAAAAAAGTATATTTTTTATTTTCTAATAAAAATTTAATTTACACTTATTTCTATAAATGAAAAAATTAACCTTTTTTTATTTTATATACAACTTTAGAATAATGTTTTGTAAAGAACTACTTTCCAGACGGAGGTCCCAAAACCGCCCTCTGAATTTTTTTATTGAAAATTTAAGCTAAATCTCGTTAATTGTTATCCCGTACAACACAATATCATGAATACAGATTGCATTTTCGTCTTTCGTAGATTTTATAATAGAAGTAGCCCATTTTGAAAAAAATTCGAACTAGTTTCTAGCATTTCTTTGACCATGAACTTCAGCCTAAAAATGGGTCAGCTTTAAAATTTCTCTGCACAAATGTTTTCAAATCAAAGTTGCTTTTGCTGAATATATTTAAAAATTGTTGTACCTATTCAAATAGCGGCGAGTATCAGACAGACACTGGCATGGCAAGTAAAATGCGTTACATGCCGGCTTGTTGCAACCGTGCGTGTGTGTGAGTGAGCATGTGGCATGCATTTTACTTACAACAATACTTGTAGATAGTATTCGTATTATTCGATTTCTCATTCAAATTATCTTGTAGGTATTTGGTTGCTTTTGTTATTTTTGCTGGGTCCAATGAAATTCGAAGCTAATTGGCTGGAATCGCTCTGGATCTACCTCCATGTCGCCCCTACCCCTTTTCTAACCAGCTAATTGGCTGCCATAGCTACGCTTGTTTGCCACTCAAATTACATAATTATAAAATGGAAAATTAAATTTAGAACAAAGTATTTTAACAAAAGATAGCCAAACAATACGAATGATTTTTGACCGCAAGAAACAAACAAGCCAAAACAATAAAAAAATAAAGAGGAAATCCCAAATAATTCTATAGAACTGTCAAAAATACAGACAAAAGGCTGCTTCAACATGTTGAACAGCCGTTGAAATGTTGCATATAGAGAGAGCGAGTCAAGTGCGACACCGAAGTTATAGCCAAGTTAGGCCAACTACCAAACCCTAGTCATTTTATTCAAATTGTGTGTGAGTGTGAGCTGTCAACAGTGTTTAATTTGGGTTCCAAAACAAGTGTCTTTACTTTATGCGTTTGTGTGTGTGTGTGTGTGTGCGTGCCTTTTGACGTGCCACATGCAACTAACTTGGCCAAAACCGCAATGCACTTTGACCACTCAAGCAGCGGCAGCGGCGGCTGTGTGCAAGGAAGTTAAGGAAGCGTACGCAGTGCTTATTATATAGCATACTTGTAATGCGGTTCTGGCCCTCTTGGTCTTGGTCTCTATAACTCAACAAGCTCACAAATTAACAAGCTGTCGCAGGCGTTGTTGCTTTGGCTTTTTGGTAGTGCCAGTGGCTACTTAATAGCCAGGACAGGAGAGGCCGTTCCAAGCCAAGCCGGAATGTCACGCAAATGCCGAGTTGTCGAGTTGGCAAGTTGTTTTGGGTATCACAATCCCTACTATCCTTTGCCCTTTGTGCTTTTGCATACAATACAAAACATGCATGTTTATGCTGAGTGTGCCATTGGCCATTGGTTTTGGCCTGGCCTAAACCGAAATTCGATTGCACTCGCTGTGCCTGCGGCTGTTTAATAGCCACACCTGTTCAATTAGTCAATGTAACCACAAATTCTGGTTAAATTATCGCATTAAAATGTTCGTGCTTAACCTCAAAACGTGTACGAGTGTGTACGTGTGTTTGTGTGTGTGTGCGTGTGCCTACATGTGCGTGTTTGTGTCCATGTCCTGCTGTTTTGGCTACGCCCGTAACGTCCAGTAACTGTTGGTCATTACTTTGAACTTTGCTTTAACCGCCGCCGCCGGAGTTGCCACCATTGCAGTCCAAATCCAATGCAGTTAATCAGCGTGCATAACCTCAAAAAAACAAAAAAATTAAAAGACAGCTAAGAGGTACAGTTGTGCCTAATCGCTAATTATCAGCAACAGTTGACACTTACATTGGCAACAACTTACGCATGCGTGTCTGCCAAGGCATTCCTGTTTAATAAAAGCAGACGCATGTCGTCATCATCAAGAGAGAGCCAGGACAGCTGAAGCGAATGGAGCTAAAAAGTGCATAAAGGTGTAAACACTAAACTTATTAAGTTCGGACTTAGGAATGCACTGCGTGCTCCTTGCTTTACCTTTTGGCAACAGATCTCATTTTTGGAATGGTTTGAATGTTTCTTTCGTATTAGCAGTGGATTGTTTTTGGTTAATATCCAGTCAAGAATCAATCAAAACTCAATCAGTAGCTGCTGGAACGCTTGCTGGCTTGGCACCTGAACAGCACACGGCAGGTTTTGCCGTCATCTAAGCCCAATAAATCATTCGTCATTGTCAACTCGTTCACCTACGCCTGCTCAAAGCAATATCTCTAAGCTGCTTCACTCATCGTCAGTGGCGCCACCTGTTGAAGAGGCACGCTCCCATCTCCTATGCGGGCAGCAATTCGCAGAGTTATGCAAATTATCTGATCATTGAGCAGAGCTCGAATTGCCTAGAGGTGCCTGGTCTAGGACATGGAAGGTGATGTTTTCCACGAGGGATTTACCCTCGGACACGAAAAAACCTGAATAAGATTCCATACTTAAAGAAGCATTTAAATATGTCAGAACAACTGAAACTGCTTAGGACCCGTCCGGTGACTTCTGAAGCCGTTTCTTCTTCGTATTTATTTTTGAAATTCTTCAACCAAGTTAATTCTTGATCTTTAGGAGTTTGATCTATTTAGGCAACAATCGGAGACAGGGATGATGTTTTCCACAAGGAATTACCCCCGACAAGAAGGGCACAGAAGGTGCCCCTGTAATTGAAGAAACATTTAAAATCGTCGAAACAAGGGAAAATGCTTAGGACCGGTCGGTCACTACTTAAGCTGTAAACTTCTCTCGGGGTATAATTTTTTCTTCCGTATTGCCTATTCTCTTCTTCTTCTTCAATCCCCATTTGCTGTTAGGCGTCGGGGTAGCCTCGGGATATCCATCTTCCAATTAGGTCGGTCCCGGCTTTCTCTTCTTTTTCTGCCAGGGTTCTGCCCCTCATTCTTCCCACATCCTGAATGGGAATTTCCCGAGTTTTTCGGGATCTTTCTCTCGGTGCATTGCCTTCCGTTCTAATTTCCAGTACCTGTTTCGCTTTTCTTGATTCGTCTATCTGATGTAGATGTCCGAACCATTTTAGCTGTCTTTCCTCGATTTCTTATATAATCGACCTCTTCTGCCTTACTTCTCAACGTATTCTTTCATTTCTGACCATATCTCTCCTGGTTTTTTCTGCGACCCTTCGTACGTACTTCGTTGCGACCTCTTGAACCCAACATTTTTTTTTTTAATTCTTGAATCAAGTTATCTTTTGGTTTCGGGATTTTGATAGATTTGGCCAAAAGTGCTTCAAATCTTGCATACGGAAGTTAATCTTCTTAAAATTATTTTTGAATCAACCGGTTTTACTGTAGATTCGACATTCTTAAAATCTATACCGGGGGATTTAGCCCGGGACATGAAATTCTCAAAATGGGTCAATGTACTTTTAGAAACATTTTAATTTGTCGACCTGTCTAGTCACTACGGGAGCCCTCTCTCGGACTCCATTTAGACTCCTCAACTCACTGTCTTGAAAAGTGAATAGTTAATCTTCTCAGAATCTTTTTTGAATCAGCTGGATTTGCTGGAGAATTGACACTTATAAGATCTATAAAATTGGATTTGGGACATTCCCTAATCGATTGAGTTACTTATGAGAGTGTTTTGGCCATATCGCCTTTTTCCACAGTCGGTTCAGAGTAAATAAATTTTGGAATACCATCAATACATTAATATAAACCGACTGATTTTCATATGGTATACAATATACCCTTTTATCTATTTTAAGGTTTAAGTGCATCAACTAAAACAAGTTATAGGGAACCAGCTGAGTGGTTGCTCTGCTCAAACGTCTCTTTCGGCAGGGCTTTGACAAATTATCAACTGTCACTGCTTAATTTTGGCGCACTCGGCTGGGAGCTAAGGCCAGCAGGTAGTATATAAGATAGTACCAACCAACTCCGGTCGATACATTTCGCTTTCATTCAGCGGTTGAGTTGTAGTTTTTGTTTTTGCATTTTATCTGCGAATGTTGCTGATATCGTTGGTTTCATTAATTGAGAATTGTTGTTAACCCGGGCCTGTTTTCCGGTCAGATCAACGCAGGCTTGTTGACCACAAGCCACGACAGGCGGCTGGTTCCTGGCATTCGCGTTTTCCATTTACATAATTTATGATAAGCAGGCGCGCCTGGGCAAACAATAATTTTGAAGAAATACATTAATGCAATCAATGGATGGAATGCAGGAACAACCTGAACGACATGACTGCAGCCCTTTTGATGATGCCTTTTCACCGTGGCTTAATTAAGTTGTAGATGTGTGTGTGCCAGTGTGAGCAGCGAGCGAGTAGAGTCTGTGTCTGGAACGAGTCTCCGGCTGCAGTTGATGAACTCTACGTGTGAATGTAAATTATTTTGAACGCAGCGGGCGGTGCAACAAGCGACACCAACAGCCAAAGCGACACTTGCTGCTCAACCTCCCTCCTGCTTCCAGCTTATATACGCTCTTGGCTTGGGCTTAACCTCAGCTGTGCTCCTCCGCCTGGACTTTTGGTGCGATTGAGTGCTTTTAAGTCATTTGTGTCACGACATGCTAATTTCATATGAAATCTCTTGCAGTCAGCCAAGTAACCAACCGACCAGCCGACCAGCAGCCCAGCCCCGTGTCTGGTGGTTTGGCGAGCTTGAAGCCTTGACAAACACACACTACAGCAGCACCGCCAGCATCAGCAGCAAACCAAAACTCAGGCACCCGCCGTTGCCTGCTACTCCTAGCAGACGCCCCAAAACCAAAGCCAAACTAAACCGATCTGAGCCTAGTCAGCATCAATGTGCACACATCATAGGCAAGCCAGTGTGCCAGTGCACAGTGGTAATGCGTCTATGATAGGTTGTCCAAAAAATTGAGGAAGCGATATTGGCTGAAAATTTGGCAACGCAGTACCTTATATATAAGTTGCTATAAGCCCTATGAGGACTAGAGCGCCTTTACAAATCTCCTCCACTATTGGCGATCGTCTGACGTTTGCTTAATTTGATGTGAGTTCATTCCTGGACCTTCCAATTCCAGGTTAAGTTGTCTGCGCACATATGTGAGCTGGCCTGCTTCTGCTTTTTCTTTGTCCTTGAGGATTCCTCGCGATTGCAGTTCGAGTTAGGGCCGACTTAGGATTTCTTAGTGATTGGCTTCTCCATTCCCATTAACGTAAATTTTTAATTGCATCATATATGTATTTCATATGAAATAGTAGAACGAGGAGGGGATCGTTCCTAATATTATATAATGTACTTTGGTGCACTATTTTAAAAACTTCCGAACGACAAATTTATTAATGCTTTATATTTTTTCCCGTGATATAATAACGGATCTGATCCGAAATACTGTTTGATCTAACTCTTAGCATATCTGAGGTCTAGGATCATACAGATTCTAGTTTATTTAGTCATAGAAAGAACCTGAGTTTGTGTTTTCTGGAGGGGTTCTTTATTTGCCTCAAGAGAAGTTTAAGTGGCGATTGTGCCATGTTCATCTGTCCGACTAGAGGGAGCACGGTATTCCACTTTGCATATCAAATTTTATTTTCGATTTAATACAAAGAAATCCGAGTTTTTCATATCGTATCCCAATCCAATAATCCATCATTGACCATATTTTTGGCAATATACTAACTCAGGGCATTCATTATCCTTGCGAACCGATAATGGAATATTTTATTAAAATTTAAATACTATATTTTGCCAACTTACAGGTACAGTATAGCAATGATGTGGCTTTAAGCACTGATTTTCATATGCTAAGACGTCTAAACTCAACCCAAGTATTACGAAGCATAAATTAAGAAACTTCATATCTTGTATTTAGTCTCCACTGAGATTTTTAAGAAAATACAATTGATTAAAAAGCGAGCAAAGCTTCGCTACTTAAATGCCCCTAGAAATATATTTTTATATACAATAATTTTAAATTCGTCTTGCTGCCCCAATAGTGGAAAATTATTTCGATTCCCTTAATTACTTTTTGACTTGGAAATAAAAATTCTAATTTGATTAGACATGGTGATCCATATGTCAGCTAGATCCAACAGAGAGAGCAATGTACACTGACGTAAAACTAATAAACAAGAAATTGTTGCTAATTTAGGGAAAACATTTTTATAGAGGGACTAATAAATAGTACATTTTGGAGTCCTGAATTTATTTCGTATGAAATATTCAGTAGTAATACGTTGTTGTAAAGGTTAAGGGAACCGCAGAAATTTTTGGTATTTTTGTCCAAAACAACAAATACAGATTTCCTAAAAAATCCTTAAAGGGTTCCCACAAAGAGGTGGGGCACTGCGACCAAAAGGTCTTTTGTACCATACCCTTAAGTTAAAGCAAAAGACTTTCCGCATGGATAGTAGCAGGTCTTTTGTTGGTATTGACCTGAGATGGAAGGGACTAATCCGTTCCTTTCCCATGTGACAGGATCTGTCCCATACCAGCGCTGGGCAGTCATAGAAAATATGTCTGATAGTTTCATCGTCTTCTAGACAGAGCCTGCACTCTGAAGAGTCAGATTTTCAGTAGATAGTATCTAACAGTGTGGTGGCCAGATAGGTAGGGTACCAGGAGCTTTAGGTCCGCTCTGCCAAGACTTTTTGCCTTGATGCCATCCAGAGGTTTGACAAGCACTTTTGCTTGACGAAGCCCAGGAAGGGAGAACCAGTATCTCCTATGTTCTCCTGCAGCCAATTTTTTTATCAATGCTTTGACTGTGGACCAACCAATACCACAAAACGGCGCAGGAGATGAGGTCAGGGTGGAGGCACCCTGTCGTGCTAGATCGTCAGCGATCCTGTTACCATCCACTACCGAGTGGCCATGCACCCAACATAGCACGACTTTGTTCCGGGCGTACAGGGTTTGGAGGTAGCTGTGGCATTCTTTAACTATCCTGGAGGGGATGTTTAAAAAATACAAATAATTTTATCGCTTTTTTTTATCTAAAAAATATTATCGGAAATCAGAACTCGAAAAAAAATGCTTTGAGGGGATTTTTAAGAAAGGGATAAAACTAAAAATTCCTCCTATAGCGGATGCGGATTCACAGATCAGAAAACTGTTTTGTTCGTGTCATTTAAAGATATTTACAAAACTTCCTTGTTTTCGATTATAATATTTACTTGATGAAATTAATAATCCTTCAATTACGTTAAAGGGTATTGGACATCAATGCTACTGAATATTCAGATTTAAATAATATTGAATTTGATTCCTATATAATCCCAAGAAATGAACTAACTATCAACAGATATATGAATTTAAAAAAAAAGAGATCAACTGGAATTTTTTATATGAAATTTGTTATGCAGAGAAAAGAGGATGAAGTGCATCCCACTTTCAATCACCGTCCCGACTGACTTTAATATTCAGAAACTCAAACATTTTAAAGCAGCTGTTTTAAGCTGACTTATATTAAGCTTATTTTTTTTAATCAGTCCAGAACTGGAACCACTGTGCAGTGACTGGACGAGTGCCTGCTTGGCTGCCTGGTTTGCCTAGGTGGTAGTAGCCTGGGTTGTGTACCTTGTGTAGGCACCTGGAGTGCAGCACTCAAGTGTACTTGCGGTTTTTGCGTCCATTGCTGCCAATGACATTTTGCCAGCTAAAGTGCAAAATTTACCGTATAGCAGCAGGAGCGGCGGAAGCGGCAGACGACGATGAGTATGACCACGTCAACTCCAACTCCAACTGCAAACTGAAAACTCCAACGCCCACTGGCAACTGGCAACTGCTTGCTGGGCACTGGCAGCTACTGCTTCACGTTGAGTTTTGGTTAGAACCAAACGTCGGAGCATTTGCCGCAGCCAACGCCTTGCTTGCCTCTGTTCTGTTGGAGAGGAGAACAATGCCCCTGCTGCAAGTGGCTTGCTTTTCGGCTTCGGTTTCGGCATTTCATAGCTTTAGCTTCCATGATTAGATGTCGTCGTTGTCCAGCTGGCAACATGTCCGAAACTGCCTCCAACTCCTGGTCGAGAGCTGACTGCTGCAGTTATTAGGTTGTTAGTGGTGCTATAGTCTATGCCATTTTCATCGATTTATGTACTTCACAGCAGCTCTAATGTGAGTTGCTCCGTTGTAGTACCAAACTTTTTTTTTTGTTCCGAGATGTTGTTGTTGCTGTTGAGGGACACGCCCAAATGGCCTGCACCTTATGGATATTTTTGGGCGTACTGCTTAATGGCGCGAGCTGGCATTGGAGTGGCTACCGCCTGTAAAGGGTTTCATGTTTCTGACATTGCGTCTAGTGCGGAGTGAGAGGTTTTTTCTGTTTGATGAACTGGGCACAGTTGTTCTTCTATGTACTGTGTAGGATAGGTCAAAAAAATATTTTCTTTGGTCTTTTGCGCACCTGTAAGTGCCTGGGCCCATATTACATTTGAGGCTTTAAGTTGGTCATAAACAACGTGGCTGACTCTGCTGCGGCTTTTGTGCTTTGAAGTACACCAACTATCAAGATCTAAACGCAGTCATTAAGAACAAACAAAACGACTTTATGGACAGGCATTGGAAGCAGCAAAAAGGCACCAAATGGCACCCAAACAGCCAAACCACAACCAAACTCTTTGGCAATCGCACATCGATGTGGATGTCGATGGCATTGAGAAGCCAAACAACATTGGCTCTGCCTGAGCGCGATCTTTATCGAAATGCAGACAACTAATGATCTAATAAAACTGAAACTGAACCGCACCAAAAACTCTGCAAACGAGTGCAAACCAAACACAAACCAGTTCACTATGGTTCCTTGGCTTTGTTCAGCGGCGCATTTAATCCAGGAGCTGCCAGCTTTTCAAGCAACCCAACTTGCCAACTTGGCAACAGTCGTACTCCCCCTTGGATGCAATAAAAAAAAAAGTTGGTCGACTGGGGGATACACTGTATTTGCACTCACGGCTAGTTTCGTTTTTAGGGGGTAAACTGCTTGCACTGCAGTCGGTCTAATAAGCAGTTTTTAATGGGTAAATTCTTTTTTGGTTTAAGTCTGAAGACGTCGAAAGAAAAGGCTTCTGAAGCTTCATCAAACTATTATCTAGTCTATTTTCTTTAGATTCCTGCAAGTTTCGTACAATTCTAAATAATCTATTAAAAATACGATCTTCTTGTCCTGAAGACATCATAAATTGCCTTGACTTGTTCTTAACAACAAAAGATGATCGATTTCTTTGATAAGAAAAAGATATGAAAGAGTTGTACATTTCCACAGATGTACTTAAGAAATGTATTCTTAAAATTTATTAAAACCAGGGATTAATTATGGAACAAATTCTTTATTTTGGAGTTATATCCCCAACGAGCAATTCTGATATCTTTTTTTAAAAATAAAAATTTCCTTAATTCAAATCCGGATAATAGAAAATAAAGGCAAAAAAATTGATGATTCACGTCTTCCATGGTTGATCTTAAATTTTACTTATCGAAAAAAAAGCAGTTGACCTTACTCAAGCCATACAATATGCGACTATACAGGCCCCGACAAATTTATAACATCGAAAATTCGGCTTGGCATGGAAAGAACCACCTTTTGAAAATCCCAAATTCTCCTCCTGACGAATTTCCATATGATTTTTGTGTCTCGGCATGCTTCGAAACCCATTGCCCCAGTGGAATGTCACTTAGTTCATGAATGATCCCTTTGGACGAACCAATTGTATCCTGTGGTCAGCCGACATATCGTTTATTTTCATTCCAAAATTTTACTGGACGGCAAGTGATCGAACATCAAAACATTTGACAAAATTCGCATGAACCAGCTCATGGAATCTCTAGGAACCCCAAACGAATCGATCCCATCAAAGCTCACCAATTTGATAAACCGAAATCACATCTCCTTCTGTTACAATTCTTCCACAAATCTATAATACCCTCCACCCTAGGATTATAGTGTATCAAAGGGGGGAGACAAAAAGGAGCGCAGACTATGTGCAACAAGCCGACAAGTGCAACCGCGGTAGCTGCAACCGGCTGAGACGCAACGCTGAGGTTTAGTGTGTAGCTCAGATGCTACAGAATCTGAAGCGTTTATCTATGATCTTATATCATGTACTTTCGACATTACAATTGCGGTAAATGCTTCTAGTTTTTAGTTTCAGCGCGTACATGCAGCAGCAGTCCTGCGTCCATCGTACAGCACCTCTCATCCCGATCTCTGGCTGCAGAGTTTTTTCTGCTCGGCTCTTAAACGCTTTATCAATGGCCAGCAATCATTGGCATCATCGCAACAGCGGGAGCTATAGACGTACGCTCCCGACGACGACGACGACGTCGTCTTTGGGTCTGGCTCTGCCGTTGCTGCTCCTGTTTCGGCTGCTTCTGTTGCATGCAAATGCTGCTTAAGCTCCTGCTCCTGCTGCTGCTGCTGCTTCTGCTGATCTGCATACCAAGCAAGCAGTCGTCTGTCCATTTGTCTGCGTCTGCTTCTAGATTGTTGGCGGCGATTGTTTGTAGCTGCTTTTGGTGAACTCTTTTCCCCGCTCCTCCTGGTGCGGTTGACTGAATCACAGACATTGCCATCATTGTATGGTACGCAAATGTGGCTGGCTTTTGGCTGGCTCACTTGGTGATCATTTTGATATAGTTCGATAACAATGTGAAGAGAGACCCTGGCCTAGCGGTTGCTGTCGTCGCACGTCTGCCACAACCATGTCCACATCCAGAACCAAGTCCCAGCTTGGTTCAGTTGCACCAAGCAGCACGTCCTCGGTTTGTGCAACTAACAAGCAGCGAAACCGTTCAATGTTTTTCGTTTGTTTGCCGCCGCCGCCGCCATTGCTGCCACTTAGCTGTTGTTTTTTTTGCAGTTGTTGCAACTTGGTTGCAAGTTGTTTGTTGTTGTTGTTATTATTGTTGTTGGCTTGTTTCGTTTGCTGCAGTTGTTTTTGCTGTTGTTTTTGTGTGTGTTTGTTGCATATTATCATAAATATGTATCAAATTGACGTTGCATCTTCTTGAATTTTCATCTCTGGCTCTGTGGCTACTTGTCATTGTCTTTCGAGTTTTCCTCATGTCCAGTTGTGCCTTGCTGGCATCTTTCCGGATTCTGTTGAAGCTTTCTCAGACTGAATTGTCTTTGATAAGCCGACATTTTTTGTTGCCTTTTTGTGTATACCCTACAATAGGGTTGTACTTATTTTGTGCAAAAGTGATGCCAGCGAATTCTGAGATTTTCTATTTTTAAATTTAGGGTGACCAGATTGCTATAATAGTGATTGCAATTGTTTTGTTTGCGAAGTTAGCTGTGACATCGAAAGGTGAAAATGTTGTCAGCTAGACAAAAATTTTATGCGAACCGCCAAAAAGATCTCCCCTGGTAACAACCAAGTCCGTCGATTCCTATTTTGCAGCTTCATTAGAATTGGTGAGCTGGAATTATTGCTCAAGTATCCTAATTTAACTTTTTGAAAGATGAGTTATTGATTAGCTAAATATAGCACAGGTCTACAAATCCGTGGAGATATCAGTTGCCAATTCTGATCCTGGATTCGGATTCTACGCAGCAAATTACGTTTAAAAGTGAGCCAATTTATTTTTCTATTGTTGCAACTGGTCACACTGTACACACATTTTTTCCCATTTTTCCCGTTTTTGGCTATCGAAATTTTTACTAAAAACGCGAATAATTTTGTCAATTTCAAACTCCTTCTTATTTTGACTTAAATTACCGATCAGTCTTTACTTTAAGTATTTTAAATTTAATTTCTTTAAGCTACGATTTCCGCAAAAGTAATAAACATAATTGATAGCTTGAGGCTTACAAAATTATGTAGTCGTAACAATTTCATAGCTTAAAACCGGAGGAGATAATATGGTGTAACTAATTTTTTTATTTTAAAACGAAGTACCTCTCAAATGTTCACAAGTGCGAAATAAAGGAAGTGCCTTTAGTTACGCTCATATAAAAGCCTGAATTGGCTTTTAAAGACCCATTTAATTTTTCTTTACGAGTTCTAGTCATCCACAATTAGGCCATAATATAACTCGTTTACTTAACAACTTTTTTATGATAAAGAGTAGTGGTTCTCGTTTAACCTTAGATATGTGTTTTTGTAAATTAATGGGACCTTAAGCTCGGTCTTTAGTATGCGGACTCTGGATACTTTAGTATGCGGACTCTGGATACCTGTCAACCTCCAGTTTTAATCCTTAACTTCCCACGGCATCTCGGGCCATCCCGTGGGCGACATCCCCGCCCCAAGTATTCAATACATATATGTATACTTCAAAAGATTCGGATGAGTTTGATGACAATCTAAAAGCATCACCACAAGAGGAAGTCTGCACGACGACCTCTAGTTGTACCGCTACGGCTGATTTGCCGCAAACAGCGACCCCCCTGGTAGTGCTGTTAGGCATACAGAAGGGACCCGGGTTCAACCACCTGAATTTGTTCAGGTAAACCGGTACTTATTCAACCGAAAGGACCGCGTGTTCATCGACAGCTCGAGGTATCGGCTTCCAGCTCTGAAAATGAACTCCTGGTCTATGACGGAGATGACAACGTGAGTTTAGTCTCACAGAAGTCGTCTGGCACCAGTATCGAAGCCACTCTCCAGACCCTCACTTTAAACATTTATATAAAACTATTTAATATTATTTTTATGAATAGATAAAGCTTAACGAAGATCTGCCCTTTTATGATTATAAAGAGTATTCCATAGTCGACTCTAATTGTTAGATGTAATTCTTGTTTTTTATATTTATTTGCCAATTGTTTTGCGCAATATAAAACGTGAGCATTTCCTTTAACTAAGATCTTGCATAAAGTTAAAAGTTTATAATATTTTAAAATAAAGTTATCTATATTGGCTTTGTTTAGCTTTTTGACGTTGGTTATATAAGGAGAATTTATTAAATTATCAGAATAAAAGAGTTTAAAGAGAAAAAACTTCTATAGATCAAAGTTAATTGGAAAATTAGGAATGGAATTTATTTCATTAAATACGAAAAAAACCACAAATACTGGAATAGCCTTGACGGACTCAACCATTTAGAAAAATTCCTGAACTTTAACGCCAAAAGAGCGATCATTACGCTTACCCTAAACAGGAAAAGTGTGAAGTCACTCTTTGGAGTGGCCTGCCACAAACATCTTCACAGAATAGGTATATCGGATTCGAACACATGCAAATTCTGCTGTGATGAGGAAGAGTAAATGGAGCCCCTGATTCCAAACTGTGAGGGACTATGCCGTAGAAGACAAAAAATAACGACTAAAAGATGAAGACCTTCGAAACCTCCCTCTGAAGGAGCTGGTCAGTTTCCTTGACATAATGAACGACTAAATAAAAAGGGGTGCACAATAGATCAAACTGATCGCAGTGCATATTGGCCTTTGTCTAACCCACAACAACTATTACGATGTTGTTAAAATCCTCAAGCTTTTAACACCAGATTTCAATATATATGAATAACTTGAACTTTCCGATATTACTTTAAATTAAAGAGAATTTCGAATATATTATATATTAATATTTTATATATATTTTTTAATATTTTACGTAACAATATTTCTTCTAATTTATAGAACAAGAAAAAATCTTCCCTTTTCTTGTTTTACACACTTAAATTTATATGAACAATTAAAAAAAAAGAGTTCTGCAATTGGCATAGCAGGTAATAAAGACAAGTCTGCATTGAACTGCTGCCAATCCCATGGCCAGACCTCGATTCCTCAGCTTTTACCTCTCAATTTTAACTTGCCTTCCGCTTGCATAGCCCTTCGCTCTTGCTCTACCTGCTCCTAGTAGTAGTTAGCCTTCCCTAACTTACTGAATTGGCGCTCATTATGCAGCCATTTGGCTTGGAAATTGCAACAGCTGTTGAATTGGAACGTTGGACTAACTCCTACGGCATGAAGGTTGCCAGCTTCTGTTCCCTGTCGTTTTTCCAAGAAAATTAACTAACCCAACAGGCGCCCCATTCACTTCCTACGTGCAGTCCAAAAGGCACTCAATACAGCTGCAATTGTCCGGTGCCAAGTCAGCCAGAGAGTCAGCAGAATATAGTAGAGTTCGAGTTCCCAACGAGCGATGATAAATGTTCACTTAATCAGCATTTAGCGTAATTTCAGCTTTTACAATTTCTTGCCTTGGCTTGGCCTGGCCAAGACTCCAAAGACGACTACATGACTACCAAGAAGACTCCTGAACCTGGCAGTGCCAACGACTTTTGGACCAAAAACTACGTCCAGGCTAAAAAACCTAAAGCCAAGTTAGCGTCCAATTATTTATGACATGAAATTACAAATTCATTTTGTTTAATTTTTCACAAAACAGCGTAAGAAACGCCATAGCAGTTCCACTGCCCTCCCCACTGCACCTGTTGATGTTTAAGTGAGTTCTGAATGAGAGTGCGTCCATTTCTACTATGGATAGTAGTTGGATAGTTGGATGATAGTTGTGTATAGTTGGCCAGCCCGGCGGCTGTCGGTCGGCAAATATGCACCCCGACGTAATTAACTCGGCTCGGAATCGTAAGTTAGTCACCATTAAACAATTTAAAATTCTTAACAGCTCGCGGGCCAAAGCCATGCCCACCTCCAAAGCAAGCAACAAGAACGAAAACCTACCCAGTCAGCCATAGTAGTAGTAGTAGTACCCAGTCAGCCAAAGGTAAATTGCAATTAGGCTTCTGGTTGCAAATACTACAACTGTGTGGCAAGCGCTAAGACTGTGTTGGTTGCCCCATTCGGTTCTTGTATTTATTGCCTAAGGCGTGCAACGTCTTCGACGAAGAGGACGATAATTTCATAATAACCGACTTTGTATTTCTCTGATATGGTCAAGTGTGGAAGCGGGATGGCAGTAAAGCAAGCGGGCCAACTGAGTTGCAATTAAATGTTGCAATGTGGCTAATAATGTGTGGAACGTATAGGCACACGAGGGGCACATGCAAAGGAGTTGGTAGCATGGCCAATGAGCGTGGAATGCTCGGGCCATCAACTTTTGTACAACTGCATTAGAGTGTTACCCTTGAAGGCAATTCGCTCTATCGCTCTCTCCCTGTGTCGCTTTGTTTGGTCCAAGATTAGCTTATGCTGAGTTTACACTGCAGAAGAACAAATACTTTTTCAGTGTAAAATAGAGATGAACTTTTTTAGTGTAAACTTGAGATGGAAAGCGAATCAAAAATTTGATCTCGTGGCGCTGCTCTAGAAACAGATATTAGCTGGAACTAATGGGACTGGTCCCATCCTGCGATATTTACTATTTATTTCTCCCAACCAAGTTGTTAAAGCCTGCTTTATCATTTTGAGGCCAACGAATTTTTGAGCTCCCTAAAAATTTGCATGTTTTCCACTGTAGCAAGTATCAGCTGGTAAAAAGTTTGGTTCTTGGAAATGTGATTTAATATCTTCTTCTTTTTCAATCCCCATTTGCTGTTAGGCGTCGGGGTAGCCTCGGGATATCTATCTTCTCCAATTAGGTCGGTCCCGGCTCTCTCTTCTCATCTGTGCCAAGGTTCTGCCCCTCATCGTTCCCACATCCTGCCTGCGATTCTCCCAAGTTTTTCTTTTTCTTAGCTTCGCAATCCGGGGTGGACAATAGCTTCAGCAACAATCTTCCTTCAGTTCACTCTATCTCTCGCTTTATCTTTCCAACTGTGAATTTTCATCGTTTTCGAGTCTGTTTCGACGTCATCAAGCCATTTCCTTCTCGGTCGATCTCTTTTTCTAACTCCTTCCATTGAATTCTTTCTTTTGGCGTTCGTATAATGTGGCAAATCCATCTATTCCGCTGTGTCCTAATAAATGTATCACCTTCGCCAAAAACATTTTCAATTACGTTGTTGTAACGAATACGATAATCTCATATCTATAAGGCCAAAATATTTTCAGAAATTGTATTTTATTGCTAGAACTCCGTCATTCAAAGCAATCCTTTAAGATATGTACAAGATTTTTTCCCCCTTTTAGTACTCCTCCAGGGAGCTTAGGGCTTCAACAAGAACTTTCCACCGGACTATAATTGGCGCAGTTTGTTTAACATATCCCAGCTGATGTTGTGTAGAGATAATTCGTTTAGTATTGTACTTCGCCAGGTTGCCTTTGGCTTTCGTACTCGTCTGCTTCCTTGGGGGTATGTAAAAGATTACTTATTTAAAAAATTATTATTAATTTCGAAAATATTTAGAAAAAATTTAGAAGTCCTAAGCGATCTTATTCAAAATTATCTATCGTGCACATTTTAAATTGCATACCTGTTCCACCCATTCCGCAGATTTTTCTGGGTTCCGAGCGATTTTCAAGGAATTCCCATGCCGATCCAAAAGTGTGTTATTAGAGTAGAGCTAAAAAATTTCATCAAATAGGATTTAGTGTGCTCAGTTTGGTTGTTTATAGAGCCAGTTTTATTAGTTTATTTTAGAACCATTGTGCGTTTGATATTCTTGGACTTCGGACTCAGCGGCACATAATCCATAATCGTAACCCTCTCACAAGTAATGTTCCTACCGCTTTTTTGTAGGGCCTTTGTAAGCCTGTTTTTGTCCGAGGCTTTTTTGATTCTTTCATAGTCATGGGGTTCGAAAAGGAAATGACGGCTGACTGGGCCTTCGACTCCCTTGCATGGTAGTAGATGTCCACTTAAGCTTCAAAGCCTCAAACGCAGATAGAGGGGCTGCCTTCTCACATTAGCTCACTCCTGGAAAGGGTTATCCAGGTGCTAATCAGAGGGTACTTAGCGTAAAGCTGGAGGTTGTGAGCTACTTGGATCGAGCAGTATAGACATAGCTGCGTGCAACCAGGTCCGTTTAAGGCAAGCTTTCGCGGCCATAGAAAAGGGTCTGACGGCGTGCTCTGCATAGCGACCCAGTTGGCGCTCGACGTGTTGGTAGACCGAAGCAACGTTGGCTTGACGCTGCACAGGATATAGATGCGCTGGGCATCCACGATTGGAAAAACAATGCGGAGAACAGGGAAGAATGGAGGCGAGCGATACTGGCCTAAACTCACACCGGGTTCGTCGCGCCTTAGAAGAAGAAGTTGTAAGCTTGTTTTAGATACAGTTGAACGTCTTTGACCCATGATCCATGTAGTTTTGAAAGCTTGAAATGCCACAAAGTTGAAAGTGCAGGCTAAAAGTTCCCTGAGGTCGATGTTCCAGAACAAAATGTGTGGCATGGTCTTTTCCAAAATATATGCCATTCAAGATAACCTTGAAATATTTTTAAGCTTTCAAGCAAATTTCTACTGAAACCTACGATTGTGTCAACACATAATTTAAGCATTTTTTTACTTTTCTTGTTTGCCGAAATCTTCGACAGGGATCGCCAAATGGCTACAGTGTTGGCTAGTGTAAACCTAGCATAAGTCGCAATGGGGCATCAATTAAAACTGAGCGAGAGTTGAAACTAAATGCGGTACTCGGTGGGCTGAAGCGGTTACATTTGCCCCATGGCACTGGTAAAAATGATAATAATAATAATAATTACCATTGCAGTTGTTGTTGTTGTAGTTGTTGTTGTTGCAGTCGTGTTGTTAATTATTAAATTGCGTTTTGCATTTTTACATTTTGCATTTAACGTTTAACTTTATTGAGTTGTGGCCGCCCCTCGTCGTCGTTGTTGTTGTTGTTGGAATGCTTATCATTAAATTGTCGCCCCGTCCAGTTTGTGCAATTTGTATGAAATGCTGCCCACTTGTCACTCTATTCCAGGTGCTCAAGTTTATCTCAACAACTTGGCTAAAACGCCGTACGACTTGGTCTACAACGACAACAACAAGAGCAGCAGGAACAACTTGGCAAGTGCGCCTTTTATGGGCATTAGTAAGACTTATGTTGTTTGTTTCTGGGGCTATACTAAGCCGTAGCTCCTCCAGTCTTTGGACGCACGCATCCACCTCGCCCCCCAAACAGAAGGATAAAGGTGTTCGTGCGTATGACACACACATAACATAAGTGCGGGGGCGGAACTGTTTGTTACCATAGTTGAAAAACGTACTCTTGGCTTTGGGTCTGAGCTGTCACTTTGCCGCATTTGAATTTCTGAGTAACAGCAAAAATTTCATATGAAAATCCACTTTTTCAGTTTATGAATTTCTCAAAAAGCTTCTACTGACAGTTGCACCTTTGTTGTTGCCCCACCGGAGTGAGAGAGAGAGAGAAACAGCTGGGACTCATGTGGCATATGTAAATTTAGAATTTTTAGTGTGCCAAGTGGCATGTTCAACATATCAAAGGCTTGCCGTTGCAGCTAAAATGGGTTTTGTTGCTGATAACTTAGAGCTGCCTACCCCATGTTGTTGCAGGCAACTGCACAGTGGGCCAACTGATCAATCTAGCGGGACATAAGTCGAAATTAACTTTTTAAAAAGTCGTTAGTTTTGTTTTTTTTCCAATTACTAACACTGGACAAAGGTTAAAAAAGCTTTCGTGAGAGCTTTTCGAGACACTCCTGATCAGGTGCGAGCTTTCAAAGTGAACAGATGTTCAGCTTGTCCCATGCAAATATTTGGTTGCACTTTTTGATGTTTGTTGATTGATCTTCAACTTAAACAAATTAAAACAAACAGACCCAATAACTTTTGTTTTCTTTTAGAAAAGGTATATATTAAATAAAAAATATATGTTTGTGACCTGTCTATTCATGTGTAGCAAAATAAATGTGTTTGAAGTATGTTGTTTTATCAAGAATGGTTTTGAGCCTTATACTAACATCTCTGGACTATAACTTACGTTATTCAATCTTATTCAAGCTAGTATTAGCATTTATGTATCGTGTCAGTCTTTGTGGTGTTAACGTGTTCAAAATGGTAGCCATCTACGACCATCTGTTAAGTCTATTACACTTTTTAGGTGATATGTCGGTCCCAAAGCGCATACTGTATACCACTTGGCTTGGCGAAAATATCGCCACAAAGAAAGTTATAGTTTTAAAAGAACTTATATTTGGTACAATTTTAAAAAACATAAACCTATCAATAAAGGAAATCGAAGAAATTACCAAAAAAATAACAAACTTTGTTAGCAGGCTTACAGAAAAATGGAAAGCATGCCATTACAACAAATCACTCTTCGAAAAAAAAATCAGAAATGGCTTGATGATGCCCTCTTTTTGTACAGTTTTACGTCAAATTCAGACATGGGTCGACCCAAGAAGGATTTCGGGGATCTCTGCCCTAAAGTACAGACCAGAAAAGTGTCAAGTCTGGTAAAGGAAACCACTTGCGATGAATTAATGGTGGCAACCAGCACTAGCCTGTATAAATCTGGAATGCGAACTGCATCAAAAATCGTTACAGAGCTTAATGCAAACGAGACTGCAGGACATAAAATTAAAAGGTCATTGGACGCAAAAGCACAATTGCCAAATCCGTACTCACCGGAAGAAGCTCTGGCTCTATATATGGATGTAGGCTACACGAAGCACACATACAAGCTAATGCGATGTAGTGCTAAGGAGAGGAATGCTGATATATATCCGAGTTACCAAAGGTTGCATTCAGCTAAGGTTATGTGCTATCCGAGTAACTTGAAATATTCAGACTATTCAGCTGAAACAACTTTGCAAAGCTTAGTCGACCATACCGTTAGTCGAATTATACAGGCGAACTCCTCGGTTTTTGATCATCAATTATTAGAAAATAATAATAAAATAAAATTAACTGCAGTACATAAATGGGGCTGTGATGGAAGCAGTGGACACGCAACATACCGGCAAAAGTTTGAAAATGGTGAAACCAATATGCTCGATCAACACCTTTTTGCAGTTTGCCTTGTACCATTACAAATTCAGCTTGGATCAAAAGTTTTGTGGAAAAACCCTCGACCTTCCTCAACTCGCTATTGTCGGCCTTTAAAACTAATTTGCCAAAAGGAAACAAGCGAATTAATTAGATTAGAGAGCGACCATGTAAAAAACCAAGTAGAAAAAATTCAACCAACAACTACCAATTTATATTCAATTATGCACGAATTTCACATGACCATGCTGGATGGCAAAACATTTAGCGTCCTTGCAGAAGCACCTACCATGATATGTAGAATTTGTAGAGCCCTACCAAAGAATATGAATAATATTAGTTTGGTAAAAAGTTATAGAATTGATGCAAATCTATTAAAATATGGTTTATCAACATTGCATGCGTGGATACGATTTTTTGAATGCGTCCTACATATTGCTTACAGACTCCCAATAAAAAAATGGCAAGCTCGAGGTGAAGATAAGGCAAAGGTAGAAGCTAGAAAATCTGAAATCCAATTCCAACTTAGAAAGCAAATGGGCTTACTGGTGGATATTCCAGTGGGTAGTAGTGGCAATACCAACAATGGAAATACTGCCAGACGGTTTTTAGCCAACCAAATTTAGTAGCCGACATTACTGGAGTTAGCGAAGCTCTAATATATAGGTTTAGTGTTATATTAAGGGTAATGGCTTGTGGATATCAAGTCAATACTGATTCATTCAGCTCATATGCCATGGAAACAGCTGAAATGTATGTCGACAAATATCCATGGTTTTACATGCCGTCATCTGTACATAAAGTTTTAATACATGGAGCGGACATCATCAACAATGTAGCACTTCCTATTGGTATAATGTCCGAAGAAGCACTTGAAGCCAGGAATAAGGATTTTAGGAATATACGCTTAAACCATTCCCGTAAGGACAAGAGGAGTAATACAATGGAAGATGTTATGAATGGACTACTTGTTTCATCGGATCCACTTATAACGACTCTCTCCAAAACAACAAAAGCCAATTTGAAAGAAATTAATTTGGACAAAACCGTTTTAGGATTGCTTCATAGTTTTAAAAAATCTTTTAGTGACTCGGATTCATCTGATTCCGATTAATTTTTTTTTTCAAATATATTATAAATATGTCAAATATCTTAAATTAAAAATTTCAATGGAATATGTCTTGATTTACGCCAGTTGCTACTAAAGTTCCGCTAGAAGGTCAGCCTGGCCCACTGT
>JBAMAX010002463.1:0-97205 GCA_037043745.1 Chymomyza amoena
AGTTAAAGGCTACTAAATATAATTTATAAGGCTATCATTTTAATATATAACTTTTTTTTAACTAAAGGCGCTTTTGGTGCTTAATAGAGCTGAATCAATTTAGTCCTTTGTGAAACTCCAAATAAGCATTAATTTAAAAAAACAAAGTGTAATATAATAAATAAAAAGGCAAATAAACATGAGCTAGAAACATGCATTAATATCAATTAAAGCTTGAACCAGTTGTGACTTTTAAGCACAAAGTCATAAAAAACTTGTTTTTAAGATTCTTCATCTTTTAAGATGAGGCTGTTGGCTTTATTTAAGGCTACTACTAAACAAAGTGAAACTCCAATTGCAATAACAATTTAAATA
The DNA here is from genome assembly GCA_037043745.1 of Chymomyza amoena. NCBI lineage: Eukaryota > Metazoa > Arthropoda > Insecta > Diptera > Drosophilidae > Chymomyza > Chymomyza amoena. The sequence continues at coordinate 355 of JBAMAX010002463.1, forward strand.
ATAGTTACAAAGTAAAATTATAACATAATAAACAAACAGTAAGACAAGTAAATGTTAACTGGAAGCGTGCACTTATATCAATTAAATGCTTGAACCAGTTGTGACTTCTAAGCAAAAAGTCGTAAAAATTGTTGTTTTTTTTCATGTTTTAAAATGTTGAAATGATGAGGCTTACCAAAATTAATTTATAAGTCTATAAATTCAGGTTTGTAATATTACAATATATATATTTTTTAATACTTATGGGAACTCTAAAAACTACTGCTGATTGGAAAGTGAAACTCCAATTACAATAAAAATTTCCAAAAATATATACATGTCTGAATATATAAGAAGTCATAATGTCAAGTTATGCTATCGTAGCTCTTATAATCTCTAAGATATAAGCGTTTATACTAGGGATGCTCGATACCGAAAAAAAAACTCGACACCGATCCGATTCGATTCCTCCTAAAAAGAAATCGATATCGACGGTATCGGTATCGACTTTTTGCCGTTTTTTTAAAGAAGAATTGAACAAAATGGAGCCGTTTGCTCTACTGTTAATAATAAACTAAAATGAAACTAAGAATGATATAAGCTTTTTGGTTTTACACGCAGTGGTTCATTTTAATTACTATGTTCACTCTATTATTATATTTTTTGGAAATAGAGCCAACTAGACCAGAATATTGAATGAACGAACTTAAAGGGACTTTTTGGAAAATAAATAACAAGCGCTAAATGTCAAAAATTTATCTCGATACCGATATTAGGCAAATTGGTATCGGATCGACGATTAATAGAGAACCAAAATATCGGAATCGAATATTCAGTATCGACTTCGATTTTCTCGATTTTTAAAGTATCGGACTATGTGATCCATTGGCTCTCTAAAAGAACAAGGTTGCTAAGTAAATTGTAGAAAAAAAAAATGAGAAAAAAATCTTGCCAAAATTTCTTAGTTTTTAGAACTAAATTAAAAATTCACAAATTTTGTGTATAGTGAAAAAAAATTAATTAAAATTAATGAAATAAAAAAAAAAAATCCGTCTAATGCGTATAAAAAATTTCTTAGCTTCTTATTAGGAAAATTATTAAATAAAATTAAAAAAAAAATTATTTAAAATGTTATTTATTTTTGCATATTGGTAAAAAAAATTGTTCCATCTAATGCTTAAATACAAGATTTCAAAGATTCTTATTGGGAAGATTATTAAATAAATAATTAAAAATTTTTTAATCGATCGTCGTTTTATACACAAGCACCTTGTTTTGCAGTGACAGGTTCGAATGAGGTCCTAATAGCCAGTAAAGTTGTAGAAAACAAATTTTAATTTCATTTCGTTTCTTCAGTATGTGATCCTTCCACGTCAATTTTGCGCAAATGGTAATGCCCAAGTATTTTGCTTTTGTGTCAATGTGTGCGTTGGTGTCTCCTATCCTTATTGGGTCCACTGTACATTTCCTGTTTGTGTAGTTAACCTGAATGGTTTTGTCGCTGTTGATATGGATATTCCATAGTTTAAACCAGTCAAGTGTTTTATCCATTTCTGCTTGCAGGTTTTGTCTCGCTGTTTTTGCGTCAATATGGGATGCCATTAGGACAGTATCGTCTGCAAAGGTCGCTTTCATGCTCTTTTCAGAGGTCGGGATAGGTAGATCAGCTGTATACAACAGATATAACGCAGGTCCTAATACACTGCCTTGGGGAACTCCTGCGTTCATTGGTTTGATGTCTGAACATGCGTTGTTATACTTAACATAGCATTTTCTGTCCTCGATGTAACTTTTTAATATTAGATAGTAGTCATTTGGTAGCCAGGATTGAAGTTTGTGTAGAAGTCCAGGATGCCATACTTTGTCAAAAGCTTTAGCTACGTCAAGATATACAGCCGCACATACTTGTTTTTTGTAAAAATCGTCATTTATTTTGTGAGTTACTCTATGTATTTGTTGGACTGTGGAATGTTTTCGTCTAAAACCAAATTGATGTTGGGGTATCAAATTCATTTTTGTCATTATAGGCTCCATGCGGTCAAATAGATGTTTTTCGAACATCTTTGATATGGTCGGTACCAAACTAATTGGTCGATATGAAACTGAATACGTCGCATTTTTGGCAGGTTTCGGAATGGCAATGATTTCGGCAATTTTCCACGTCTTTGGGAAGTACAATATTTCATTCTAATAGCAGCGTTAAAGATATTTCTCAAGTAGATTATAGCTTCGTCAGGCATATGTTTTATAATTATCCCGGAAATAAGATCATACACTTGTTATGTTTTAACGTCTTAATTAGTTTATTTATTTCGCTCAGTGTTATGTTTTTTATCCTTTCTTCATATTTGATCCCTGTTTGCGTCAATTCAGCGTCATCATTAACATTGTCAATATCGAAGGTATTTTTGAAATGTGTAGCTAAGATGTCAGTTTTTTCTGCTGAGGTTCGAGCCCATTGTCCGTTATTTGTCCTTATGGGTGTTGAATGTATTATAGCTGAGATTAAGTTGATTGAGTTAATAGTTGTATCGTTGAAAAATGCTATGGCTGTGTCAATTTCATCTGTAGTCTTCTTCTAAATGTGTTTTCATAAGTTCTGTAAACGATTCCCAGTCTGTTCGATGGTTATAAGGTGTCCGGTTAAAGTTGTGCTGAGGTGCTCCTTGCGTTGTCAAAATGATTGGTGAATGGTCAGACGAAAGCTCAACGCAGGATTTGATGGTCAGCGTTGTCAGGTTGATTGATTTTGTAATGAAGAAGTCTAACAAGTCAGGGATTTTTTTGATATCAGATGGCCAGTAGCTGGGGTCTCCTGTGCTTATAAATTGACAGTTTACCTCTCTGATGGCGTCAAGTAGTGCTTTTCCTTTGCTATTAGTCAGTCTAGAACCCCACTGCATATTTTTAGCATTATAGTCTCCTCCAGCAATGAACCGATTTTCAAGTGTTTTTAAATAGTCAATATAATGCGATATTTTATTGTTGTGCTTTGGTGGGCTATTTTGTTTATTACAATTTTTTTATATCTTTAAAAGAAATAATTGAATGTATTTTAAACATTATAAATTAAATAATTGCAAATTTTTGGATATAATTAAAACAAAAATTTATTAAAGAATTACTAATTTTTGTAAATACTGTAAATTGTTGTATATAACTTAAAAAAAGTTTAATGAAAATAAGATTAATAATTATTAATTTTTGCATATAATTAAAATAAAAAATTTTTCAGTCTAATGCTTGAATACAAATTTTCGAAGCTTCTTATGAGGAACATTATTAATTAAATAGTAAGACATTTCTTAATATAATTAAAAAAAATTTGATTCACCTAATTAAAAAATTGCTAATTTTTGTATATAATCAAACAAATTTAGAATATTATTATTTATATTAATAAATTTATTTCTTCATTGGAACTTTTTTTTCGTTGCTAAAAATTAAAGAACATCAATAAAAATAATAATAATAGTAACTTAATTAATTGCTATTGTTTTATATAATTAAATAAATTTATACTATTATAAAATTTGAAAAATTTTTTCTTTGGAATTTTTTTTCGTAGTTGAAAATTGTAGAACATCAATAATAATAATAAATTAATTAAAATATTGCTTTTATTATATAATTAAATAAATTTAGATTATTAAAAAATATTAAAAAATTCTTCTTTGGAACTTTTTTTCGTAGCTGAAAATTGAAGAACATCATCAATAACAATAAAACTTAATTGAAAAATTAATAATTTTTGTATATAATTTAATAAATTTAGATTATTAAATTTTGGAAAATTTCTTTGAAATACGGTTTCATCCATCATACACCTACATTCAGAATTGTTTACTCCATTTCTGTTTTTGCACTAATTTTTTTATGTAATCAAAAAAAAATCGATTCTTATAAAATTTTTAAATGATTTTTCTTTAGAACATTCTTTTCAAAAGCTCATCCAATTATTTATTAAATTAAATTCAAAAGCATCTTCATTCAGAATTATTTACTCCTTTCTTCCTTTTTTTTACACACTTTAATTACTTTCACAAAAGTCCTCGCATTTTCTCTCACTGTACATACAAGTGTATGTATATGTATTTATATATATGTACCACTTAGTTTACGGCTGACTTGGAAGGAAGCGCGCAGGGCAGGGCAGGCAGGACCAGGCCAATGAACAACGGGGCGTATGACAAATGCGCTTGGCGTTATTTATTGTGACCGCAGGACAGATGTCGACTGTACCATTTCCTGCTGCCTTCTGCCTTTATGCACTACACAGGCAATAAGGACATAAGTGCTGCTTTACGTGTGGTCATTAGGCTTGCGGCTGCCTCCAAGTTTAAACATATTTTATAGCCTACTTTTGAGCGCAAGTTTTATTTATGACTTTTTTTTGTTGTTTTTAAAATACTTCACACAGTCAAAGCAATATAGGACATATTTGTAAATGATGTCAATTTGAGTTTGCACATAGGTAAATTTGCAAATTATGTATTCTATTTTTGCTGCCAAGATAAGCTCCTGACAGACAACCAAATCAAACAATGCCATCAAAATCGAGTTGAGTCGAGTTTAATGCTCCCAAGCCAAGTGACAAAGTGTCAGCGCTGGCTTTGGCTCTGCGTCTTTGTATATGTTCCGGAGCTAATCCCTAATTAGAGGTTTGATATATTTTCCAGGACAACGTAGACAATGCAGCGTTCCTCCAACTTGAGCCATTGACAAATTGTAATTGTGTGGCAAACAAGCCCAAATCGGCTTAGCGCCCAAGAAGAGACTAAAAATCAGGGGAATCAAGCGCAAGAAAAGATGTGCACAGTGGGACGAATCGAGAATCTGATATACTTAATTTAAATGGTCGTTTCGTAATATATATTTTAGTAAAATTTTTAAAAATTATATATGATTCTTTTTTGTTGTTGACAGTGTTTTAAAATTTTGCAATGTTAACCTTTATTGTATTATTAAGTAAATGTTTTAAAAAAAATTATTTTCGAAAATGTTTTACGGGTAAAAGAAAATTATTATCTATATCACGAGTCCATGCACAAAAAATTAAGCATGAAAATATGTGAAACTTTTTTAAACCATTTTTTTTGTGCTTTTAAGTTTATTTATTTATTATTATGTTAAGTTAAAAAATTTTTTTTTATGTATCTTTTTTTTTTAATTTTGGTAATGTTTCTACTTTTTTTTACATGTATTTAATTATTTTTAAATGTTAATTTAGTTTTTTATATAAAAGAAAATGTTTTAAAAATGAAATCATCAATGTTAGGCATTTTAATTGCTACATTAAAAAAATATATTTTAATCTATATCACGAGTCAAAAAATTGGGCAATGTAAAAAGAAAATAAATAGCAACTCATTTTTTTTTTTGTGCAAAATGGATTTAGCTTTTTTAGCTTATTATATATGTATATTTTATTTTTAATTTACAATTTAAATTTTTTTTTAAATATAAATATTTTTAAAAATTTTTTTTTCTTTTTTTTTACTTTTTTTTTATATAAGCTACAGCTTCTAACCGGATTGCAAATTTAATTGAGGGTGGTTATGATAAAATAATAAAATAATTTAAAATTTTGGAATTAAAAAAAAAAAAAATTGTTTTTTTTTTATTAAAAACGGCTTTTCTTATTAAAACTAGTGCTAGTCTTATTTAAAGAAGACTTAAAACATTTCGTATAAGGAGATCAAAGGATCTCCCTATAAGATTTTTATGTTTACCACAATCACGCTTAATCTAATTCTAGTTCGTACTATAATTTTAAATAGGTAGGAGCCTGTATATAAATAAATAAATAAATAAAGAAGATTTTAATTCAACATTTCCTTCAGACTTTTGATATTATTGTACAATATCTACTACCCAATATCTACATATACAATAAATCCCAATAAAGACCAACGGTTTTTTTTATTAATCAATTTCTTATAATTTACTAATTATTTTTAGGAAACATTGTAAATTTAATAAAAAAGTGTCTTTTTATTTAAAGCTAGAAAATGGATAACGAACTCTGTTAAAAGCTCCAGGTTATGCCTAAACCCTGACCTGCTGTGATTTTTTGGACCTCGGATTCGGATTCAGCGACCCCGAAAACATATAGTAAACATGGTCTGACCTCCAGATCCAAAAAAATATTTTTTTGTATGGCTGTTAGTTTTTTTTTTAAATTTTTCGCCTGGAAGTCTTAGTTTATAAAGTAAAAATTGATTGATGACTTCTTTGAACACTTTATTTATTTTGAATTTTTATTCTATTGATAAAGTCTATTGAGTATTGTAAAAATTAAAAAAAGGACGTCTTCCAGAAGTTGTTATTAATAACTTCTTTTAATTTCTAATGGTTTTAATTAATTTATTAATATTCTTATTTAAAAGAATTTAATATTTTTGTTTAATAAAATATTCAAATTATACACAAAAAAATTATCATCGTCGTGCTCATCGCCATCATTTATTTTTGATACAGATATTTTGCTCAATAACATAAAAACGCAAAATTAAAATTTCTGTTTATCGGTTCTGCATACCGAACGAATCTATATTTTATAAATATTAAAAAATTTCTTTTAATTATTATTTTTTTTATAGTTTCTTCAAATCATTTTTCTTAAAAAATCTCTTGGGATCGTCTTCCTTTATATTTTAATTTTTAAGCCAAATTCCATAGATCTCCCCCATTGTGCCCGTGACAGGCTCAAGGTCTTTATTGCTCAGCTCTCAGCCAAAAGTGTTTGAGTGAAATACTTTCAGGCGTTTTTCTCGCTTTGTCAGAGACTTTACCAAAAAAAAAACCCCAACTCAAATGAAGCGAATTTATTAGGAAAAAGCGTTTTGTCATGCTCGCTAATATACTCCGCCTTCAAATTGACTTAAGACCCATTGACAGGCCATGCAAAATACCTTTTCTTTTTTTTCTGCGCACTTTTTAAGCTTTTCATTATGACAAACTCTTTTTGGGTAATGACAATTTTTACCCAAATAAAAGTAAAATTTTTAACGCAAATCATGCATTTCGCCTTTTTTCAAGCTACACTGAATAATTTTTCGCCTGCCTAAACATGTTTGTTATGCATGCGGGGAGGTGCCACCCAAAAAAAACACCCTATTTGTATACCTTCCCGAACCAATTTTATTTCAGCTCGATTCACACGCTATTTGCAGTTCGAACTTTGACAACACTGAAAATATTTCATTGTATGAGTGCATTTAATGCACGTCATGGTGTTGGTGTTGGTGTTGGAAAGTATATAAAATATGTGTTGCATACTTTCAGGCAGTGGCGGGCACTTATGCGTAACATTGCGTAAATGCAGCTGTCATGAATGCAACATTTGGACTTACCCAACCAACCAACCGAGGAACTTCTGGGACATGGCAGCTTGAGTGTGAAAATTGCTGGAAAAATTGCATTCCATTTTGTTTTTGCATTAAGTCTGTCTCTGAAATGGGGTTGACGTAGAGACTACAAAAGGTAGAGTAAGCTTTATTGCCGGGCTCAAGGAACATTTCAAGATTTTTATGGTAAAGGAAAGAACGAATCAAAGTTGTGAGTGGGTGAAGTGTATTTATCAATCGAATATTTTTTCGTATAAAAGCACTTGAAAGTAAGTATAAACGTAGTAGTCAAATATAGATAAATAATAGATAGATAATTTAAAAATAATTTAAAATTTGTATGCCCTACAGTCATATGAAAAGAGAGAAGTTTAAGGTAAAGGTATGACTGTAGAATGTATCTTTTTGAAAGGCACGTAAGTAATAAAATAATTTGTTATTATTTCACACTAGTTAGTACGCAGCCAACGAAAACGCATCGAAATAAAAAAATCTTCATATCAAAAATACTGCCAAACAATTGATTGACCAATTTTTTATAGAAAAATAAGAAAATATAAAAGTATCACGCAATTGAACATTTGATTAAGAACTTGTTTCAAAGAGGTACGTAGAGGTAGTTCCGAATCAGTGTTGCCGTATATTTTTGTGAAAAATACCAAACTCTTGGTTGGAAATTTGATTCAAAGACATACACGCGATTGGCAGCAAATAATTTTATACATTTTTTTGTGAAAAAATAGAGAAAGTGCGAAAACAGTATTACCTCATTTCTTTTTTAAAAACCAAAAATATCGAGCAGTCAAACGCTTAGTCGGAAACTAGCTTTAAAATGTACGCAGTGTTGTTCCATTGTTAAAAACAAATAACAAAAATTTTAAAGTATTACGAACATTTGATTAAAAGCTTGCTTCAAAGCGGTACGTAGAGCTTATAACAAAACAGTATTGCCACCAGAAATGCTAAATATCGTGCAGTCAATTATTTCGCAATCAGGTAGGTAAAATCATTTTTTCATATTTATTACACGTTTTTTTGTTATTACCTGCATTAAAAAAAAAAATTAATTTATCAGACCAAATTTTTTTTATAAAAATACTTATTATATACGTAAAATAAGACTTATAAAAGCTTTTTTTCATTTTTTATATTATAGCGAAACAACAACTGGTTCATGTACAAATTCTTTCATTTCAATATAAAAAGATTGATAAAAATACTTCAAAAAATACTACCTTTCCTTCTAAAGATACGCTGATCGGGCTGGAAATCAAGATCTGGTACACATTCCTACAAAAGTAAAAAATAGGATAGAATTCAAATTAAATATTGGCTTCAAAAAAAAAAAACGATTTTGAACATTTATTAAGAAGTTTTTTATTATGAGCAGCGTTACAATAAAATAATAACTCGGCAGCCAAACTTGTTTTAGAAATATACTTGGTATAAACTTTAAATAATGCGTATAATATAAGATTATATCTTTTTATTTTTCTTATAGTATCAAAACAAAAACTAGTTTAGTGTAGAACGGTTTCATTTCAATAACAAAAGCATAATAAAAATACCGCCAAAAAAATATTTTTTATTAAGAAACACGATGTTCGCTCTGTTTTGTAGAAAAATACCAAAAATGCGAAATTATGATGCAGTATATTATTTTAAAAGCAAAAACAATAGTAGGCAGAAATAATTATTACTTAGCTGAAAAGTTTTTTAGTGTAACCAGCATCAAAAAAATCATATTTTTATACCCTGTACCGTATGGTCCAAGGGTATATTAAGTTTGTGCAAGCCGAAAATGTATGTAACATATAGAAGGAGACGTCGGAGACATCCCAAAGTTACCTAAAATATGATCAGGGTGAATAGAGAAGTCGATATACCCATGTCCGTCTGTCCGTCTGTCCGTCCGTCCGTCTGTCCGTCCGTCCGTCCGTCCGTCCGTCCGTCCGTGTGAACGCCTAGATCTCAGAGATGGTAAGAGCTAGAGTTACCAAACTTTCACATTAGATCCCATATTATTCCATAGGAGGCAAGTTTATTTTGTTTTTTTGATATCGGGGTTAAATTATATAGCTCCCATAGGGGTGTTTGAGACGACCTCGACAAAAAAAGCGTTTTAGATGAATAATTCGTTTGTTTATAAAGATATCGTAACCAAATTTGGTATTCGAAAGTTTTTTATAGTTCCCAATCACTGTACCAAATTTGATCGAAATCGGTTGACTATATCATATAGCTCCCATAGGACCGATCGGCCAAAATAACTTTTTTAAAGAAAAATTCGCTATATTTCGTTTTTTAATTAAGATATCGTAAATAAAACGTAAGTCGTAAAGTCGGGCGCGGACGACTTTAGGATACCCTGTACCACTAGCTTGTAATAAAGTCCGATTTCTTCACAAAAAACCAAAAACAGAAGAATTTTTAAGCAAAAAATTTTTTTTGACCGATCGTTCCTATGGGAGCTATATGATATAGTCAACCGATTTCAATAAAATTTGACACAGTGCTTAAATACCTTCAAAAAATCTGAATGCCAAATTTAATTCAAATATCTTTACAAACAAACAAAACACATCGAATTTTGTATAAAAAACGTGTTTTTGGACCGATTGGTCCTATGGGAGCTATATGATCTAGTCAAACGATTTGGATTAAATTTAGCACAGTGCTTAGGAACTATAAAATACTCACGAATGTCAAATTTGTTCCCAATATCTTAACAAACAAACGAAACACAACAAATTTTGTTAAAAAATCGATTTTTTGGAAGATCGGACCTATATGATATAGTCAACCGATATTATTCAAATTTGGCACATTGCTTAAGTGGTCTAAAAAATCAAACGCCAAATCTGGTTACGATATCTTTATTAAAAATCGAACTATAGCGAATTTTTCTTTAAAAAAGTTATTTTGTCCGATCGGTCTTATGGGAGCTATATGATATAGTCAACCGATTTCGATCAAATTTGGTACAGTGATTGGGAACTATAAAAAACTTTCGAATACCAAATTTGGTTACAATATCTTCATAAACAAACGAATTATTCATCTAAAACGTTTTTTTTTTTGTCGAGGTCGTCTCAAACACCCCTTGGGAGCTATATAATTTATCCCCGATATCAAAAAAATAAAATAAACTTGCCTCCTATGGAATAATATGGGATCTAATGTGAAAGTTTGGTAGCTCTAGCTCTTACCATCTCTGAGATCTAGGCGTTCACACAGACAGACGGACAGACGGACATGGGTATATCGACTTCTCTATCCACCCTGATCATACTTTAGGTAACTTTGGGGTGTCTCCGACGTCTCCTTCTATATGTTACATACATTTTCGGCTTGCACAAACTTAATATACCCTTGGTACCATACGGTACAGGGTATAAAAATACTCTTTTTTTCTAGGGCGTGTCTCTAGAAATCGCTTGGATATCAAGAGCGGAAACATATAGTATTGTTACAGACTTAGACAATTTTTTTTTTAGAAATGAACTTTAAATAATGCACATAATAGAAGTATATATTTTTTAATTTTTTGTAAAATAAATTAACAACAAGTTTAGTTATAAACATTTTTTTTCAATACCACAAGCGCGATAAAAATACCTACAAAAAGTACAAATTTTTTGTAGAAACCTGCTGTTCCTTTTGGTAATCAAGATTGGATGCATATTTTTACAGACCTAGACAATCTGATAGAATTCAAACCTAACCATTGACGAAAAAAAGGCTTTCATTTCAATACCACAAGCTTAATAAAAATACCGTAAAAATACTACCTTTTTCCTAGTGGTATGCTGTTCGTTCTGGAAATCAAGATCTACAGACGCAGATAATGTGGTAAAATTTAACACCCAAAAAAAACATGTTGAACAATTTTTCTTATTAAATTATTATTTAATTACACAGGTCAACATGGTTCAGTTGTTGGAAAGCTAAGAGTCATTTCCGAAGTAATTTGGTGCGTAGAATCCGAATCCGGCGTCAGAACTGGCCCATCACGTCAGGATTTTGAGATATTTGAGGTTATGTACACAAAAAATGGCGTTTTTTCCTACATTTGAGGTTATGTACAGGGCGCAAAAAATTTTTGCGGTCTTTCTCTCCAATTACATCATTTAGTACAACTCTTACCCTTTAATTGAAGGGTTCAAGAGATCAACTACGATTTTTTTACGCAAAGTTATGGCTTTTCGAAGTTACGAGATATATCCCTTCGACCGGATTCGGATTCTACGCACCAAATTACTTCGGAAATGACTCTTAGCTTTCCAACAACTCACATGACCCCTGTATTTGTAGACCTGTGTTATTATCACATGTACCCATATATAGTAAGCAGTCGATAATTTCAATATAGTGTTGTAAGCGATAAATACTATAATATGGAAATATATACAATATGGAGCATACACCGCAAGTTCAGTATATAAGCCAATTATTCAGTATTAAAATTATACTGTACCATATAAAAAAAAAACGGCTATCTATTGCAGATATCTTTTGTATGTTAAAGTTTTAGATTCTCATCGAAAGTACACATAATTTGTTTTTAGCAACTGGGATGACCAGGATGATTTCGAAACTCACACGTCTAAACGTTACCCAATTAAAATGTTAAGATACTTATCTTTATAATACAAAAATTACCTTGACTTAATATTCTGTGGAAAAACAACTTCGCTCTTAACAACCTTCATACAAATCCTACCCAAGGCTCGGCTTTTATTCTCTTTTGTCCAAATTAATTTGTTACTTCTTAGCTAGCTTAATTAATTCCCTTTAAGACCATCAGCCTTCGGCTAATCAAGATATTACCTTAAAAAGCCTTTAGCCTTAAAAGTGTTTTGGACTTTAAGCAAATTAGTTGCTTAGTTATAAGTAAATTTCCATAAAAATAGATACTCAATATTATATAATAGCTACAAAAATGAAGTTTTCCAAGATAACAGCAAAAAGTTTTCTCCAGGACGAAAAATTTCCACGAAACAAGAACAAGCTTAATGAACACTTTCAAATCACAGACATCGCTCAATGCCAAAAAACATTAAAACTGACAAAGCCAGACAAAATACTCAGGCTGGGCGAGAAGGAGACCAAGGCGTTGTAACAACAACAACAACCACACAAAGGAGCCCAACTCTAACAAGAGTAACAACAACAACAACAAAAGCGCACCTCCTGCCAAGTTCATTATATAAGCCAAAGGTCCCCCAGGATTGGGGCGTAACAGTGTAAAGGACCAAACAAAATGTGTGAGAGGATTCTTTGTGCCACTGACGACTGTTGCGTCCAGAACGTGCCCCAAGTGTGTGCAGCATGTGCCCCATGACAAGCCACAAAGGTCGTTGCAACACATTTGGTGCCAGTTGCCAGTTGCTCCTGTTCTTGTTATTGTTACTGTTTTTGTTGTTGTTCGACACTGTTGCTCTGGCGCCAAAAGTCAAGCTTTGATAAGAGAAAAAAAAGAGAGTAGAGAAGCGCGCAGCAGTGTGACCAGATATTTGAAATTGAATTTGACTGAATAGCTGGGAAGGTAAAAGCATTTTAAACGGATCTGGAATTGAATTTTGGTTAAGTTTTGTAAAAGTTTTAAATTAAGTAAAATCCAGTCATTTTATATAAAAGCAAATATGTGATTTATAAGAACTCAGATTTATTCAAGAAGATGACAAAATCTATAAAAAATTTGACATAAAAAATAAAAATTAATTGAAAGAAGGATTTAGGAAGAAAAAATGTCTAAAAGTTTGCTTAAGATACATACATAATTGAAATAAAAAATTTGTTAAAATGAATGAATTAACTAGAACTAAACAAAATCAAAATATAATTATAAAAAAAAAAAATTAGAAAATATAAAAAAAAAATATATTTATTAAAGCAGCTTAAACAAAGATTAAAAAATTGTCAGAAATATGGATTTTGGAAGAAAAATGTCTCTAAAAGTTTGCTTAAGATACATAATTAAAATGAAAAAATTAGTAAAATTGAATGAATTAAATAGAACTAAAAAAAATATTAAATATAATAATAAAAAAAAAATTTTAAAATATTATAAAAAATATATATTTATTAAAACAGCTTAAAAAAAGACAAAAAATTGGCACAAAAGCTGATTAATATATTTAGAAATATTATTAAGAAAAATAAATAAATATTTTAAAAATTAAAAAAAAAAAAATTGTATTGAACAAAAAAAAGGCAAAAACCAATATATTCTTAAATTGAAACAGCTTAAAACAAAAGAATAAAAAATTGGCACTTTCTGTACTTTAAATTAATTAACTTATTTAGAAATATAAGAAAATTTTGTAAAACTTATATAAAAAAAAATGTTTATTGAAGCAAATTAAAATTAAGGACTAAAAAATTGGCACACTTGATTAATGGATTTAGGTATATTCTTAGGAAAAGTAAAAAAATTATTAAAAAATAAAAAATCAAAATTTTATTGAAGCAGCTTAAAAAAAGACTAAAAAATTGGCACACAAAAAGATTAATGCATTAAGAAGTAATCTTAAAAAAAATAAGAAAATATTTTAAAAATAAAAATAAAAAAAGTTTATTGAAACAGCTAAAAAAAAGAATAAAAATTGATTAATGCACTTAGGAATATTATTAAAAAAATATTTAAAAAATTTAAAAATTACTAAAAATTGATAAATGTTTATTAAGGAATATTGTTAGGAAAAATAAGAAAATACTTTAAAAATTAAAAAATGAAAAAAAATGTTTATTGAACCGCTTAAAAGAGTAAAAAATTGACACACTAGATTAATGTACTTAGGAAAATTAAAATAATTACAAATTTTATTAAACCAGCTTAAAAAAGACTAAAAGATTGGAACAAAATTTAATATTCGGAACAGAAACAATTTATTTATGAATAGATATTTTATGCTAATTTGGTTAGTCTTTTTATAGGCTGTTTCAATAAACATTTTTTCTAATTTTAAATTACAATTTTTTTTGTATTTTTTATTAAGAATATTGCTAAATACATTAATAAATGTTTTATAATTTAATATACCATAAAAATTATATATTTTTTCAAAGACATTAAAAGTTCTAATAAATTTAATAATCTTGTATATAATGGATATAAATTTAGTGTTTATATTATGAAACCTTTTTTTGTTTCATTTCTTATAGTGAAAAGTATTGCAATCATATCGGAATAAAAATAATTTATCTATGAACGATAATTTTTTGCCAATTTTTATTAGTCTTTTTCTTAAACTGTTTCAGGAAACATTTTTTTTTTAAATTTATAAACTAAATTTTTTTTTTTAATTTTCATAAGAATATTGCAAATACATTAATCATTCTTTTTTAATTTTAAATATACCATAAAAAAGATATATATTTAGTTTTTACCTTGTTTATTTTTAACATTGAATTTGTAATGTAATCTTTATACCAAAGAACATTTTTTTCCATTTAGGGGCATATTTTAATAGAATGAATAAAATTATTTTGAACAAGAGGAGATTAACAAGGCAAAGTTTATTCATTTTAAAAATGAAAATGTGCCTAAAAAAAATTAAAAAAAAAATACAAACGTTCCATTGGGATATTATAAAAAAAAGGTTGGTATAAATAAGTATAAGGAATATTTATTTTGTTTAACTAAAAATGTGTCAAAAAAAAATTAAAAAAAAATACAAACGTTTCATCGGGATATTATAAAAAAAAGTTTGGCATAAATAAGTATAAAGAATATTTTATACCCTGTACCGTATGGTACCAATATAGAAGGAGACGTCGGAGACACCCCAAAGTTACCTAAAATATGATAAGGGTGAATAGAGAAGTCGATATACCCATGTCCGTCTGTCCGTCTGTCCGTCTGTCCGTCCGTCCGTGTGAACGCCTAGATCTCAGAGATGGTAAGAGCTTGAGTTACCAAACTTTCACATTAGATCCCATATTATTCCATAGAAGGCAAGTTTTTATTTACTTTTTTGATATCGGGGATAAATTATATAGCTCCCATGGGGGTGTTTGAGGCGACCTCGACAAAAAAAAAGCGTTTTAGATGAATAATTCGTTTGTTTATGAAGATATCGTAACCAAATTTGGTATTCAAAAGTTTTCCCAATCACTGTACCAAATTTGATCGAAATCGGTTGACTATATCATATAGCTCCCATAGGACCGATGGGCCAAAATAACTGTTTTAAAGAAAAATTCGCCATATTTCGTTTTTTAATAAAGATATCGTAACCAGATTTGGCGTTTGGAAATTTTTTAGACCACTTAAGCAATATGCCAAATTTAAACCAAATCGGTTGACTATATCATCTAGCTCCCATAGGTCCGATCTTCCAAAAATCGATTTTTTAACAAAATTTGTTGTGTTTCGTTTGTTTGTTAAGATATTGGGACCAAATTTGACATTAGTGAGTATTTTATAGTTCCTAAGCACTGTACTAAATTTAATCCAAATCGTTTGACTAGATCATATAGCTCCCATAGGACCAGTCGGTCCAAAAACACGTTTTTTATACAAAATTCGATGTGTTTTGTTTGTTTGTAAAGATATTTGAAATAAATTTGGCATTCAGATCTTTTTTAAGGTATTTAAGCATTGTGTCAAATTTTGTTGAAATCGGTTGACTATATCATATAGCTCCCATAGGAATGATCGGTCAAAAAAAAAATTTTTTGCTTAAAAATTCTTCAGTTTTTGGTTTTTTGTGAAGAAATCGGACTTTATTACAAGCTAGTGGTACAGGGTATCCTAAAGTCGTCCGCGCCCGACTTTATGTCCGCCATTTTTTTTATTTGCAATCTATCAGATAAGACATTTATATAAATTTTATAATTATTACAAAAATTACAGGATTGATTGTGCTAGATATAAATATGTCTAAAAAAATTGAAAGTAAAACGAAATTCTTTTTTAAATTCACTACGGATGATCCGAATATTTTGGACTTTTCAATATAGTAGAATATGTTTTCTATATATTAATCGGATCAGCCTAGTATACAACACCCCAGACCCATGTAAATGACGTCAAGCGACATATTTAATAATTTCCTTGCACTACATTATCCGCTTCAAGCACCACAGCTAAAAATACCAAAAACCTGCATATACAGCACAAACGGTCACACTGAAACAGTGTACCGTTGTAGTCCTAGCGCGCTCGGCGGCCATTATAACACTTTGTTGGCTGCTTTTGTAAAGTTTCTTCTTCGCCATGTAAAAGTTGTTGTACAGTTTTTTTGTTGTCGATTTTCTTTTCACGCCACGCAAAAGTTTTTTCTAAAATTCCTGTGGAATTTTTTTTCCTGTTTTTTTGTTGCTCGACAATGAAATTTTTCGACTGCTGATTGTTTGGCGTTCAATGTTATTCTTCCGGTTTACGCTATGTGTTATAAGAAGAAGTTCCGGTCTGGTTTTTTTTTTATTTTATTTTTTCCTTTTTTTGTTGCCTTTAAGAAGACGTTATAAATATATTTAGTGGGGCATACTTAGCAACTAGCAGCAGTAAATTGAAAATGGAAAGTTTTCTTTCGCTGCTGCTCCGCTGCGGATAGTATTTTTTTAAACTTTATATTTTTTTTTAGTACTAGTGTCTAGTCTGGCCTGCAAATGAGGTAAAATAGTTTGGGGAATACGTGCTGAGTGGAAAAGTTTATTTTTGCTGTAGCACTATAAAGATTTATGCGGCAGATATTAAAGTTGCGCCGAAAAAAAAGAAATTGAACAAGAGCGTAGAAATTCGGTAAAAAAAGTAGTGAAAATTTACTGCGAATTAAGAAGTTGGAGGAAATTTTGGTATTAAATTGACAGGTGTTGTCGATGCGTATTTAAAGTGTTAGTTGAAATGGACTTTATGTCTGTTAGAGAAGTCAAAATGTCTTCGGTTGATATAGTGGATTAATGTCTGATTGACTCTTGATAACAATGAATTTTGTTCATAGGATAATAGGAATATAATTATAATATTCTAAAATATATTTCCAAAAACTTTTCTGCCTAAATATAGTGGATAAAGATGGTTGTGATATACAAAGACAAAAGCAGGTATGAACCTTAGGATAACTAATTAGGTAATACTAATCCATTTTTGAAACCGAAGGCCTAAAGGTAATTATTATTAAAATAAATGATATAATAGTTTTTAGTAAAGTTTTTGGAACGCCAATTGATAATAAGCTTTTGTAAAACACTTTGTTAATACTAGTCCCTCTATTATTATAATTTTTTCTCATGTTTTATATGAATACCCATCGTGAAGAAGACCCAGAATTGTGGTACAAAGTCACATAAAGCTCATGTCTCACGGCCGGCATTTGGAGAACAACGCATCGATGTGCTGGGACCCGGAGTAGAAGACTTGCACGAAGAAGTTTCCGAAAGAGTTTCAAGAAGCTACAGATATGACAAAGCCGGGCTTCCCTTTGTACCGACGAAGAGACAACCACAAAGACGCTCACACATATCACGAGAAAAGAGAAGGCAAAATCGTGTCTATCGACAGTTCGATGATCGTGCCGTACAATTCTTATCTCTTGAAGAGATTCGATTGCCATATGAACGTCGAATATTGCACCTCGGTGATGAGCATAAGGTACATTCACAAGGGCTATGATCGAGCCCGAATAGCTCTAGCGAAGGATGAAGCCCGAGACGAGATTCAATAGTATTTGGATACAAGAATTGTGAGCGCGATGGAGAGTCCCTGACACATCATGGAGCTGCCGATGCACGCACGAACTGAAGCCGTTCATATGTCTAGATCCCACTGCATTACACGTGGGACAAGCCGAACTGTGAGTGGAAGCCACGAAAGATCATCTGTAAAATTGCAGAAGTTGAAAGATTTAGTCTAAAGTTATTACTGCGTGAGTCGAAGGGCACTACATCACTCGATGATTTATTGGTTGTCGATGGAGAAAGATATCCGACTTTTCAAGAGGCCGCGGATTTGACCAAGTCGCCTGAGTTCATGAACGATATGATGACTGATGCCGCGAGAGAAATTCAAGTCAAAATTAGGAGAAGACTCGAATGATCTTATTCAAGATTTATAAGAAAAAGAAGGCATGACATTGAAACAAGTTGGATTGCCAGAAGCTACGAGTAAAGATTAAATTATTCAAGATATTGTAGTGGAGTAGGATTTTGCCATAGATGAACATAAACGCCTGTTTATCCGCATGTCCGAGCAGATGAACGAAGACCAGAAACATGCTTGCGACGTTATATGAAGGTCGATATTGGGTAAAACCGCGCAGAATTATTCTTGATAGATAGACCTGGCGGTACCGGTAACACTTTTCTCTACAAAGCGTTAGTTCATATGTGCAAGGCCTTGAAGAGAAAAATTGCAAATATTGCATGGACTGGGATCGTTGCTATACTTCTTCCATAAGGACGAACGGCTCACAAGACTTTCAATTTGGTAGTGAACATGGAACGTTGAATTGAAGTAGAAAAATGAAGCAACAACTAGAAGACGTAGACGTGATTATTTGGGATGAGGCTTCGATGATACCTCAAGCCATTCTAAGTATGATAGACAGCACATTCCGCGATATAGCGAAGAGCCGTTCGCCGGGAAGAGATGTTGGTTGGAGATTTTAGGCAAGTCTTGCCAGTAGTGAAGTAAGGCGGAAAGCGCCAAATACTAGACGCGTGTTTGAAGACATCGCCTTTGTGGGATGAATTTCACCAACTAAAACTGAAAAAAAATATGAGAACTCCAGGAGACTCTGTAGATATGCCAATTGGCTGAGATGGAGGTGACTATTAAATAGAAGAATCTTTTATATATACCAGAGGACTTGCTCTTAGAAGACGTAATCGACGAGATGTATCTGTTCGATATTAATATTGAAGAAATGGCAACGAGAGCAATTTTAGCCGCAAGAAATGATGAAGTGAAAAAAAAAAAATCTGTCTATTTTTGATAGACTACCGGGGGATATTGTGAAGTGTCATTCGATTGATACAGTCTTCGTGGGAACTGAAGAAGCTGATCAAGTGAATGCCGCTCTACAATATGCATCCGAATAATTGAATTTCCTAACACCGTCTAGCCTCCCACCAGCAGACCTACAGCTAAAGACAGGCTGCTTAGTCATGTTGCTCAGAAATCTCAGCATCACAGACGGACTATGCAATGGGACTAGATTAGTAGTACGAAGAATTACAAAGAACATATTGATATATTATATGAAATTCCTTGTTTTCAGAATGAAAAAAATATATGTTTTCTAGTGAAAAAAATGCATTATTCGACAAGAATTTTTGAAAATTATTTAAAATTTTTTTTTTCGTATAATAAGGACAAAGGACAGGATTGAGAATACGCTCAAGAGGCATCAAGCGGGATTTCGTAGTGATCGGTCCTGTGTCGATCACATCAACACACTGCGTATAATACTCGAACAGTCAACTGAGTTTACGTCACCGCTCTACCTTATGTTCGTAGACTTTGAGAAGGTCTTTGACCGAGTTAACCGCGAATGGATCTGGAAATCCTTAGATAGGAGAGGGATTCCCCCGAAGATTGTTGCTGTTATAAAGGAGTCCTATCATGCCGCAAGATGCTTCGTTCTACATAATGGACAGCTCTCTGACTCTTTCGAATTGCGACAGGGAGTAAGGCAAGGGGATATTCTGTCGCCATTCCTGTTTTTACTGGCGATAGACGATGTTCTGACAGCCACCGTAGGTACAACTGAGAGACACGGTATCCAATGGAGACCTTTTGAGAGGCTAAGCCACTTGGATTATGCTGACGATATCTGTTTCCTGGCGAGCACCAACAGCGGGATGAACGAGATGTGTCAATCACTGCAAGAGAATGGAGAGATGGCTGGTCTTAGGATCAACTGCAACAAAGCCAAAATAATGCACAGTGGCCGCTCAGCACATCAGCCCATTATTCTGAGACAGACGCCCATTGAGGAGGTCAAACAGTTTATCAATTTAAGAAGTTCTATATCGTCAGATGGAGGAACGGATCTGGATGTTAACGGCAGAATAAGTAAGGCCCGCAACGCCTTTGGAATGTTGCCTTCATTATGGAATTCTAGTCAAATATTCCTACGCACCAAGTTAAGGCTTTTCGAATCCAATGTCAAATCTGTACTGCTGTATGCCTGTGAAACCTGGAAAGTCTCCACCTACATCACGAGAAGTTTACAGGCATTTGTAAACAGCTGCCTTCGATACACTTTTTAAGATCCGATGACCGCAGATTATATCGAATCAAGAATTGTGGCGCATAACGAGTCAAAAGCTTTTGGATGTCGAAATTAGACAGCGGAAGTGGCGCTGGATTGGCCACACGTTGAGGAGACCAAACGACAGCATCGTGAAGCAGTCCTTCGAATGGAATCCTCAATCCTACTTGGAAATCAACAGTATTGGAAGAAGCAGCAACACAGCGTAAAACGTGGCCACAGCTGAAGTACCTGGCCGCAGATCGGAAAGGATGGAGGAAGTTTGTCGCCGCCCTATGCCCCAACCGGGTTTGAAGGACTTGAAGATAAACGTTGAATATTGTAATTAATTTTCGAAATATTTAAACAAATACATACTTCTTGTTTATGCAATAACAAAATTTTATTTATTTTGTACATTAATAAAAAATAATTTAAGTTTTTCGATAACGATTTTTTAGTTGATATAACAAGGATTTTTGATTTCTCGACAAGAATTTCTTAACCCTTTTTTTAAATAATTATTTTGTTTGGCAAAAGACACTGCATTTAATTTTTTACAATTTACCTATTAATTGTGTAAGGGAAAGATTGTTAATAAATATAATTTAAAAAAAAAAACAAATTTAAATAAAATACGTATTTCTTGTTTACATAATGAATAAAAAAATATTATATTGTATTTTGTACGTTAAAAAAATAAACATTTTTTGACAAGAAATTTTCACAATTGTTTTTAACAACAAATAAAAAAATATTTTAAAAGATGTCTAACATTGTAATTAATTTTTTAAATCAAATAAATTTCGTATGTCCTCTATAGACTCCCAAACCACCGGACCTATTTTAATAAAATATTACGTGTGTGCTTCCAGGCACCGTGTGGAAAGTGCTTAGCATAGTGTGAACATTGTCCGATAGGTGGCGATCTTCAAAATTTGCCAAAATGTAGAAATACATGAATTTCAATATAAAACGAAGAAAGGAGAATATTCGTTTGTACATAATTATTTATCGATCCATCCATGGCTATTTCAAGCTCTTACTACTTTAAACGGTAAGGTCATACTACGTATACTTAATTTTTTAGATTAACTAATGTTAATATCTTACGTGTTACGGGTGTTCTCATGAACGCGTTGAAGAATTTCAAATATGATTTTGGCGTGTGTTAGAAGTTGGCAATACGGAGGTTTTAAGCCTATTGCAATGGGATTGTGTGTATTGGTTCGTGATATATACGTATTTTTGTGAATATCGTAGCATAGTAGAAAATTGTTCAACGCCGGGTATTGGACATTAAGTGCAAACAGAAGCGTTGTCGCAAAGGGATTGAAATGTAGTTTCTGTGGGGCATGAATTTATTACAGATGCGAGCACTCTTAAGAATATCTAAGTTCGTCCATACGGCTTTTTAGAGAGTCTTTATGACTAATCAACTAATCCAAAAGTCTTATGATTGTTTAGATAAGCTAACTGAAGAGTCTTACGATGTTTATACACTTTAAGAGTATTCAAAAAGTTTGGGCAGGACGACATCTGCCGGGCCAACTAGTATTTAATAAATTACATATTCCTTATTTATTTAATGAAAGAATTTCATATACTCTATATGACAGTCGATTTGTATTAAAACAAATATTATCAAAAATTTTTAAATTTTTAACAAAACGATGGTTTAAAATGCTCTATTAAACATTTTGAAATGATTTTTTTTTTAATTTCTGGGTTAATAAAAAGTAAAAAATACTTTTTAAACCAAAAAGCATTAAGTTACACTTTTAAATTTCCTGAATATTTTTTATTTTGCTATGAATGGAAATACCTTATTAATTTATAATGAACTTACCAGGCAAGCTTGACCATTTGCGAAAGTATTTTATTTACATCAATTAATTGCTAAAAATTAAAAAAAAATATTCTTCTCTCTCTTAAAAGCTGCTAGAAAACTTCATAATTTACCTTATCAGCAAATTATAATTAAATCTTGTAAAAATAAAAAATAAAGAGTTATATTTAATTACCAATTAAATTTTGTTCAATTCATTAAGAAGTATTTTTTTTTAAACTTTCTATAAGTGAAAGTGACTGAATATATTAAGTTTATTTAAAATGCATTTTCCAATTAATCAAATTTGTTAAGTTTTGTATGAATTTGTATGAAAAGCTGCTAGAAAACTCTATAATTTTCCTTATAAGCACATTGTAATTAATATTGTAGACATAAAAAATAAATTCCTATATTTTATTACCAATTAAATTTCATTTAATTCATTATTATTTTAGTCTAAGTGAATGCCAAGTGTCAGAATACATTAAAATTCATTTAAAATGCATTTTCCAATTAAGCAAATTTGTTTAGTTTTGCATTTCTCAAGCAATTTATTTAATTTATTTATTTCATTAAACTAAAACTCAAAATTCAAAAAGTAACTCTTGAAACACGAACAAAAGCAACTTGTTGCAAGCACAAAGCCAACCTTCAGACTCAACTCAAACCCACACACTCGCTCGGTCTCTACGTCTCTCTTGTGGTTTTACTCTCCCCCTCTCTCGCTCTCTCTCACCGGCAACAACTCAAACCAATTGGTTAACAGTAGCAAACGGAAGTCATTTACCGTAGAGTTAAAGCCGTGTAAAAGTCCGTGTAAAATGCAAGGCCATTTCATCAGCCGGCTTACCGGCAGTACTCTCTCTCTGTGTGTGTGCTGAGAGAGCATTTGTGCATGTGTGTGTCTCCGTCTGCTTTGTTATGTTGCTGTTCGATGCTGTTAACATTCTTGTCGCGTGTTTTGCGGTCTGTTGTTGCGGTTGCGGCTACACACAAACTACAAGCTGCCCGTCGTCGCCAACCAAACCCATGCAACCGACAACAACAACAACGACGAGATCCAACCTTATCCAACCTCGCCACACGGTTGGCTCACTCTCGAGCTGCCTTCGTGTGAGTTGCGACTTTGGTGTTCGGTTTTTAGCGCGCTCGGCTTTTTGGCCTGTTATCATTCGTTTGCCATGGCGTATACGTAACAAAAACATATCTCATTCGCATTGGCTTTCTTTTTTTTCTTTTACCCCATCGTTTTTATTGTTGTTGTTGGAGCTGTAGCTGAAGCTGCTGCAAGCCGGTCTGAGTACGGAGTGCCGTTGTCGTTTTTCGGCGAATCAGTTTCGTTACGGATTCTGCACGAACTGGACGCGTTTCTCGATTAAGCGCTAGTTAAACATTTTCTAAAACCAACTTAAGCTCGTTATACGTAAACGTTCAAGTTAAGTTTTGAAAAACAAAAAAAAAACGAATATAAGTTATTCAGTGCAGCAGTTTTTATAGTGTTTGAATTTTGAAAAGTTCTAACTTTAAAAGATACTATATTATAGAAATAAAATAAATTATTAAACTAACTAAAACTTAAAATAACGTTAATAATAAATTAAATTATAATAGTCAAATTATGTAAATAAAAGTGCTTATAATGTAAAACAATATTTAATATAAAAATTAAAAATAACATAAATAAATATATTTAACAAATCATTGTAAGTTTACAAAGCAATACATATAAAATAAGTTGAAAATTTATGATCGTATATTATGAGACTTATTTTTAAGATCAGAAGAAATAAATGATGTTTAGGCATAAACTAAAATTATTGGTAATCAAAATTTTGCCAAAAATTTGTATGAAAATTATGATGATTGGAACAAGATTTTTATAAAGATTCAAAATACTCGGATTCGAATATTTAAGGCAGCGAAGATGCTCTCTAACAAATTTTCAATATTTTCATCAACAAATATGCTCTATAAGATTTTTAATACAATCATAAAAGTAAAAGACTTTAATACTCTTTCGGATGGGTTACTTAAAGTTCATCTTATTGTATCAAAATAAGTTTTATCTTGTAGTTATTATTTTGGGGTCTATAAATTAAGATTTAATCAATATAAACCATTATATATGCTAGATTCTTGAGCCCAATGTTCTAAATATTTTAGACACTTAAGTCTTTTTATACGAGCTTTGGAAATTTATAGTGAAAATTCAAAATAATGCCCGAAGTAGTAGAAAACCTACTCTACTTTAATATTGCATTTAATTGCCTCGCATTCAAAACTCATTCTTCGAGACGATCCAAAAGGTAACCCACTTTCTGGTGTGCTTAAACGTTCTGAAACATTAGTCGGCTAAACTAAGGGTCTAAAACTTAAAGGATTTCAAAAATATCTGCTTACATTTTTTCCTTTTTTTCAATAGACTTCAGTTTTCCAAACATTGATTCGAAAAATGGTTTTTCAATTATCTCGATAATTTTACAAGCGATTATACTGTTTATACATGTTAATGTGTTAAATTAGGACAACAGTGAGGCTACTTAATACAAATGTTTTAGTGTCCATTTATGAATTTAGAACTTTAAAAAATAAAATATCGTACAGAATCGTCTTTTGAAAGATGCAAAAAGATAAAGATAAGAAATTAAAATAAAAAAAGATTTTGAGATATTTATTCTAAATAAGAAAAACATTTCACCTTGGAAGTAGAAAGTATATCATCTCTTAAAACAAAATTTTCTTGGGAAAGAACTGAACTTAATTTTTGTTGATGCAAATCTTCAGCAGAAGTACTCAAATTAAAAAGCCTTACGTACATTCCCTAAACCAAAATTGATAAATAAAATATTACTTTTACATTTAAAATCTGTTTTCTAAGTGTTGGATTTAAAATTGTTTGATTCTTCTATTAGAAACAAATGGTTTAATTAACTATTTTTTAGTTGGTGTAATTTTGGAAACCAAAACCGATTGAAAAAATTATGTCAAGGGAAGTGCAGATAGAATAAAATATTTAATATGCTTCTGGTAATAAAATACTTTTTATTGATATGGTAAAAAATTGTTAGATTCTTTGTTAGAAACAAATTTTTTAAATAACTAATGTTTAGTTGGAGTGATTTTGGAAATCCAAAACTATATACAAAGATTTTGCAAAGGAAGTGTAGATCGAATTAATTATTTAAAATGGTTTTATGGTTCTAGTAAAAAATATTTTATATTGTTTTTATTGCAATAAGTTGGCAACTTTCTTTGTTAAAAACAAATTTTGTAATTACACAATTTTTTGTTTAGGTAATTTTGGAGATCCAGAGCTACAAAAATATATCTTTCAAAAGATGGAAATAATTATTTCAAAAAGTTCTATAGTTCCTGTAAAAAAATACTTTATATTGTTATTATTATAATACAGAGTAAAGCTCCTTGAAATTTTGGTTTGAAGTATCGAAATCCAAGATAATCATTTAGACTTTTTGAAAAATTTTTGAAATTAAGATATTTAGTTTAATAAACGGATCCAAATATATATTCTATGTGTCTTTATAAAACTGTGTAGAATGACAAAAAGTTCTTCGGCTCTTCGGCAAAATTTTTGAACGCATTCTAAATTTAACTTTTAAAATCGAACAACCATGTTTTGACGATTGTAATCAATCAAGTGTAAATGAAAAATTCTGTAATTGAAAGCTTCATAATATACAAATTTTCCTATACGCCTAACCATGCTATATTTAGCAAAAGTGCCAGTATTTTAGTATTTATCATAAATTTTAGACATATAGTCTTTTCTCTCATAGGACTGGGGATCAAAAAAAATTAAATGTTTTATTTGGTTTAAATGTACACTTTACAAAATAATTTAAATGACGTTCGAATAAATATTCATTTAAATCATTATATTACATAATCTTATTATTTTTTATTTTATTCAATATTTAAATTTTTTGTAAATATATGTTTTTTTTTTTTTAAATTAAGCTAACTTAAAAATTATATTAGGCTTATTATTTAAATAGAATTAAATCATATTATTTAGGGATTGAATTTCTATTCATTAAACAAAGATTTCAAATACTTTCGCAAAGTTTTAATTTAAAAAAATGATTTACTGTTATTAAATATATTTTTATATAATTCATAATAGTTATATTTTTTGTGTATTTTGATTTTATAAAAGTGGATATTCATTTTATTAATTTAAAATTAAAAATGTGTACTAAAAATTAAAAGTTTTTACTAAAAATTTGATGAAATGATATACATTTTTTATTTCAATTGAGAAAATTTAACCACCCTGAAGGCCTACATTACACTGGCTACAAACCTTTAATACTTAGGTTTATATAATTATATTCTATTATTATATAAATAAATTAATTATTTTTATTATTTTTTTTTATTATTTTTTTTTTAATTCTAAAACTACACGAAGAAATACATGAATTTAAATAATAATTAAAATTTAACATTTCTTATATTTTTTACTGTAAATTATTATGTAATTCACATTTTGAATATACGAACTGGGACTTCTTTTATTGTTTAAAATATTTATTTTATTTTAAAACACATTCCTAGATTTTGCAAATAAATAAGTTGTTAAAAAACATTAAACTAGTCCTCATTAAAGAAACCATTTTGATAAAAGAAAAACTTTTCACAAGTCAGCCAGTATTAAATAGTTAATGGCAAATATTTTTGAAGCTTTTAAAGACAAAACAAAACCTTAAAAAAAAAGATTCTCAACCATCCCCGCTTTTTACCTATCCGAAAAATGCCAAAATGCAGAGACAGTAACCGAGCAAGCTCAGCTTTTCCGGGCAGATAATGCTTTATACGCACTTCGGAAAAACAAACAATTAACAGTTAACTCTGCTAATGCACATTTCATGCAGTAACAGTAAACAAACACACAGACAGCATGTCTGTGTGACATACACACAGATACAAAAAGGCTAACACACACACATGAAGATACAAAGTCAGTTTGTGGCAACAACTCGAAATGAAAAAAGATTCGTTGCAACACAAAACTTGACAAAACAAACTTATAAACGAATGAATGG
This sequence comes from Chymomyza amoena, assembly GCA_037043745.1. NCBI lineage: Eukaryota > Metazoa > Arthropoda > Insecta > Diptera > Drosophilidae > Chymomyza > Chymomyza amoena. The sequence continues at coordinate 27,782 of JBAMAX010002463.1, forward strand.
ATCAAACAAAGTTGACAGGGCTTCAGTTGGTAGAAGGATTTTGACTATTTTGAAAGCAAAAAATTAGTCAGGTTTAGGACGTTTCTAGCTGACTTTAATGTACGTGACTTAAACCGATCTTTACCATGGCAGTTATCTGACAGATATTTTTGACTTCGATGGAACATAGGCCTATGTGATAACTTTTATACATATCTGTAAAACTGAGCGATTGTACAGAAGTAAGCAAAGACATAAAATCAGATTAATTTTTTTTTTCAATTGCTACAATATTTTTTCATATTACATAAGAAAGATTCATTTATCTTGAGAACTGTTAATGTTAAGGATATAGCTGTTATGGAAAAATATTTAAGCTTATTTTTTATTTTTCTATTTTTAGTTTCTTATTGCTATTTAATTTAATAAAAAAAAATGTAGCCTTAAGAATTCAAGAAATTATAATAGAGAAATATATACTTTCGGTATAGCTCATTGAATTATGAGAGGATTGCCGATAATGTAGATTATTTTACCAATAATATCTTTCAATTTCTAAGCTGCAAATCTAGTCTTTAAAAGTTTGCCTTTATGGATGCATCTTATATCTCCTTAATCGACTCAAAAAGGTGTCCCTGCAGTTGCCTTTTGGTATTTTTAAATAGGCATCTGTCCACCAGAGCTACATAACTCTTATTCTAACGAAAAGCTTCGAAAAATCTGTCTAATATAATATAGAGGATACTTTCGAATTTTGTCAAATAAAATTGTTTTACGTTCTTCTTTTTTATATCTTCCTTAAATTCAGAACAAAATGCTCCTAATCTAAACATATTTGATTTATATATATAATATTTTAAAAATGAGGACGAAATGATCTAAGAAAGATTTTCTAAATTAATTTAAAACATTTTCAAATTAAGGATTTCTGACTGTTCTAACTTTTTTCTCTCAAAATAAAATGTTTTTTGAAAAATTAGATATTGTTTAAAAATCGACAGGAGCTATAGAATCCTTCAAAAATTTTCAATCATTAATTAATAATTTTCACAAAATTAAGGATATCCTTCATTTTTTTCTAGTTGGTCACACTATTTGTCGAGAAATGAAGATTTGATTATTTCTGACACAGATGTTAAGAAAAAATTTAATATATTTTTATTAAGACAAAATAGCTAATAAAGATAATAATTATAATAAATGAAGAGAGAAGAATTTGAATATAAGAATCGGTTTGTTTAACCTATATTAGCATTTAGCTATCTCTAGACTCGTATTGCTTATGGGAATTATCTGAAAAGAAAATATAAAGAATATATTTATTAAATAACTAAAGAAGATGATGTCGAATTGATTAGAAAAGAATTTTGTTAAACGATTCTTCACAGAGATATCACTGAAAAAAGAATTCAGCTTTGATTCCTTATGGGAATTTTCAGAAAAGAAAATATAAGGAATATATTTATTTAATAACTAAAGAAGATGATGTCGAATTGTTTAGAGAAGAATTTTGTTAAAAGATTCTTCACAGAAATATCACGGAAAAAAAAGAATTCAGCTTTGATTTTGCAAAGTAATTAATGAAAATAAAGACATCCTGAATTTAAATAGAAAATCGTTTTGTTTAATCTATGTTAGCTTTTAGATACATCTTAGCTTGCATTCCAGATGGGAATTTAAAGAGAAAAAAATGTTTATTTTGTTTTATTAACGTAACTATAGAAAATAATTTTGAATTTTTTTAGGCACATATATACATATTTTAGGTAAAGAACAATTTTGTTTAAAGATCCCTGACAGAGATATCACTAAACAAAGAATTCAGCTTTGATTTAACAAAGTAATTAATGAAATAAAAGATATCTGGTAAAAGCAAAAATATAATGAAGAGAAGAATTTGATTGTTCAATCTCTATATAGTTTTATTTTTACACTGATGGTTTGAAGGGAAGAATTTAATTTTGGTTAAGTTCGAGCATATATGTTAAAAAAAAGAATTCGAAAAGAAACGAATAGGGGTCTTAATTCAAAATTCTGGTAAACTCTAATCATAGTCAATTTGAATAATAATTTTTCACAAGCTCTTAATAAATAAATGGAACTTGGAACATTGATGTATACATTTTTTGGGCATGTTTATAGACAAAAAGACACTATTCACTGTACTATATTTCAGTATACGTATATCGAAAATGCTTTCTACTCTCAACTTAATGCAGCCCTTTACTCCATAGATTCAGTTGAACAAAAAATAGGACAGTAAAATACCCAAAGCATATTCAATGCAAACAAAACAGTTGCAACAAAAGGACAAAAGGCAATAAAAACAACAACTAGAAGCCAAATATAAACAAAGTATTTAGCTTAAAAATACATTAACCCAATATAAAATAGACAGAACTGTTGGCAGTAGTGAAAAAGATAGAGACCCAGTGTAAAAGATACAAAGCTACAGATACAAACAGCAGCTTGAAAACTGCATACATAATGTGTGTGTGTATTTGTTTGTGAGCGTGTGCGTGTGTGTGCGTATCTGTGTGACCGTATTTGTATTGACATCAATGCAGATCAATGGGCGACCGCCAGCTGCTGTGCAAAACTTTTTCTGTGTCGCAGTTGCATTGAGAGTTGAATGGGTGAGAGAGGAGTGAGGGAGACCCAGCGGGTGCGAGAGAGTTGCAGCTTATTGTTTTCTCTTTGTTTGGCACATTCACGATTTTAGTTTTTTTCCCATTTGTTTTTCACTTTGAAGCCTTTTTGTGCTTTTTTTGTCTGTACTTATGTGTGTGCGACAAATTTACAATTTGTCCGAAACCAAAGCAAACAAATTGCAAAAATATGATGATGTTGATGATGATAATGGAGATGATGATAAAGATGATGGAGATGATAATGATGATGATAAAGATGATGGAGATACCGATGAAGATGATATGGATGGATATGCTAAAAATTATGATGTTGATGGAAAAGATAATAAGGAAAACGGTGGAGATGATGATTATAAAGATTATGAAGGAGATGATGATGAAGACAATGATAGAGTTGATGACAGAGATGATTGTAAAGGTGTTTAAGATGATAAAAATTAAGTTAAGGATGACGCTGAAGTTGATGGAGAAGATGATAAATATGACGATAGTGATGATGATAAATGATGGAGATGTTGTGTAACAAATTTACAAATTTTTCTAAAACCAAAGCAAACAAACTGCAAAAATATGATGCTGTTGATGATGATAATGGAGATGATGATGAAGATGATAAAAATCATGATAATGAGGGTGATAAGGAAGGAGATGCTAAATAAGGTGAAGATGAAGATCTAATGATAAAGATGACTATGAGACGATGATGGACATATTTTGTTTGTTAGGCTTTTGTAACTGAAAAATCATATTGATGATAGAGACGATAGTAGAGGTCATGACGAATATGGTTTTAAAGATAAAAAAGTTGGTGAAGATTATGAAAATTATGTAAAGGACAATGGAGATAATGAGGATAAAGATTATGGTGGAGATGATGGTGGGGACGCTGATAGATTTGATGACGGAGATAATTTTAAAGATGATAAAGATGGTGAATATTATGACAATTATGTTAAAGATGACGATGAAGTTATGGAGATGATGATGATAAAGATGGCAATAGATACGTTGATGAAGGCGATGATGGATATGATGATTATAATGGAGATAACGGATGTGATGATGAAGATGATAGATATGGATATGAAGATGAATATGATGACAAGGATGATGATTAAGATGATGAAAGTTATGAAGATCTTGATAGATATATGTTTTTTTTTGTGACGCTTTTGGAATTCAGAAATTGTTTGGCTTTATTTGAATTGATGTGTAAATTCATTAATATCTTTCAATTGGAAGAGAATGCAATATTGATAAAATTGTCATCTTAGTCTCTTGCAGCTTGTTTTGTAGGTTTGAAATTATTTAAAGACTCATTTAGGCTTGGAGAAGGCTCGCTTTAAGAGCATTTAAAACCTGCTATACAAAAATGTTGATAGAGGTGATGACAGAGACGATGATTGAGATGATCAAGATGATTATGAATGTGTTCAAGATAATGAAGATGATGATAAAGACGGTGATAACGATGACGATGAGGACGTTAACATGCAAGTTTTTTATTTTGTGACTCTTTTGAAACTCAGAAATTGTTTGATTTTATTTGAAATGAAGTGCAAGCTCCTTACTATCTTCCAATTGAAAAAAATTGCCATATTGATAAAATTTTCATCTCATCCTGACATAGTTTGTTTTGTAGCTTTCTTGAAATTATTTAAAGACTCATTTATAAATAGGGAATAATCACTATTTACTTTAAGAGCATTTGAAATCTGCTTCGTTAAAAGTTAATCTCAAAATTAATTTTCAATATAGTGGAGCAACTAAAAGCCCTTATGTACCAATTCTATATGTATACTACTATGTTGTAGATGATTTAAAGCTTTGATTCTCAAAAAGAATTCTTCTTTTAATGCAGAAAAGTTTTTATTAGTGGTATTGAAAACTCAGTATTATTTGATTATTTAAGTTAAGACTAAATGTGAGCTGAGTAAGCCAAACAGCAATGGCCACAATTCGACCCATCATCTGCCATAAGTCGATTTCCGATCTGGCAAAGTAAAACAATATGTCAGTTCCAAAAAGTCATACAAAATATACTCATCATCTCCATCGTCATCTTTATCATTATACTATCAACTTCATCATCTTTAGCCTCTCTAGCATTTCCATCATCTTCTTTATCTTCGTCACCTTCATCATCTCCATGTCTATGAATTGGACTTTGGTTTATTTAAGTTTTAAATGGTAGTAAAAGAGTCTTAACTTATTAGAAAATGCCAACTTTGTTATCTTAGTTCCGTAAAGCTTGATTGTAACTATCTTGAAATTTTATTTTATTTATAGTTAAAAGCTAAAGAGGAGAGGAGGAGACAGGAGATTTAAATCCTCTTTAATATTTTGGGAATATAATCTATTCACTTTAAAAAAATTCGAAACTCGCTTCGAAAAAAGTTTAGCCCAAAATTTGTTTTAAATGTAGAAAACAAATTAAAGTCATTGGGTAGCAATTCAAGTATTCAAACATTTATATATTTTCAGGTTTTGGTACTCAAAAAAATTTACTTAAATATTTACATATTTAAAAAAGTTTAGAGTAGTGAAACTGGGTAAACAAAACATCAATGGCTACAATTTCTTCTCTTCATCTGCCATAAGTCAATCTGCATTCTAGCATTTCTCATCATGTCTCTCATGTCTATACTCATTACGTCACAAATGCACAAATGTCAAACAAATCAATGCAAGTGGCTTCTTTTCTCTGAAATGGAGAGCGAAAATCCTAACCAAGCTTGTTATAAGACCAATTAGCGCCCCAAAAATGTCCGAGAGACAACAGAGAATGTCAACGCGACCCGTCAGCAAAATGAACCAAATGTAGTACGTAATGAGAGCACGCCGGAGGATACCAGGGGGGCTTCAAAAAAACAAAAAAAATTAGATGTACTCTTTTGTAGAAAGGAGGCAGGAATAGGGAGTAGGACCTACTGCAGTGTAAACACACAAAAAGCAGATGCCGCATCAGCATCATTAGCTATGCCAGTCACATAGAACGGGGACACATGCGTTTTAATTTCAGACATATTTCTTTTTTTCTCTAAACTTTTTTTTTAAAAACTGAGGCTTTAATTAAAAGGATTTCTAGACACTAGACCAACAGCATTTTACGTAATTTATTAAGTATTTTCTTCATATTGTCATGGTATTTTAGAAAAAGCAATTTAATTTTCAAGGCTTCGCTTTCAACAAAAACAACAATGCAAATGGAAAATGCCAAATGGAAAATAGAAAATTCCGTAAAGCATAAAAAAAATAGAAATAAAAATAAAAACAAACATTGTGGCAGATGTTTTGTCACGGCTTTTGCTCGGTCTTAATGGTAAATCACTTGGCCTAAGTAGCCTGACCAAATTTCACTTTTGTTGTGGCAATAAGCCTAAGCTACCGTTAAATGTTGACAGCTTTTTTGACATGAACAAACAAGCACGAAAATTGTGTGAACGCCATTTTGTTATGCAGAGTTCTTTTCCGGAGCAGAAATATTTGCGGCTTTGGATTTTTATTTATTTTTATTGTTTTGTTGGAGTTAAATTTAGTAGAATGCAATAATTTTTAGTTTGGGAAATTGTAGAAGAAAGCTCGAGGTGGAATCCTTAAACTAAACTTGCAGTCTTGTTATCCGAACGATAAATCAAGTTTTCGATATGGATGTAAAAATAAGAAAATATATAAAATTACAGGTTAATCTTTAAATGTACAGATTTTGATACATGCATGATTAAAAAAAAGCCCTATGCTCCAACCGGAGATAAAGGATTTGATGATGATTAAAAAAGAGTATGAACAACATTCCGGTCTTTAAAGTTTTTTAATATCAAAATTTATGAGTTTTTTGTTATTATACATAGAATCTTCACTAAATTAAATATAAAATGTAAAATCTACAGTTGGGAATAAAATCTTTAAGCTATCTTGATTAGCAAAAAAAGATAAATGATTCTTGATATAAAAATTTTTGGTATAACACCGAAATAGAAATGATTCCCATATGAATGGGGAAAAAAATGAACAAAATCTTAAATCTAAAAATCGTTATATCAGATATCAATTTTTTATCAAGTCCAACTTTCTTTAAAAAAAATCCTAAGATCCATTCTCCGCTTACATGCGGAAATAACATAAGAAATATGAGTAGATTAAATTACACTGTCCTACAAAATTGAAAAAAATCAAAGAACTTTTCAGGTGACCTAGTGTACGTTGTAGGTCTTGACGAGTAGATCACGATAGTGTTTTTCAAAATTGTCTAACACCCCCAAAATCGGAAGTTATTGCTTAAAAACCGTTTTTCGGGTACTGCGATCACTCCCACTATCACAACGTAGCCATTTTTCAACCGATTTTCGATTGCTTTACGGCTTTGGAAAGAAGAAGATTCAAGCTTTAAGATGATATACACTTGTTTATACTTTATACAAAGCAACTACGAGATTTTCTCAAAGATATCTAAGGCTTACCCATTATTTTCCCATTTTTCACACTTTAACGTCTTGTTTATATAACATTTTGTTAAAAAACCTTTACTTTTTACATTTTATCTTGAAGAAATAATAATGTCGAGTAAGAAAAGCCATGGTTTATCAAAATCGGACGATAAATATTTGTTACAACGCTTATTGTAAACAATAAGGAATAACACCGAAATAGACTAAGGCAACGAATAAAAAGGTAAACAAAATCACAAAATAATTTTTTTGACAGTTCAACTCTTTCAAAAAGATCCTGAAATGTTTCGAAATAACGTAAATATAAGTAGATTCAATTATTTTATAAATTTATTACATTTAAAAAAATGAATAAAATCGTGAATCTAAAAATCGTTGTCAGAAATTTATTGTTTAAGCATATCCAACTTTCTTCATAAAGATCCAGAGCTCCATCCTCAGCTCACATATTTTCAAATAACATAAGAAATTTGAGAAAATGATATTAATTTCGTATTTCTTTGGAATAAGATTGAAACAGAATCTTTAAGATAACGAAAAAAATCAACAAAATATTGAATCTAAAAATCGTTATATCAGAATTTATTCAATTTATTTATTTAATTTTATTTTAACAAATTATGTCTATTTCTTCAAAAAGATCCTGAGCTCCATCCTCATAAGAAATATGAGTAGATAAAATTATTATTTTATATATTGATTTAATTTAATTTAAAATTACCTTGAAAAAAAATCCAAACAGAATCGTTAAGAACACGAAAAAAAAAGTGAAGCAAACCTTGAATCTAAAAAACCGTTGTCAGGATTTAGTTTTTTAGCCAGTTCAGCTTTCTTTAAAAAGATCCTGTGGTCCATCCTCAGCTCAAGTGTTTTGAAATAGCATAAGAAATATGAGAAGATTAAATTAATTTAGAGTTTCTTTGGAATATTTTCGAAATAGAATCTTAGAGTCGAACAAAAAATTGAACAAAATCTCGAATCTAAAAATCGGTTTATCAGAATTCCATTTTTTTAGCCCGTTCAACAATCTGCAAAAGGATCCTGAGGTCCATCCTCAACAAATAACATCAGAAATAAGAGAATTCTTAGTTCTTTATATTAATCGTTATGCCATAATTTATTTTTTTTACCTAGTGCGACTTTTTTTTTGAAAAGGTCCTGATGTCCATCCCAAGCCCAAGCTTATAAAACCAATATAGAATCGACAATAAAAAAAATAATTTCTTATTTATGGATTTTAAAAAATCTTGACTCCAAAAATCGTTATGCCAGAATTTAGTTTTTTTTTACCCAGTGTATATATTTTAATCTGACATAGGTAATGTGAGTGGTCTCGGGGCTTTCACACGTCATAGGATTATTTTTATTTTTTTAATATATGAAGATGTTTCCGATGATTTTTGTTTCGACTTTGCTATACCATTTTATGTGCCAACCAAGCCAATTTATTTTGTCTCATCTTATCCGCGAAATATAGATCTTTATTTTGACTTAACTTTATCTTAGCCAACCCAACTAAGCAAAGCTCGGTTTGGCATAAGACCCTTGTCGTTAGCTAACGCTAAAAGGGATTTTTGTATTTGACTGCTTATAATTCTCAAATGCTTTAAGCAGTGCATGACCTAAGTAAGAATTGTATGGAATTTAGGCTGTTTTGTATTCTAGTTCTACACTTTACATTATTTTTTTTAAGATTTAAATCTCATGGTTTTTAAGATTTATGTGCCAGGTTTCAGGTTGTTTGCTTCATAACTTAAGCTTATCTATCAATTTGTTCCCAACTCACCTTATTTGCTCTTTTAAGAGCATTTAGCTGATGCTATTAATTTAATTAAAGCTGGAGATAATCACTGGAAGGAAATCGATATATAAAAAGAATAATTATACAAACTTCATCTAAATTTATTTCCATAATTTAAAATAAGAAAAGCAAAAATTTAAACCTCGATAAAAGTAAGCAAAAAATAAATTCGTTTGATTAAACATTCAAAACTTATAAGGAGAAAACATAAAAATTAAGTATACATTGTTTTTAAAGATGTTTTCTTTCAAAAACAATTTTATTTAAATTTAAAAAATCGAAAGAGAGCTCTGCCAGCACTCAAAATTAAAAATAGATGTAAAAAAGTGGATTCCTCGACACCAAAAACTCCCAAACACAGATTTGGCTAGAGAAAAAATAACTTTTTTGGAGTTGTAAGTAGAAGGTTTACTTGGGAAAAGCGGGCGACTCAAAATTAATTTTAGATCTTTACTTTTTTGGCAAAATGGCTTAGAATGACCCAAAGAATCAAAATCGCTGAAAGTCTTTATACCAAAAAAAATGTATCCACACTTTTATTTGGATCTCTTTCGGTAACTTAGTTCGTTACTTTGTAAAAGAATTTCCGGGTTATTCTTGCACAATATGGGCCACAGGATCAAATTTTAATACATTATTTTATTCTAGAATTGGAAAACGATATATATTTAAAAAACCTTTTTTAAAAAATGGCGTACGTAAAGTCGAACGCGGACGACTTTGGGATACCCTGTACCACTAGCTTGTAATAAAGTCCGATTTCTTCACAAAAACCAAAAACAGAAGAATTTTTAAGCAAAACATTTTTTTTTGACCGATCGTTCCTATGGCAGCTATATGATATAGTCAGCCGATATCAATAAAATTTGACGCAGTGCTTAAATACCTTAAAAAAGATCTGAATGTCAAATTTATTTCAAATATCTTTACAAACAAACAAAACACATCGAATTTTGTATAAAAAACGTGTTTTTGGACCGATTGGTCCTATGGGAGCTATATGATCTAGTCAAACGATTTGGATTAAATTTAGTACAGTGCTTAGGAACTATAAAATACTCACGAATGTTAAATTTGGTCCCAATATCTTAACAAACAAACGAAACACAACAAATTTTGTTAAAAAATCGGTTTTTTGGAATATCGGACCTATGGGAGCTATATGATATAGTCAACCGATTTTGTTCAAATTTGGCACATTGGTTAAGTGGTCTAAAAATTTCCAAACGCCAAATCTGGCATATGATATCTTTATTAAAAAAAACGAAATATAGCGAATTTTCTTTAAAAAAATTATTTTGGCCGATCGGTCCTATGGGAGCTATATGATATAGTCAACCGATTTCGATCAAATTTGGTACAGTGATTGGGAACTATAAATACCAAATTTGGTTACGATATCTTCATAAACAAACGAATAATTCATCTAAAAAACGCTTTTTTTTGTCGAGGTCGTCTCAAACACCCCCATGGGAGCTATATAATTTATCCCTGATATCAAAAAAATAAAATAAACTTGCCTCCTATGGAATAATATGGGATCTAATGTAAAAGTTTGTAACTCTAGCTCTTACCATCTCTGAGATCTAGGCGTTCACACGGACGGAAAGATGGACAGACGGACATGGGTATATCGACTTCTCTATTCACCCTGATCATATTTTAGGTAACTTTGGGGTGTCTCAGACGTCTTCTTCTATATGTTACAAACATTTTCGGCTTGCACAAACTTAATATAACCGTGGTACCATACGGTAGAGGTGGTAAAAACCTATTTTAAAAAATGGTGACTGAAATTCAATGTAGACCCATAGGTTCTTGGGCAAAATGTAACAATGACCCAATGAATCAAAATCACTCCACCCAATTGAACAAAAAAGATCGATGTTCATTAAAAAAAATCGATTTTGTTGTCGAAAAAAATCAATTAATCGTTTTAAAATAGAATCGATGATCAGCTCTACTGGGGAAGTAAAGAAATTTCAAGATATAATAAGCTACTTTAAAAATAAATAAGCAATAAAGGCTCTTTTTTCTATCCAAGAAAAGACCTAAAAAATCTGTTTTAAAAATTAAATTTACAAAATAATTTAATACTTAAGAGCTATTATTATTCTCCAGACCAACAAATTTCAGTTAAATTGTTCAAAAAACTTTTGATCAGTTTCAACACTCAAATATTAAAAACCTCAAATTAGCGACAATTAAATTATATTTCCACACACACAGACACAAAAATATATATATAAAATATAATATAAAAAACTCTTAACCAACAACAATTTATTAATTTAATTACAAACACTTTCAGAACTCCTATAAAAAGTGCATAAAATTTTGTGTTTTTTGTGGCCAAACGTTAGACTACACGAATGCGTGTGTGTGGGGTTTGGTGCGTATATCCTTCCAGATATCCTTCCATATAGATGTTCCTATGTGTGTTTAGAGAAAATTGTTTAATATCATAAGCGAGAGTCATAAGGGAAAAAGTTTCGCGAAGGACACGCTTAAAAGCCATAAAAAGTATAAAAAGTTTCCTTTTTTTTGGGATTTCAGAATTTTGAGACGAACTTCACGCACGACCATAAAACGTTTTATTTTTGTTAAGCTGACAAAAAGTTTTATTTCATTAAGAGACCAGAAAATAAAAATTCAAGAAGTTATTACACTAAAAGTAACAGTAAATGCAAAAAATAAAAAAAAAATAAAAACCAAGTGCAGATAGGAAAAAACTTGAAAGTTAAACAAAATATGAAAACGGCATTTAAATTAATTGCTTGCCATAAATGCAAACGTCTATAAAGTTGTCTATATTTGTGTGTGGCAGTGGTGGAGCTGGTGAAGGGGGTGCAAATAATAATTCCCTTACTGGCTCCTTGGAGGGGCATGGGGAACTCTATTAATAACTGTTTGAACAGAATAGGGACCTACTGTTTAAAGCCGAATCCGAACGGCGGTGTCTTTAATTTATACTATACAGACTAGTAGGGGGTACAAATAGCTGAGAAATATTTTACTGATTGATTTCAATTATAATCATTTTGACAATATTAAGGCGTGGTTCTTTCAAATTCGGTCGAGAAAATCGATTTTTTTTCTTACAAAAAATTAAACCTTCATAATCGTAGAATGCGTGTACGAAAGGATTTTTCGATAACATCGATATTTATACCAATAGAGCGTCTTGAACGCACCTAAGTCGCGCACTGAGGGTATTTCTAAAAACTTTAGCTGCGATTTTTTCGGAACCATCTTTTTTATTAGAGTTTTAACATAGGTCTTGATTTATTGTTCAGATTCCCTTCAATTAAAGCATCATTTCTTTTATGGCTAATACTTACAAAATACTTGAAAAACTTTAAAGTTGCAATTTTTAAGCAAGGCAAATCACAAAAAAAGTAAAAAGAAAACCTTTTTTTTTTGAACGCCCACATTTCATTTAATTTTTCGTCAAAACTAATTCTGATTTAGTATAAGCCATGAGAAGTTCATTAATTTCAATAAATAAAAAAACATTTGTCATTTCACTACAAGAGGCTAAAGAACCGAAATTCGGGGACGTTGTTCTGAGTGCAGAGGCGAACAAGATCCGCCATTTTGAATTTTGACGAAATAAAAATGTCCAGATATTGTACATTTGACAATCAATACAGGAAGTTTGTATGTCTTTTAACTATGCCACAAATAATTCCTGAACTTTGCCTTCTTGTCTCCCAAATTCGAAAGATCCTCCCCTTAAAAACCAAAGAAAGTTTAACATAATTTCTTGGTATCTCTTTAGGATGACGTAGAGGATCACCAGATGGGACATATGTCTTAGCACACTTTTAAGCTGTCTTTCATGAACTTCCCTTACTTAGTAACTTGACGAAATTGGTTTTGGAGGCATTTCTAATTTCAAGCAATGCACGTAGAGTTCGTCTCAGAGACGTATCGTTATCGTTTGTGTTTTTTTTTTAAATTTTGATTTTTTATGTGTTTAGAGTCTAATTATAATTATAATTTTGAGCCGCATTCTTTGAGGTGGTTTGAAGAGTGCACATAGAGCACGTCTAAGAGACGTATCGTTCAAGCTAGTGTGATTTTTTTAAACAATTTTTTATATAGTTTTTCGCTAACGATAAATAGTACTGAGAAATGTACATAGAGTACATCGCCGAGTCTTATGGTTATCGGAATTTTTTTATTTTTTTAATGCCCTTTTAGCTTAATTACCATGCAGGTTTGACTTAATTTTGAGAAATCCACATATACTAGGTCCCAGAGTTGTATCATTATTGCAGGTGTATTTTTTCTAATTTTTGTTTAAAGCTAACAACTAAATTCAGAGCTTATATTCCAATAAGGGAGGAGTGGAATACAGTTGCACCAGGCCCAGCGGGCTCGATAAAGTTAGACGACCGTGTAGGCGGAGGCGTCTATTCTGGGGATTTCCACGTTAGAACTGCTTTTCGGCTCCCGGACCACTGCAGTGTCTTTCACTGCAATCCAGGAGGCTTTAATAACAATAAGAAACCTACGAGTTCGAAACAAGAACAATTGTATCTACTCGGAAAGCCTAGTTTCGATGACTTCGTGAATGAAGTAAGTGAATGACGGACGCTTGTCTCTAGGGGAGATGGCTGAGCAGTTTCCAATTCACCTGTTGGCAACTGTATTGCGGATGAACTGGCTAGACAAGGAACTACCAGCATCCTCCTTAAGACAAGGAGGGCCTGGGTATACCCATGGCCAGCTGTAAACTGAGAATACGAAATTTTTTCGCTCTCTGTGCAAATAAAACGTGGAATCGGACATCGAACACGTGTAGAATCTCGCGGCAAACCTGGTCGACATACTGCAGTAAAAGAACTAAAGAACTTTGCTGTTTGAATAGAGCTCAGTGCTCATCTGTTATCCGTTCTATTGCGGGATTCAGGCTGGTGGGAAGCAACGCATCCAGGTTAACTGCTCCCCACCATGACTTCTGTAGAAGCTGTGGCGATGAGGAGAAGCTGGACACAGTGCAACACTTTTTCTGTTATTGCCCTGGGCTGGGCAGCAAAAGACTTAGGTTTCTAAAGTCACACTTTCTTGACGATTTATCTCAGCTCTCTGAACAGAATCTAATATGCCTTTTAAGGTTTATTCAGGCTGCCGGATGGCTTCCTCACTTCTTATAGGGTACCTCTCAAGTGGGGAAGAGTGGTGAAATAGCTCAGTGTAGCGGTATCGCAAAAGGACTATCCTTAGCCTTAGTGAGTTGGAACGTCACTCCCAACTGCCAACCTAACCTAACCTAACCTACAGCTAAATATTAAGTTTTAAGCTGCAGGCCTGGCATAATATTGAGAAATGGATATCGAGATCGTCCAAGTGACGTATTGTTATACTTAGTGTTGTTTTTTTTTTTAATATTTTGATTGATGAGATTTTAGCATAATTTATAATTTTATAATTTTTCACTTAATTTACAAACATCAAGTCGCAGGCCTGACTTAATTTTGAAAAATGGCACTTAGAGTGCGTCCCAGAGATGTATCGTTATAGGTAGGGTAATTTTTTGTGTGATGAGATTTTAGCTAAATTATAAACTTCAAGTGTTAGGCCTAGCTTCATTATTTTTTAATTTTTGTTTAATGAGCTTATAGCTAAATTATAATTTTTTAATCGCAGATCTGGCTTAATATTGAGAAATGGACATAGAGCTCGTCCAAGAGACATATTGTTATAGTTAGTGTGATTTTTTTTATAAATTTTTGCTTGATGAAGTTTAAACCAAGCCAGGCCTAGTTTTGAGAAAGGCATAAAGAGTACGCCTGAGAGACGAATGGTTAAATTTAGTGTAATTTTTTTTTTTAATTTTTAGGATGAAGACTTTTGAACTAAATTATAAAATTGAGGTCACAGGCCTAGTTTGATTTTAGAAAGGCACAAAGAGTCGTCTTAGAAACGAATCGTTATAGTTAGTGTGATTTTTTTTATAAATTTTTGTTTGATGAGACTTAAACCAAATTATAAATTTGAAGCGCGTGGCCTGGCTTAGTTTTAGCAAGGCACAAAGAGTACGTCTGATAGACGAATGGTTACATTTAGTGTAATTTTTTTTTAAATTTTTTGGATGAAGACTTTTGAACCAAATTATAAAATTGAGTTCACAGGCCTAGCTTGATTTTGGAAAGGCACAAAGAGTCGTCTTTGAAACGAATCGTTTTAGTACAATATATAGTGCGATTTTTTTCAAAATTATTTAGCTGATGCGTGATATTTAAAGCTAAAACTAATAGCGCAAAGGCAAGTTTAGATGACATAAAGATTATTTGTTCTATAGAAATGACCCCTTGATGCTATTCTCAAGAAAGTAGCAAGTGGTTGAAAGTAAAGTCTGATTCTATTTTAAATATTCAATTGTAAAAAATATAATTTTTGTTGAAAACTAGGCTTTTGGATTCTCTTGACTTAATGCCCTGTTTTCAAGGGGATCACTCTACGCCTCTGCCATGTGGCAACACTTGTTCTTACCACACATGTGTATGTCTGTGTGTTTGTCTCTCTCAACCACAGTATAAATTGGCATGAGTATCACACATGTGTGTGCTCATTAAATTGACGTCGTCTTTGGCTTAAAAATGAGTTGAAAAAAACACCAAAAAAAAATACCAAAAAGTTGCCTGCAAGTTGTTGACAAAAACTTCAAAAACTTTTTTACAGCAGTCTGGCAACGTCTGGCAGCCATTTTGTTGTGCTGTTATTTTTGTGGCACACGCAAACAAGCAAACATTTTATTACTTTCAATATTGTTTATAGTAAAACATATAAAAATAAAACAAAAACAACCAAAACATATGAATTTAAGAACTTTCTGTAGATTTGGTGACTTTTAATTTTATCTTAAAACCTGTGCAAAAATTGTTTCCATACCGAAGTATGTAAACCAACTTTGTTAAGATAACTCTTCCAGCCATATATCAATTGGCCACCAGAGGGCGCTGCAGTTGCAAACAAACTAACAGCCAAATCTTTATGACTTTTTGAGTTTCTGGCTCGTGCTAAAGCCTCGGAAAAGGTTTTTCCTTTTCTTTTTCGCCCACACAAAAGTTTTAGCCAACTGCGGCACGTGTGCTGCAAGTCGTGGCTGCCACAGACTGAAGAGAAGGCGTGGACGGGGGCGGGATGACTGCCACCAATGTTTGGCAGCCGGAATATGGAACGCAGGCATAATATTTTGCCAAACTTTATTGAATTCCCAAGCAAATCTGCCAAAGAGTTAGGAAGCCATTGCAACAAAAAAAAAAAAAACCTTCCAACCAAGTTAGTAGACACCAAAGAATCCAGAGGAAAAACGTAGTGGAAAAAGGCAGCAACGAGTGCATTGAAGGCAAATTTATGTGCACCAAAGTCATATGGAAAACTCGAGTCGAGTATTAAGCAATTTTTCCCTTTGCATACTTCTGGACTTCTTCTTGGCCATTGACTGAGTTTTCCACCCAATTTGGGGGGCGTTTGATTTAAAGAGCTGAAAGCAATTTTCCCTTAGCCAGTAAATGCTTGACACAGAATTCAATTGCCATATAAATAAAGTTTTTTTTCTTGTGGGAAAGTGCTAAGCAGAGTCTTTTGGTGATAAGAGATCTAGATGATGATGATGTGATGGCAGTAAAAATAAATGCAGCTTGGACAAACTTAAATGAAATTTAGAGCACAAAGGTTAAGAGTTTATTTTTTGTGGGCATATACAACAAAAAAATATGGAAAATAAACTCTTGTGTCCATATTTAATAAAAGTGCAATCAATTTCCGAAAGCTTGCTTTGAAAGGTTCAATTTATATTGTTCATTAATTTCAAGGCCCACTTTTAATATTTGGCCTCGAATGTTGTTTACTCGGTACTTAAAATATTGGAAGTTGAAAAAGTTAAAGTGGCAATTGTTTTGAGGAAATTCTAATTAAAAAAAAAATGTTTACTAAATTGTCAAAGTATTTGAAAATGCTTAAAAAGCAAATGAATTAATTAAATTTTATTTTTCGAAACTTCTTATTAATTGTAATAAAAATAATAAATAAAATATTTTAAATTGAAAAATTGTAATTTTGCAAAAAATTATAATGCAAATTTATTAATTAAATTTTATTTTTGTCAATTTTTTATTTATTGGAATAAAAATAATAAATAAAATATTCCAAATTGGAAAATTCTTGTTTGAAAATAAAAAAAAATAAAAACTTTTCAAATGCTTAAAAAAACATTTTAAAAAATTTTATTTTTCGTTTTTTTTTGTAATTCTAATATTGAAAAGAAAAATAACTTTATTCTTAAAATTTTTGAAAATGATTAAAAAGCAAATTTATTAATTTAATTTTATTTTCCGCTATTTTTCATTCATAATAAAAATCAACCCAAGAAAATAATAAGCATACAAATTCCTACATAAATGCGATGTAGGCTCCAGTGCATCCTAAATTGGCGACAGCTAATTGCAAAAATGCAATATGAAAAAATAAATTAGCTTTTAGAATTTTTGCGATAAAATAAAAATACAAAACTAATTAGTCTTGACTGGGAATCGAACCTTAATACCTAGAAGTCACGACCTTAAGGATAATTAATCAACTAAGGTACTGGTAAACATGGTTTTGAAGTTTATCCATCCCTAAAATGCTGTATTGAAATTATTTATGCTATTTATGATCCAAGTTCTCTCTAATTCTCACATTTGGCCCTTTAAAAACTACAGAAGAAGAATCGACCTGTTCTCATAAGAAGTTCTTATCTTAAGTTTGGTTATTTCAGCTCTTATAGAGCTTCTATATTTATACCCTGTACCGTATGGTACTAAGGGTATATTAAGTTTGTGCAAGCCGAAAATGTATGTAACATATAGAAGGAGACGTCGGAGACATCCCAAAGTTACCTAAAATATGATCAGGGTGAATAGAGAAGTCGATATACCCATGTCCGTCTGTCCGTCTGTCCGTCTGTCCGTCCGTCCGTCCGTCCGTGTGTCCGTCCGTCCGTCCGTGTGAACGCCTAGATCTCAGAGATGGTAAGAGCTAGAGTTACCAAACTTTCACATTAGATTCCATATTATTCCATAGGAGGCAAGTTTATTTTATTTTTTTGATATCGGGGTTAAATTATATAGCTCCCATAGGGGTGTTTGAGACGACCTCGACAAAAAAAAGCGTTTTAGATGAATAATTCGTTTGTTTATAAAGATATCGTATCCAAATTTGGTATTCGAAAGTTTTTTATAGTTCCCAATCACTCTACCAAATTTGATCAAAATCGGTTGACTATATCATATAGCTCCCATAGGACCGATCGGCCAAAATAACTTTTTTAAAGAAAAGTTCGCTCTATTTCGTTTTTTAATTAAGATATCGTAACCAGATTTGGCGTTTGGAAATTTTTTAGACCACTTAAGCAATGTGCCAAATTTGAACAAAATCGGTTGACTATATCATATAGCTCCCATAGGTCCGATCTTCCAAAAAATCGATTTTTTAACAAAATTTGTTGTGTTTCGTTTGTTTGTTAAGATATTGAGACCAAATTTGACATTCTTAAGTTTTTTATAGTTCCTAAGCACTATACTAAATTTAATTCAAATCGGTTGACTAGTTCATATAGCTCCCATAGGACCAATCGGTCCAAAAACACGTTTTTTATACAAAATTCGATGTGTTTCGTTTTTTTGTAAAGATATTTGAACTAAATTCGGCATTCAGATCTTTTTTAAGGTATTTAAGAACTGTGTCAAATTGTATTGAAATCGGTGGAGTATATCATATAGCTCCCATAGGACCGATCGGCCAAAATAACTTTTTTAAAGAAAAATTCGCTATATTTCGTTTTTTAATAAAGATATCGTAACCAGATTTGGCGTTTGGAAATTTTTTAGAGCACTTAAGCAATGTGCCTAATTTGTTATACCCTGTACCGTATGGTACTAAGGGTATATTAAGTTTGTTCAAGCCGAAAATGTATGTAGCATATAGAAGGAGACGTCGGAGACATCCCAAAGTTACCTAAAATATGATCAGGGTGAATAGAGAAGTCGATATACCCATGTCCGTCTGTCCGTCTGTCCGTGTGAACGCCTAGATCTCAGAGATGGTAAGAGCTAGAATTACCCAACTTTCACATTAGATCCCATATTAATCCATAGGAGGCACGTTTATTTTATTTTTTTGATATCGGGGATAAGTTATATAGCTCCCATGGGGGTGTTTGAGACGACCTCGACAAAAAAAAAGGGTTTAAGATGAATAATTCTTTTGTTTATGAAGATATCCTAACCAAATTTGGTATTCGAAAGTTTTTTATAGTTCCCAAGCACTGTATCAAATTTGATCGAAATCGGTTGACTATATCATATAGCTCCCATAGGAACGATCGGCCAAAAAAAAATTTTGCTTAAAAATTCTTCTGTTTTTGGTTTTTTGTGAAGAAATCGGACTTTATTACAAGCTAGTGGTACAGGGTATCCTAAATTCGTCCGCGCCCGACTTTACGTCCACCATTTTTTTTCTTTATTTTAAAGCGAAAGTAAAGCAGATTGTTATTGAAAAGTTATCCATAAGTTCGCAGTGGCTTTTTTCTTCCCTGACGAAGCTTCCCATTCCGCTTACTTATAGTTCCTCAATAATGTATCAAATTTTATTTTATAATCGACAGTGATATATCAAAATATTTCGAATTGAAAAACCCCGCCCCTAGACCAAAACCTGCATCCGCATCCGGTCTCCATATCCTAGCATCTTTTTTAGAAGTTTCAATAAGAAGTCTAGTTCAAATATCTGGTCATTAATGGACTTGCCACATCCTTAGTCGTTCTTGTTAGACACCAATGTCTACGTCAGAGAGACGCGCAAATTTGTTAAGATCAATTGGTATCCTGACCATATTGGAAGGTTTCCGAGGTCTCCCTTTTTATTTTGCATATATTTCCATAAACTTAATATATCCTTTAGGAAAACTTAATAACGAATTCCAATGATTCACATAATTTAGAGACTAGGATTTTCGTGGCTTACCTCACCAAACGAGCTATTTTGCCGGATATCTCAGTACCTCAACATACTGAGGTCTTTTTGACATCGAATTTGTATTCAGCGACCCCAAAAACATATCGTCATGCATGACTCGCAAAGATTCTTTGAGGGGTTTTTTGAGTTTATATTATCACAGCTACACAAGAAAAGTAGTTTCAAAGACTTGTTTTCTCTATGTTTTTGATGTCGGTGAATGCAAATCCAACTTTAAAAAAATTGCAGCACATCAGGATTCTGACATTATTTAAAAATTTCCGGTAAATCGAAATAATTTGGGGATTATTTGAGAAACCCAAAGTACTAGTGTCAGTTTGATCTTGCATAAGGTTTCAGCGACTCTAAAGACACATGGACAATATCTTCATTTTTTATTTCGAAATTAGTTTCCAAAATAATTCGGCAACTAAAACATTTGGAAAACTTTCTCTTTTTTTTTGGAATAAAATATAATATAAATTAAATTTGAATGAAAATTTCACATTTGAGAGATTTGAAAATGTTCCATCTTATTCTTGAAATAAAATAAACAAGATGTTTCGAGTGCAAATCAAAGCAATCTACGTTTCTTCCGTAGATTTTACGAAGCCGTAGAGCATCCAAACTATATACAAATTTTTAATATCGAATTTTTTTTCCAAAAAGTAATTTTGAAATCTTTCGCCTTATTTTTGGAATAAAATATTATTCAAGAGACAAGGTCAGGCATTTCTTCTGTGATCTTCAGCATTTAAATTTTTTTATTCAAAATTTAAACGCTATAGCAATTCTTTTATGGAGGGATTTGGAAATATATAATACTTTTTCTATTTTTTAATAGATTTTGATTGAAATCAATCACGTTATTTTGAAGCCCCAACCCAATCTGTCGATTTTTCGAAATTTTGTTTTTTTTTTTTTAAGGTTAGGATATAACCTAGACCTCATCTGTTAGCGAATTTAGATTCAGCATGTAGAATATACTTTTTAATCACGAAACTAGTTATATATTTTTTGGTGGGGGCTTGTTATTTATCTCATAGTCCCAACTTGAGAGATCCTGGCAGACCTTGCTTGGACCCCACAAAGACATGATACTTTATATGTACCAGATGAAGAAAATTTTTTTTTGGCATTATGTAATTTATCTTAAGCTCCCAAATGTTTCTTCCCCAGATCACGAAACTTTTTATTTGGGATTATATTATTTATCTAAAAACTTAACTTACGAGATTCAAGAAGATGGCAAGTTCAGTTATACTATAACAAATAGACACCTCAAATATATTAAGTACGTAGGGAGAGCATATGCTTGAAATTTAGTTCTAGTAAACAATCTCCAATAAATATAATAAATTATTTGCATTTTTTTACTGCGAAGCTTAGAATTTAAAAATCTACGAAAAACTTTAATTATTAACAATAATTGATATAAGCTAGCTTTATATATATAAAAAAAAAAACAATATTTAATGAATTTTTTTTTAATTTTAGGCACAACAGCGCTTCGATGGACTCGATACAAAGTGCAACAACATTTTATATCATTAAAACAATAAAGTGAACAACTCTAATCTCTTCAAATCCAAAATGTGATAAAATTCTTGTTTATCAATAAAATCTCTCAAATCTGAGATGCCAACTCCATCAACTAAATCCAACAAACATTCAAAATGAGCGTCTAAAAATCTGCTGCAACAAACAAGAACTTCAACTATAATCAAGATACTCGCATATCTGTAGATAGCATATAAGCAGACACACACACAGATACTTCCACACACACACATACTCCCACACACACACACACACACTCACAGTTATTATCAAATTATAATGCAAGTTGTGGCAGCCACCAAGCCATTGATGTTGGTGGCATCGTCGTCTCAGTCGTCTAGTCCTGCTTCATCTTCTCCTCGTGCTTCTTGTTGTTGTTGTTGTGGCACTTTACTACTACTACAAACAGCAAGTTGATGTTGCCACCATCTTGGCATTTAATTGGGGCCCTCCTCGTGCTAACGGCAACAGCGGGGGACTCCACCAATACGATCATTTTGCCGGAAATCTTAAATGGCAGTGTGGGGGGCGGCAACGGTGGCAACAACGACAGTGGCAACAACAAACATGCAAGTGGCAGCAAAACATCAACAGGAGCAACAACAACAATGGGCGGCAATGTCCAAATATCCACGAACTCCAATGGCAACACTGTGGTTGGTACCAATGGCGTGATTGTGACCGGGGGCATGGCCAATGTGCCAATCACGAATTTAAATAGTAAGTAGCTGATTTGGTATATAATGATATATATAAGATTATAGTATATAAGAATTGCTATGTACATTTTTGGTTTCTTAATTTTTGGAAGACCCTAATTCTTACCACTGTCAGTCACAGTCCAAGTATATTATATTAAAGTCCCAATTTTAAACACTTTTTATTTTCCTTTTTTTTTATTTAAAATTTACATTTTTGGTTTCTTTATTTAAATATTTAAAGCGTTGCGCTATTTACTTTTAGTGCTTTAGGCCTATCTTGATCTACTTCCAAGTAGGATTGAGTTTCTGCTATCAATAATGTTCTGATTTTAGACTATGGCCAGGGGCAACAACAAATTTACACACGCACGCACGCACACAAACAAACTCCTCACAAAAGGGGCGTGTGCAGGAGCGGATGCATTTTGGGCGCCGTGGGTTATAAGTGATACATGGTTTAATGCCCAAAAATTGAAAGCTAGCTGAGATAGATACATTGCCCGTATCCAGTAGATACGACAACATGCCTGCTGTCATTGTTCTCAGGTGTACCAACAACAACCGGAATGACAATGCATGCGATAAATGGAGTAGTGCAGAGGTGAACTAGTGAATACTCTATAAAGAGTAGTATATATGAGTTATGATTTGGAAGTCATAATGATTGGAAAAGGATGTTAGTTTATTTATTTATTTATTATTCAAAGAGTTTCAACAAAGCTCAGTTGACCTTAGATTATAAGAAGGAACTTTTGGAAAAATGGGATGTTGAAAGAATATATATTGAATAACCCGCGTCTGTTGCTCGATGGGTGAACTTTTTAACGTCGACTCATATCATGAATTGGACTGAAACTTAAATTCACAATAAGAAAATCAGGTAGGAAAGATAAGAGAAACAGGAAAAGTGGAAAGTGCCGGACCATGCTAAGATTGGGATTCGTACCCACAACCTCTGGTATTTAAGAAAGGTAACACAAAGAAAATATGTAAGTTAACCAATATTTTATAAAAAAGCGAAAAGATCTTCGTTGGCTTAGAATTGGTCAAAGATGCTCGGAGACACAAGTCCAGAGGGGTTTCTATAGAAGAAATTATAGAGTATAAAGATAGGCTAATATAAGGAGAATAAGATGAAAACACAATTGGATCTACAAAATTGTAGGGTTAAGGGTAAAAATTACGAGTTAGTCTAGAATACACTGTAAATTAAATTTTATGCAGAAGTTCAGTAGAATCTACAGAAAAAATTGAAATTGTAAAGAAAACTGAAATTTTAGGAAGGACATTAATACTGCAGTAGATTCTTTAGAAGTTCTTTCTAGGCAAAATTTTAGATATTTTTCACATTCTGAACAACAAGCCATCGTTTAAAATAATCCTATATTTGGTGGGACAATTAGGTATATCATTTTTAAAATCTGGAAAAGTTGAAATTTATTGAGCTTATATCATTAATTGGAGATGATGTGACTGTGGATACATATTCAGCGTCCTCGAAGTCCTCAAATTGGTATTATTTTTTATAAAACGAAGTTCCTTACCGAGCTAGAGAAAATTTATGGCTAAAATGTCACGTAGTGAAATAAGGTATCGAGAAAAATGTTTACTTCCAATCATCTGGATCCAGATTTAGCGACCTCGAAACCCCTAGCTTACTATCTTGGTATTTTTTATAAAACGAAGTTCCTTAACGAGCTTGTATAAAAAGCTAGGGTAAAATCATCACGTAACGAAATAAGATATCATGAAAATTATATACATGCAATCGGACCAATTCAGTTCTTGCTTAAGAACATAATCTGGATCCAGATTCAGCGACCTCGAAGCCCTTAGCTTAGTATCTTAATTTTTTTTTATAAAACGAAGTACCTCAATGAGTTCGAGAAAAGTTATAGAAAAATCGTCACGTAACGAAATGAGGTATCGAAAAAAATATGTACTTGCAATCGGACCAATTCTGCTCTTGCTTAAGAACATTATCTGAATCCAGATTCAGCGACCTCAAAGCACAGAAAACACTTATGCAAAAATCGTCACGTAATAAAATAAGGAATCAAGAAAAATATTTACTTCCAATCGGACCGATTCAGTTCTTGCTGAAGAACATCGTCTGGATTCAGTTACCTCGAAGCCCTTAGCTAAGTATCTTGGTATTTTTCATAAAACAAAGTTCCTAACCGAGCTAGAGAAAAGTTATGGCTAAAACGTCACGTAACGAAATGAGGTATCGAAAATATTTTTAATTCCAATCGGACCAATTCAGTTCTTGCTTAAGAACATAATCTTGATCCAGATTCAGCGACCTCGAACCTCTTACCTTAGTATCTTGGTATTTTTCATAAAACGAAGTTCCTCAACGAAATGAGAAAAGTTATATAAAAATCGTCACATAACAAAATAAGGTGTTAAGAAAAATATTTATTTCCAATCGGATAATTTCAGTTCCTGCTTAAGAACATCATCTGGATCAAGATTCAGCGACCTCGAAGCCCTTAGCTTAGTATCTTGGTATTTTTTATACAACGAAGTTCCTTAATGAGCTTATATGTGGCGTACAGTTAAAAATCGTCACGTAACAAAAGAAGGTATCAAGAAAATTATTAACTTTCACTAAGATCCATTTAGCATTCGCTTAAGTATTTTTTTAAGTTTATTTTGGGCTATTTAAATATTTTTAAGTGAGCCCCTATGCTCCACTTAGTACAAAACAATTAAATCATTAACATCGAGTGATTTCTTTTACGTTGTAAATATATCGATTATTATTGACTGTTATGATCTTAAAATCCGATTCTACCAATTTTTGAACTTAGTTTGGGTCTCCGTTAGCCAGATTGACTGAAAAGTTATGATAAGGATAAATTCCGTTTGATATTTGAATGAGATGAATGTAGAAAATTACAAAAATACGGTAAAGATGGCAAACAAAGGCAATGATGCATCCAAATATTTTTGAAAGATTACCAAATCGGACCACTTCCCAATCGAAGCTCTTTCAAAATAATTTATGGTAGCTTTTCAAATAAAGATATCCAGTGCTCCGCCCAGGCGTGACAAACAAAATTCTCAATCAAGAAAATTATTATTATTTTCGAAATCGAACCTCTAACGTTTTTTTGGCGATAAAAAAAAGTTCCTTTCATATAGATTACTTTCTTTTTGTAGAGATAATGAGTAGATTTCGATTAAATTTCGTTAGTATGTTGTATTTTTGGTTAAGACTTTAAATATTGATACAGTCTGGAAACGTACTTTATATTGACATATTAAAAATCAATCAAAAGCTTAAACGAAAAATACTTTTGAGTTAAATAATTTGAGTACAATTTTTATTATATTGTTAAGTATAAATTTTAAACATTTCTTTTGCCATTTTTTGTGGCTTATTATAAAATTTTGAAGGGTAAACCCGATCGTTTATTTTTCCAACGATTTAGAGGTAGGACTTGATGCATCCTATTCGAATTTGTCAGATTTCCAAATCGGACCTCTTTGCGAATCGGATATCTTTTCAAATAATTTTTGCCAGGCTATAATAAAATTTCGGGGGGTAAGCCCAACTGCCAATTTCGCCCACCATTTGGAGGTCTGATGTGAGGTACCCTTTCCGAATAACTTTGGCAGTTTTCCGAATCGAACCTCTTTGCGAACCGGATATCTTTCCAAATAATTTTTGTCAGGCTATAATAAAATTTCGAGGGCTGAGCCCGTCAGCCTAATTTTCATACCATTTAGAGGTCTGATGTGAGGCATCTTTTCCGAATAACTTTGGCAGTTTTCTAAATCGGACCTCTTTGCGAACCGGATATCTTTCCAAATAATTTTTGCCAGGCTACAATAAAATTTCGAGGGGTGAACCCGTCAGCCTATTTTTCACGACCATTTAGAGGTCTGATGTGAGGCATCCTTTCCGAATAACTTTGTCAGATTACAAAATGGGACCACTTTGCTCAATCGGACCTCTTTCCAAGTAAATTTTTGCTAAACTTGTAAACCGACGACTTCTTTCCTATTTATAGCAAATGTGCGTCATGTATCGAAAAACATAGATGGATAGCGAATGGAGCTTTCTTTGTGGACCTCATGTTCCTATCCTTGGAAGCTCTACGGAAACATATATGATAATTTGGACCTCCTTTTATATAAACTATTTTCCTTTCTATAGAGCAGACCAATAGATTTAAAGTTGGGCATGATCCCTACCTTAAACTTCGTTAGTAGAAAATATATGCCTGGTATATAAGCATCTTAATAAAAGCAGATCAACTGATGATATTTTTTAAGATATTATAAGAATTTAATATAACAAAAATTGCGTCATTTCGTCAAGGAATACCAATTTTTTAAGGATACTATGATCCATTGCTTCTATAATATTTCGACTCATCAAGATATCGATGACGCAGTCTTTAGTCACTATCGCTACTTAACGGCTTCAAGTTTTAAGCCTTACTGCTCACTCGTTACATACTGACCTTAAAAACCAAGTATACCCTCTAAAATTTTGAATGCATGTAGGGCATCGAAAGCTGTAAACGTCGCTTAACTGTGTGCACAAAATTCATACAGACAAGCGCAATTTATGTTGCATGCAAAAACCAAAGCACCGCAACAGGCGACAGATATCAGACAGCAGACATCAGGAATCCTGGGAAAGGGATTCCTCTTCAAAAGGCGACACATCAACCGCATCATCATCAGCGTCAGGTGCAGAGAGCGGTGAAGTGGGAATAGAGACAAGGCAGAGAGAGTAAGCGAAAGAGCATTGAGCCAACTGCCGCTGGCCAATATCATTGTCAGGGAGGATTCTTTTTTTTTTTTGTTGTAGTTGTTATCTGGGATGTTCTCGATGTTGTTGTTGCTGTTGTTAGTAGGGCGTGGGCTGTACTAAAATTTATATGCAGTCGGGCGCGCTCTGGCGCGAAAATTGCAGCTGGATGAAATCCCATGATTATGCAGAAAATTTGCTATGAAAGGTTTACGCTTGAGTTGCAGCAATGTGCAACACCGATTACCTTTCATGTTTTTTTTGTTACTTACTTGTTTGGTGTTGCCACACCACAAGAAGAAAGTAATCAAAAGGAAAGCCTAGTTAACATGTTAAGGCCACTAAAATATGCAGCCATTGTTTTGTTATTGTATAAGCGCTAATTTTTGCAAAATGGCGGCAAACGGAAATGCAATATGCGGAAATATTATGGGGAATATGTGTGTTAGACCGTGTTGGTGTGTGTGTGTGGGTTGGTGTGAGTGTGTTTGTGGCCCAAAGGCATTTGTAGGTCCATTTCTATTTGCATTGCAACCAAATCGAATTTGACTTGTATACATTTGCTTGACTGCCATAATGCTATACACACATACACACATATACACACACTTACGCACATTTAGCCACGTCAACATACTCACATGTTTGTATTGTGTTAATAAGCCAGCAGGCATGTTTATGCTATGTTTACACTGGACCTCATGCTCTATTTACACTGCTATCAAAAAAGTATGCCTAATTTTATGTGACAACTTTTTGGAGCGGGAACTAAAATATATGTGGTAATTTTGAAGCATGAATTGAAGCTTTTATTTAATATTACTATTATTAGCCGATTTCTGATCATGAGCTTTGGCAGCTTAACTCTCATAATAAAGAAATTGATTTAAAAAAGCGCTTAGTTGCAGATATGTTAAAAATTATAAAAACCAAACGTTCTTGGAAAAGATAGAGATTTTGTTTACATTTTTTCGAAACAACTTTTAGGGAAATCCTGGGGTCTGAGCGACCAAAATGACGTTCTGTATCTACACCCAAATGTTCAAACCCATCATACTATATGGAGCATTGGTATGATAGGAGAAAACCAAACAAACCACAGCTATGTGTAAGACTTGAGTAAATTGTACGCAATTATGGAAACAGAGTTTTTATATTTAAAAGAGGACTCAGGAGAGTTAAGATCAAAATACTCTCAGATAGTCAATCAGTCCTCAAAGCACTAAAGAGCTACACATTTACTTCCAAAGTCCTGATAGAGTGTAGCAATGCACTCAACCAAGTCTCCCTGATATGGGTGCCTGGCCATGAAGGTAACGAATAGGCGGACCTTTACGCCAAAAAAGGGGCGGAAAATCTATTAATAGGCCCTCTTCCTGATTTGGCTTTAACGAAAACCATATAAAACAAAAAAAAAAAATGGTTTTAACAAAAAGTCACAGAATATTGGAATAGCCTCGACGGCCTCAACCACTGTAAAAAATTCTTAAGCTTTAGCGCCAAAAGAGCGAACATTACGCTCACCCTAAACAGGAAAAGTCTCAAGACACTCTTTGGAGAGATAAGATGCCACTTCACCTTCAACAAACACCTACAGGCTACATGCAGATTCTGCTGTGATGAGGAAGAGTTAATGGAACACCTGATCACAGACCTGTGAGGCGCTATGCCGCAGAAGACCAAAGATCCTAGGTACTATCTACTAGAAGATGAAGACCTTCAAAAGCTTCCTGTGAAGAAGCTAATCAGTTTCCTGACATAATGTATGTCTAAATAAAAAGGGGTGCACAATAGATCAAACTGGTCGCAGTACATAATAGGCCTTGCCTAACCCTCAACAACGATAAACGATTATTCCATTAGTTTAAATGATTGGTCGAAATTTTTTTTTTCGATATTGATGCATCTGTTTCTATAATACCAAAAAAATCACAAAAAATAAAAAGGGTTTGTGATAAATGCTTATGCATTTTTTTATTAGAAAATTTTAAATATTTTTATATATATGATATATTGTTAAATCAAAATTTTACAGATGTCTTTCGACACATCTTGGTAGAAGAAAAGTTAAAGTCGAAAATTACTATTATTTGAATATAATATTTGCAGTTCATTTATTTATTCTATATTGCGATTTTCAAATAGAGTAACCAAATTTCATCTAGATTAGCTTTGTAGACTGGTTTTAAGCTTTAAATTAATACTCCATAGGAACTATACCCGGCATCAAATAATTTTTCAAGCTTCAACGGCATTCATAATTTTTTATCTATTCTAGTATTCCTTGTTAATTTAAACGGAAAAATATAAGAATCTAAATTGATTTCTATAAAAAATATATTATTTATTATAATAAAATAAGTTAACAATTTTTAACATTTTTCAATATTTTTCATTTATCTCAATAAATTCATTGGCATAAAATGTGCTAAAAAGTGTTCCTGAGAAGAACTAAGACCAAATTTTAATTTCAAAATGACAAAGACATTTTTTTATTTTTAAAATTAACTCCAAGACAATTTTTTTAATACCCTCCTTTTGTCCCAATAAAGGAAATCTTCTAAAAAGTACGAGGTATTTATTTTTACCAAAAAATTTAGTTTTTAAATTAAAACAAAATTTTTTATTCAACGAATTTTTGTTTTTTAATTTTAAAATTAATTTAAAGAAATTTTCTTTAGTGTCCTTCTCTTGTCATAATAAAAGAAATCCTTTAAAATTACGTGGGAATTATTTTCTCACAAAAAATGATTTTCTGGTCTTATAGGATAAAATCCTGAATTTTTTAGTTTTGAAATTAATTCTAAGACAATTTTTTCATGTCCTCCTTTGTCACAATAAAAGAAATCTTCATAAAATTACGTAGTATGTATTGTTAACAAAAAATAAGGATAATTTGGTCGTATTGGATCAAATCCTAAATTCTTCAGTATTTAATAGTTTCTTTTAACGGTCGCAAGACTGTCAGCCATTTTTTTCTATCCCAAGTCGTTGCTTTCCTGGAGTAAACTATTCCGCTGCTATATTATGCCCCTCTGTGACTCCATCAAAACCCACCATAACCCATACGTATACGTAATATGTGACTCAGAGAAACCGTGCCTGTGCACTACGCACTCTGTCCGCCATCATCATCATAAATGGCTTATTAGTCATATTATGCCACAAACTGAAGCATACTTCCAGGCTTGCAACAAACATAAATTGCATTTAAATTTGGTTTCCACCCCCCCAAATGTTGCCAATGTTGCATGTAACTCAATATTTAAACAACATGCCGTATACGCCATGCAAATTTTAACGAATTATGCTTTGATGTCCTTTCAAAATTTTGCAACATCGAGTTGTGCCCCCAAAAAATATCCTTTGCCTCTGGGCTTGTAGTAAGTAAATTTTCGAATAAAATGTTTATGCAATTTATTGGAATATTTTATTTATGCTGCTTGACACAAAAGAAAATCTAATTGGATTTGCAACAAAATTGCTCAGCACTTTAATGGCAATTAAAATTTGTAATAATAAAATTAAGAGTTAAGAGCTCGGAAAGTGTTCAACAGTTTAAGCAATAAATAAATTCCAGCTTAAACATATTAATTAGAAATAACTTATTGAAAGAGTTTGTGAATATTAAATAATGTAATAAGTTAAGCAAAGTTAAAATGTGTGTTCATAAAGACATACCTGTAAGGATTCCAATCTAGGCAGCTGAAAATGAAAGACGAGGAGACTGTTTAATATGTCAGGGATATGTCAGTGTCCTAGTTTAATTATATGTTGCTATGTAAGTTGATAAATAAGAGCGGATCTAAGTAATTAAAGTAATTAATTGGCAAATTTAACATACGTGGTAAGCGGAATGTGACTAATTCCGATTATTTGTCGATTTATCGATAAACGAAACTTTTAAGCAATATATGTCAGCAAATAAATAATTTTATTTCGATTTGAAAAAAAATATCTTTGAGCTTAAAAATCTTATTAAATTATATAAGGCTTCATTTATTTTAAATTTTATTTTCTTATATTAATCACAAAAATTTATTATTTCTAAATTCCAATCATTTCTTTATTAACTATTTTTAAATTTAATTTCTTTGCTTCCTATTACATTTTTTATTAATTATAATTAACAATTATTTACTATATTAATAAATAAAATATTACGAACAAAAATAAATGTTGAATTTAGTAAAAAAAAATATTTAAAATCATTTTTTTTTTTTAAATTTAAGTAAATTTTACATTTTTAATTTTCTGAGTTTTTTTTTTAAGCAGACAAATTACATATTATGCCCAAAATACTTGTATAAAAAAAAGATCTTTTTGCTGAACGATTGTGTCTTATGAGGATGTTAAATATGATGAATAAAACAATTTTGAATGTAAACTTTAGTTTTAAAGTTTGCTTATTGGAACTATAAAATTTTACAATTACGAATAAATCAAATTTGGTCGAAATAATACTATAACATAACAAACGAAACTATCAACTAAAATTTTGTTAAAAATATCTGATTTTATTTGAAGATCGGACCTATGTTGGAGCATAATATGATTATAGATCAAACCGATTTTGCTCAAATTTGAGCAACATTTTGTCTTAAAGTGGTTTATCTTTGATAAAAAATTTTCCAAACTGTGCAAATCTGATTTACGATATTTTTTTATATAAAAAATTCGAAAATTTATATGCGAAATTTTTCTTTAAACAAATTTTATTATTTGGCAAAAATCGGTTCTATCGAAAATATTATGATATAGTCAACCGATATTTGATCAAAGGTCTATGGTGACAGCTGTTTGACAACTAACAAAAACTTTCGAATATCAAATTTACAGGCTATATACGTAATAAATCTGCAAATATTAAAAATATTCGTAATTATTACATCTAAAACGCTTATAATAATCATATTTGTCGAAACTTAGAATCTTACAAATAGTCCCCTATGTGAGCTATATAATGTTAAAACCTGGAAATATCAAAATAACACAGATCAAACTTGCTTCAGTTATTGGAATAAGCTATGGGAGTCAATAATGTGAAAGTTTGGTAATCCGAATCTAGCGTCAGAATTGACCCATCACGTCAGGATTTTGAGATATTTGAGGTTATGTACCCAAAAATTGTTTTTTCCTACATTAGTTATTCAGGGCGACTTTTACGCTTTAATTCACATAGTACGACTACCGATGAGTCCTACGATTTTTACGCAGTTAGGCTTATAGTTCAGATCTCTCTTCGACGTCATTGCATCACAGGTCTACGAATAAGGGTCATGTGAGTTGTTAGAAGCTAAGGTTATTTCGAAGTAATTTGGTGCGTAGTCGATCCGACGTCCTGGCCCATTCGTGGAGATATTTAGTTTGTACCAATACATCTTCTTACCTGTAGACCGGTTGACCCGATCATAATTCTGATATACTTATAAAATTAATACACCTTTATAGAAGCTTACAAAGATACATACCTAATCCTACCTTCCAAAATGGGTAATATTTTTGGTCGATTAACATTTCTTTAGATGGAGGGCGTCAAATATCAAAATTATTTGGAAAAGCTCATATTTGAAGTTCCTATAACATATCGGAGGGATTGGGTTAAAAAAATATAAATTCCAATTGAATCAATATTAGTTTGAAAAACCAGTAATGTTGGAAAATCAAATATAAATTCATTTTACGTACCTACTTTCAGTGATTCAACAAAAATCGGAAATACATATCGGTATAGCGGATAGAAGGGAGGAAGGATGGCGGATAGATTTTCTTTGAATTTCGATGATATTTACATAAAGAGAGTCAGAGAACCATATGTCCTAAGCGATTAAATGTATTGAACCAATTTATAAAATTTTCCAAGTGCTTTATTATTTTTAGAATATTACAAAAAATCTAGAGAATGAGATAGAGCTTGTAAGAAGATAATCTCATTAAACGATTTTGTAGGTATTTTTACGTCCTCAATTTTTTAAAGTAATTCAACTACGCTTTTTTCGATAACTCGATAGTTAATCAAAATTTCACAATAAAATAATAATTGATGTATGATTAGCGTCAAGCTGAAAGGTGAACCTTAGAATAGGTCTGTTTCAATTATTTTTACTGATATCTCAATATTTGGATCTTTTGAGATGTCTCCATAAGATTCACTCCTAAAATTGAATAGAAATATATATACTTTTTTAACAATATAATAATATAGATATACAGAATAATTTAGAATAGAAAAATCGGTAGACAACATAATCTTCTACAGATGCTCTTGATATCGAGCTTGGAAGAAGATGATAGTCATTAAACGATTTTGTAGACATTTTAACGTAGTGAAACTTTTTTTTTCAAATATTCTATACCTAAAATAAATTATATTTGCAAAAACCAGATGCATGGCAATTCCAAAAAACTATGTTATCGATAACTCAAGATTTGAATCTTTATGAAATGCTTCCATAAGACTATATCACCTAAGCGGAATAAAGTTATTTGAACTAATTTATAAAGATTTATCCATATGCTTTACATAGTAAATATTTTTATTAAATATTTAAAAAAAACGGTATACGATATAATCTCTACAGATAAGCCCTCTTGAGATAGAGCTTCGAAGATTTTGTATACATTTATACACTGTGAATTATTTTCTACCTATGATAAATTATAATTGCGAAAACTGATCTGAAAAAATGCTCTATATACTCTATTATCGATTACTCGATAATTAATCGAAATGTCGCAAAAAGAAACTATTGGTTCATAACAGCAGTGAAATGGAAAGGTGGACCTAAGAAGTGCCTAGTTTTTCTAAGTAATCACGAATAATCGAAAATATTTTTCGGCGTATTAGAGCCAGCCACTTTTTAGGTAGATTTTCTTTGAAATATTTCGAGTTATTGGTATTTTGAGATGCCTTCACAAAACTATATCTCTTAAGCGAATAAAGATATTTGAACAAGTAATTGGTATTTTGAGATGTCTTTATAAGACTATATCTCTTAAGGGAATAATGATATTTGAACAAATGTATTACTTCTCGACGTTCTTTAAATTTTCTTAAAATGTTTAAAAAAATCGCGCTTGAGATAGAGCTTGGAAAAAGATAATTTTAAAAGATTTTGTAGACATTTGTACGCTGGTAAATTTTGGAAATAATTTATACCTATAATAAATTATAATTACGAAAACTGGTTTCAAAAAACCCTCAGTATACTTTGTTATCGATAATTAGATAATTAATCAACATGTCGCAATAAAACATATTATAAAAGCAACAAGATCAAAGTTGATTCTTAAAATTAACCAGCTTCATTAATTTTGACCGATATAGTTCCCTGCAAATATTTTTGGAAAGAATTTATACCTATAATAAATTATATTTACGAAAACCGATTTGAAAAAACCCTCAATATACTTTGTTATCGATAATTAGATAATTAATCAAAATGTTGCAATAAAAAATGTCGATTTATAATAAAAACAAGATCAAAGTTGGTTCTTAAAATTGACCAGCTTCATTTATTTTGACCGATATAGTTCCCTGCAGCTCTTGATTAACAACACTGTAATAATCCCTTAAAACCTCGTGGGCTAAGTATCCTTAACAAAAATCCCATTCATACTAATTTAATTCCGACACAATCGCTTTTCCACTTAAACAAAGTGTTTTCACAATTTTACGATTAAATAACAATTACTTTTACACACTTTGAATTCTTAATATTAATAAAACTGAGCAAAGTAAAAACACATAGAAGACGCTTTTATGATAATTTAATAATATTTAAACACATTTTTATGGTCATTAAAAATTTAATGAATTCAACGGGCAGACAAGCAGAAAGAAATCCCTCGGGGCAGCCCCCAAAGGCGGGAAAAACCAAAATGAAAGCAAAAATATTGCAAAGCGTGAAAATGTTTTACTTGTTGATGTTTAAAGCAAATATGTACATATGGGGGAAGTACTATAAGTATATAAATAGTATATATATACATATGTGTGTGTGTACTAGCCGCTGGTTGTATGTGTACATTTATGTTGTTTGTATGGGTGGGATTGTTTCCATATGCACAAAATCAATGAAA
Organism: Chymomyza amoena; assembly: GCA_037043745.1. Lineage (NCBI taxonomy): Eukaryota > Metazoa > Arthropoda > Insecta > Diptera > Drosophilidae > Chymomyza > Chymomyza amoena. The sequence continues at coordinate 62,782 of JBAMAX010002463.1, forward strand.
TAATTATTTTATGCCGCATATTATTTTCTGACCAATTTTCATATTTTTTCTTTTAGTTAGTATTATTATTTTTTTTTATTATTTAGGTTGTGCATAATTGATTTTTAGGGTTTATTTGATTATGTAAATTTGGCGTGTTGATTTACTAAAACAAATATGTTCGAACTTATACACAATAAAGTTAGTCAAATAAATATGGCATATTAAGTCATGCAAATATGAATCACAAATTTTTTGAAATATTAATTGAGTTGCATTGCTCTTGTTATCGATAATTTTGCAGCTGTTGTTGAAGAACCCGAATTTACTGAATACATCGAAAATGTAACTGTACCTGCTGGACGTAATGTCAAACTGGGTTGTTCGGTTAAAAATCTTGGCTCATATAAGGTGAGTAAAAAATAATACTATATAGCGAGTAATGTAATATCGGAGATTTATTGTTCAATTTTTTATGTGTTGAGAATTATGAAAAATAATCTGCTGATTTTGAAGGTTTAAGGTCTATCTACTGAAAAAAAAAAACTCTCCGATTGAATTTATTAGTATACGCATAATATATAATATTTTTTTTTTCATAGCATTTTTTTTTGGTGTAAAAAATTTAAAGACAAGACATTATAAATTCTTTTTATTGTTTGTCATTAATCTCTATCGCTATTTATCAATCAATGAATATCAATAAAAAGACTCTCCCAGAATGAATTAACTATTATACACATAATAAATATGCAATATCTTTTTTCTACACATTTAATATAGTGTAAATATTAAAATTTTAAAAAATATTATAAATCCTTATTATTGATTGGCATTCGTCTCTATCGCAATTTATCTATCATTGTAAAACAAAAGTATACCAATACATTAAATTTATTTAACACTTTTTTTTAGCGCTGCAAAATTAAAAACAAATTATCAGGTAATGCTAATTATTGTTTGAAATTCAAACGAAAATGTAAAAAAACAATTCTCCGGATAACTTAATTATTATGCAGATAATATTTAAGATTTTTTTTTTACATGTTTTTTTAGTGTTGAAAAATTGAACAAAAAATTTATGAATCTTTATTATTGTTTGACATTCATCTCTATTTATGTCTCAATTTATTCAATTTATTCAAATTCAAAGGCTTCTGTTTCCATGCAAAAAGAAATTCTACGAATGATTTTATTATTAATATAATAAAATAATAATAATTATTTTATCTATACCGATAGTATTTAAGATTTCTTTCTATGTTTTTTAGTTTTGAAAAATTAAAAAAAATCTTTCAAAATACTTATTGTTGCTTAAAATTCAATGTTTTATTTATCATTACAAAAATAAATCTATTAGAATGCCTTAATTAGTATACCTAAAATATTTAATTTTTATACCTGTACCGTATGGTACCAAGGGTATATTAAGTTTGTGCAAGCCGAAAATGTATGTAACATATAGAAGGAGACGTCGGAGACACCCAAAGTTACCTAAAATATGATCGGGTGAATAGAGAAGTCGATATACCCATGTCCGTCTGTCCGTCCGTTGTGAACGCCTAGATCTCAGAGATGGTAAGAGCTAGAGTTACCAAACTTTCACATTAGATCCCATATTATTCCATAGGAGGCAAGTTTATTTATTTTTTTGATATCGGGGATAAATTATATAGCTCCCATAGGGGTGTTTGAGACGACCTCGACAAAAAAAAAAGTTTTAGACGAATAATTCGTTTGTTTATAAAGATATCGTAGCCAAATTTGGTATTCGAAAGTTTTATAGTTCACACTTACCAAATTTGATCGAAATCGGTTGACTATATCATATAGCTCCCATAGGACCGATCGACAAAATAACTTTTTTAAAGAAAAATTCAGTATATTTCGTTTTTTAACAAAGATATCGTAACCAGATTTGGCGTTTGGAAATTTTTTAGACCACTGAAGCAATGTGCCAAATTTGAACAATATCGGTTGACTATATCATATAGCTCCCATAGGTCCATCTTCCAAAAAATCGATTTTTTAACAAAATTTGTTGTGTTTCGTTTGTTTGTTAAGATATTGGGACCAAAGTTGACATTCGTGAGTATTTTATAGTTCCTAAGCACTGTACTTAATTTAATCCAAATCGTTTGACTAGATCATATAGCTCCCATAGGACCAATCGGTCCAAAAACACGTTTTTTATAAAAATTCGATGTGTTTTGTTTGTTTGTAAAGATATTTGAAATAAATTTGGCATTCAGATCTTTTTTAATGTTTTTAGGCACTGCGTCAAATTTTATTGAAATCGGTTGACTATAATTTTTTTGCTATCATATGAAAAACAAATAAAAATGCCTTTATAATTTTATTACATTTAACATTTTTTGATTAGAATTTTTTGTTTGATAAATCTATGTTAAGTTACATAAGTTTTTACCACAAAGGGCCTATCCTTGGCTTAAGTGAGCTGGGATGTTGGTCCCAACTGCCGCCCTAACCTAACCTACATAAGTTTTATCTATCATTAAAAAAAATATTTATTGACTTATTTAACGATATTCTGATTCAATTAAAAAATACTAATTGTTGTTTAATTCAATATTTTATTTATTATTGCAAAAAAAAAGAACCGAATGAATTAATGTATTGTATAATATTTAATTTTTTTTACAATTTTATTTTAAGTATTAAAAAATTTTCAAAAACAATTCTTATAAAAATGATTGTTATTCAAATTTTTTTTTGTCATTGAAAAACAAACACGCATGGTTTAATGAGATTATAATATTATAAATATTTTTTTTTTTGGTTGCATTTTGTTTGTTTGAAAATAAAAAAAAAATCTTGAAAAAATATAAATTTTTTAAATGAAAGTTTTATCAATTATTACAAAAAAAAAGTATTATTGACATTAAATCGTTTCAAAAGATATTTTTTTATCCCAAAAAAGTTCCGATATATTCTGTTATAATAAAAAATAAACTATTCGAATGACTTAATTATTATATAATATTAAATATTTATTTTTAACACTTTATGTTTAAGTTGTGAATATTTTTAAAAAATAAATCAAAAATATATTATTGTTGGTTTAAATTCATGAATTTATCTTTCATTGAATTTAATACAAATGGCTTAATCAATTATATAATATTATATTTTAAATTTTTTGATTACATTCTTTTAATGTTGAAAAATTTAAAAAGAATCTTATAAAATTAACTGATTGTTGTTTAAGATTTTCTAAAAATCATTAAAAAAAAAAAAACGTTTTATTTTTAATGTTCAAAATTTATCTTAATAATTAAAAATAATACTATTATTGCTTAACAATCATATAGTTTTATATATTGTGGAAGAAATTAACTCGATAAGCTTAATTATAATAATATTATATAATTTAAGATTTTTTTATTAAATATTTTAGTGTTGATAATTATTAAAAAATACATATATTTCGTTTAAAATTAAAAAAATCATTAAAAAAAAATCATTATCAGAATTACTAAAGTTTTATAAAAAAAACTTATCAGAATTACTAAATTATTTAAGATTCTTTTTGAACATTTAATTTCTATAAAAACAAATATTGCTTAAAATTCAAAGTTTTATCTTATATATAAAAAAAGTGTATGTCTGTTTGTACGGGGTTGGACGCCAAACCCTTTGTCCGATTTTAATGGGACTTTTTTAAAATGTTCAGAAGCTTCTTGGGCCGCGAATAGGCTATGTAATATCATTGGAAAATTTACAGAAAAATTAGGAAAATTGAAAATACTAAAAGCGACAATTTCATTTTCCAATAAATTTTTTTTTTTTTTAATTTAGGTTGGCATTGTGTACATTGTCAGATTAACTAATATTTTTTAACTACCCTCCTAAAGTTTTTCATTGTCAAGTCAACCTTCTTTCAGTGAGCATCAAACGTTTTCAACAAAAAACAAGTGAAACCAGAAAAAAAATAAAAGTTAAACAATTTAAAGTGAATTAAAGTGAATCCGTGCAAAAGAGTCGTAGCAGACCACGTCGCTCTCTTAACTAACTTTCGCATAATATTTCATTATCAAGTCAACCTCAAATATGTGAGCACCAACAATTTTTCAGCAAATAAATTTATTTTATTGGTTGACGCGAAAATTTTATTGGTTTGAGACCGAAACCTTTGTCCGATTTAAATGGGACTTTTTTAAAAATGTTCAGAAGCTTCTTTATAAACCTTATTTTTAGATTTCATACAGCGAAATGCCTCTTAGGCGAAGATCGTCCCTTAGTCCGTCAACAAGTGCAGCCCGAAGGAATAAGCGTCTGCGAGCGTCAGAAACTGAAGAACATAATTCAGTGAGATTAGAAACTGAACGCTCTAGAATAACCCAGTCTCGAGCTTCTGAATCAGAAGAACAACGTGCAGACAGAATGAAAATAGATCGTTCTCGAGTTGCCCAGTCTCGAGCTTCTGAAACGGAAGATCAGCGTGCCCGTAGACTCGAGAGGATGCGTATGCGTACAAATTCAACTCGGCGTTCAGGAAATATTGAGTTAAATCTGGGTGCATTTCATTATAATGCGAACTTCGATTACAGTTTGCATCCAGCTGTCAGTATTGGCAAAATGTTTTGTCGAAAGGAAACACAAAAATTATAAACGTTATAAATTTTATTTTATTGAGGCACACAAAATTTCATGAGAATCGGTACAGCCGTTTCAGAGAGTATGGTAACTAACATTGTGAAACTAGAATTTTATATATATTTACAGTATAGAGGAACTTATGTTTTACGTGATATGGGTGTTCTCATGAACGAGTCGATTAATCTGATTTTTACGTGTGTTAGAGGTCAATGCGGAAGTTTTAAGCCTATTGCGATGAGTTTATATGAATTGGTTCGTGGGATTATGAATATTGGTTTTTGTGTGAATATACTCCTCCGAAACGGCTATACCGATTCTCATGAAATTGTGTGTGCTTATTGGGCAGGTCTGAGAATCGGCCAACATCTATTTTTCATACCCCTAAGAGATATGGGTTGCCACTCCTAACATTTTTTTTTTCATTTATCGACTATACCTTCATGGTGTGTTCACGGGCGCGAACGCCGCAAAGTTAGCCGCGAAGCCTTCCACACTCCTGTTTCGCGGCTTTCGCGGACGGCGCGTTACGCAATATTTTTCATTCTGTGGTTTGTCTTGAGTGAACGTGAAAAATAAAAAAAAAGACATCCAGATCTAGACGAGCGAGCGAAGCGAGCGTGCCGGAGCGCAGCGATGGCCGGCTAGTCTATCATAAAAAACCCAATATAAGCCACTTATGATTATAAGATATTATAATATTTAAGACTTTTATCAAATTTTTTTAGTGTAGATTCAAAGGTTTATCCATCATTAAAAAAAAATTTAAAATGACAATTCGCTTATGAGATACTTTGTTATATCAAAAAGTATCGATATATTCTGTAATCGAAATCTCCATAAATTGTCAGAACTTGAAAAATAATGCAAAATTTGTTCTACATAATCAATGAGCTATAAAAGAACTTCTGATTATTATATAAACCAACAACTTTTCTTAAATTTCACTGCGCATATTTTAAAGATGAAAGTTTAATGACGTCATTAATTGACTCCCTTTTAAAATAAAACCACTAAAAGCAAAGGACTGCCATGCATCATTAGCAGTTTTTTTATACCTTTTGTCAGCTTTTCGCTTAATTTGCTGCGACCACAGATAGAAAATGATTTATTAATTAAGCAGCTTGTTAGAAACCAAACAAATCAAAAGTAATGAAGGATAATCATTTGATTACTTGGCAAAAAACCATAAAAGCAGCAGTTGAGGAGACGAAAGAACTGACGAGGTTTTTCTTGGTCCACTGAATCGAGGATAAGCAGCAGCAGCTAAGCCAGTGCAAATTAGCTTTAACACACTCTCAAATTACTGCACAAAATTGGCAGCTATTGCACATTTAATGCACAAAGATCAGGACCAACTAAGCCATGGCTAAACTAAACTTCCAGCTAAGAAGCTATTCGCTTCAAATTTAAACACATCATTACCATGAAAATGAAAAGGCGGCTATGAATATCAAAAGCACGAATTGATGCCAGACAGACCGACTCCTTGGCTTCCAAGGAGCTAAACCTAACCAGCTAGCATCATTATCGCACACTTGAAAAGCTCAGTCAAGTAGCTGTTGGGAGGACCTGAGAGCAGGACCAAGTAGCGAAGGACTTCGCTCAAACCGACGGCGATGGCCGCCTTGTTAGATCTGATGCAATGTTGGCGTGGTTGACTGGCTGGTTGATACCTTGGCGGGCGTCTTTTGAACAGGAAATAGAATCAAATTGAGGTGTAAATGAGAGTAACAAGAAAATGGCGCTGAGCACACAAACACACACATACACACACAGACATTTTATAGTACTCTCTCTCACTGGTAAGGTGCGTTACGTCACCAATACAAGTAAAATGGAAAAACGTGCATAGCATGCTCTAAATAAAAAGTAAATAAAAGAGAAAGAAAAAGTGGCAAGTGCACAAGAAAAGAGAAAATGGTTGAGCTTCTGGCAGGTTTAAGTAGCTGAGCGTGTGTGTGTATGTGTGCTTGTGTGTGTTGCAGTCAGTGACGTAGCTAGATTTTTGGTTTAGGGGGGCTAAGGATAACAAAGAGAAAACTTTGGGATGACTATTTTTGAGAATGGCGGAAGAACTATTTTTTCTTTCTCTAGTCTACAAATCAGATGATATAATCAAGAAGAAGAATTGGATATTTTTTTTATACTCTTGCATAAGAATTAAATTAAAAAATTTTAAAATACAATTTTTTTGCTTTATAAAGATGAGATTTTGAAATAGTTATTAATAATTCCTCGGCTTGTGTACATCATAAAAAAAGATAATCTGCATTATTTCCAGTGCAATACTTTTAATATCCCAAATCTTTCTACTCATAAACCAACCAGAGAATTTTTAAATTTTTTAGAAATAGCAAGTTACCTAAAGATAAGAAATTTTGATAAATTCGGAAACTTCTTTTCTTGATAATAATAATAAGCCCCATATGATATTTTATTATACTCAAAAATTATTTTCTTTGGGAAAGCTTCAACTTTTTCTTCTTTTTATTTATGTATATACAAATATAATTTGATCTCTTAACAATTTTTGATGCTTAGTTAAATTTTTTTTTTATTTGAAATAAATATTCATAAGTCATCGGCTTATGCATATCGTTTAAAAAATCAAGTCCATATTATTTCCAACCCTATTCTTAATTTCCCAAGTCTTTCTTCTGAAAAACTTACAAGAGAATTTTGTAATTCTTTAGAAATAACAAATTATCTAAAGATAAAACGTTTTTTTTAATTCTTAAACTACACTGATTTCTTTTTGAATTTTTTATAATACACATTTTAAAGTGCCTGGAAAATTTATCCTAAAATGATTTTTTTCAGAAAAGCCACGTTTTTTTTCATGGGAAGGCATTTATTTTTTTTATATTTTTTTTAAATTTATTTCATTTTATTTTATAATATTTTATTTCATTTCATATCATTTCATATCATTTCATTTCATATCATTTCATATCATTTCATATCATTTCATATTATTTCATGTATTTTAATTTAATTCCATTTCATTTCAATCAATTTCACTTCATTATATTTTATTTTACTTTATTTTATTTTATTTTATTTTGTTTTAATTTATTTAAATTTATTCTATTTTATTTTTTATTTTATTATATTTTATTTTCTTTGACAAATTTCTTCATTTTAAATATTTTTCATTGGCTTGTTTTTGTTCGAAATTTTTTTATATATTTTCCTAATTTTGCTTTATTTTTCTTATTTTATTTAATTGAGTTAATTTATTATGACAAATAAATTTTTACATTTTTGACGAATTTTCGAATTGAAATATTTTTATCAAAAACTTTCCAAAATAGACACAAATAAATTTTCAAATTTAGACTAAACTTGATTTGACTTAGCTTGACCTAAGAAAACAATTTTCTTAAAATCATGGAATACTCATCCGCCATATTCTCGCCCCTCCCACCTATTCCACTGCCAAAAATACTTCCATGTACGCTTATATGGTTATTGGGTAGCTCGGTTGCTCCATTCCCTCTGTCTAGAGCAAGTGTCGCTTACATCTACAGCATGCCTTGTAATTCATAGCTATCAACAGACAACCTACAACACTGACTCACACACTCAGTGACACGTTTACCAACACACACACGCTTTCGTTTATTTTTATATGCAACACTATGATGCAATTTTCTTGCTTCCGCTTTTTTCTACCACAAAATTTTTTTTCCAACATTTTTTGGTTGCAAGCTATAAAATTGGTGCCATGTACGTGAAGAGCTTGTAACTCAGTCCCCCTACACTGCCACGCCCTATTCAGAAGGGAGAAACGTTTTTATGAAGCTTCAAGAAGCGGTTTAAAAGTTATTAAAGTTATTATTATCTTTTAGAGCACTAAGATGATGTGCTTAGTACGCCAAGAAGTTGCTAAGATTCTAGATTAGGGTGGTCCGATTAGGTTATTTGTTTTAAAAACAGTTTAAAGTGATATTAAAGAGAAGAATTTGGAAGAAGAGTGATTTGTATTCTTTTTGGATTGCATCAAAGCTTTTGTTATAAGCTACTACTTAAGAGTTCTGAGAATAAAGTAAATTGTTTAATTAAGTTTTATTTGGTAAATATCCTAAGAAAAAAAGCTCTTGATAATGTTTGTAGCCTCAATTTAAGAATGCATTATTTGTGGTATTGTTTTAATAAGAACCAGATTTTTTGATTATAGAAAATATGAAATATGATATTGTCTTATTGACAGACAGCAATCTCGCAAATATTTTAGTATAATCGGTTTACTTAAAAAGACTATATCCAGGAATTACTGTGGGACGTTCAGTATAAGCCTGTCAATTACTTTAAATTAGATCATAAATTAAAAAAAAGAGTTTCCAATATCTTCAAAATTTAGGTTGATCCTCGGATCACATTAAAATCAGTAAAAAAATCATTGTAAAATTCCCTTCCTAAGGCACGGTATGACTATAGAAAGCTGAAATCGAAAAACCTTAGAATTTTTGGTTCCGTCTTTAAAAGCTTACGTCACACTTTTAAATTTTCCAAATTTTTTTGATCAATATTTTCTGTCTTTTTAATTAAGTTTAACCAGACTACACTAACATGAAAGTTAAAAGCATTTTTGAAGACTTTGATCAACAAATCTATAATAAGAAGAATACACAAAAATAAATTATTCTTATACATTCATTTGGCATTTAGAGAAGAATATTTTTATCGACAATATACCATATATGTTATATTAATCTAGAAATAACGCATTGGTTTGATTCAGTTTCTTTTGAAGAATTTGGATACAAAATTTAAATTCTTCGCATGAAAATTGGTTGGGCAATAGAGAAGAATATTCTGTACGACAATATATAATAAATCTAGAAATATCAAATTAATTAGATTTAGTTTCTATTAAAGAATTTGGTGACAGAAATTTGAATTCTTCTGATAAAAAATCTTATTTAAGTCAATATATAAATAGCTAATTGGTTGGTTTCAGTTTTTTTTAAAGAATTTGGAAACAAAAGTTTGAATTCTTCTGTTAAAATTGGTTTGGAAATGGAGAAGAATATTTTGTACGATAATATATATATAAATCGAGAAATAGCTGAATGGTTAGATTCAGTATCTTTTGAAGAATTTGGATACAAAAGTTTGAATTCTTCTTATCTGATATAAATCTACAAATAGATCATTGGTTAGATTCAGTTTCTATTGAAGAATTTGGATACAAAGTTTGAATTCTTCTCATTAAAATTGGTTGGGCAATAGAGAAGAAAATTCTGTACGACAATATAAAGATAAGTCCAGAAATATCTGATGGGTTGGATTCAGTTTCTTTTAAAGAATTTGGATGCAAAATTTTGAATTCTTATAAAAAATCTGATATAAATCTACAAGTAGCTAAAAGGTTGGATTCAATTTCTTGTAAAGAATTTGAATACAAAAGATTCGATTCTTCTGATAAAGATTGGTTGGGAAATATAGAGGAAAATTCGGTACAACAATATATTTATAAATCTAGAAATAGTTGATTTTGGTTAGATCCAGTATCTTTTGAAGATTTTTAATACAAAAGTTTGAATTCTTCTTTTAAAAAATTTGATGCAAATGTAGAAATAGCTAAGTGATTGGATTCAGATTCTTCTGAAGAACTTGCATAAGAAATTTAAATTATTCTGCTAAACATTAGTTTGACTCCAGAGAAGAATATTCTTATGGACAATATTCTATATATAAATAAAGAATAAGCTGATTGATTGGACTCAGTTTCTTTTAAAGAATTTGAACACAAAAGATTGAGTTCTTTTAATAAAAATTTGTTAGGCAATAGAAAAAAACATTTTGTAAGACAATGCTCTTAATGAAAATTGGATAATGTGGGATTTTCATAATTTAAAATCTCCAAAATTAACGAAAAAATTGTATGTCAATATCTTTGCAAATGAAGTCTTGCGTTTTAAAAATCTAAAATTTTTCGATCAACAAAATTTTATTCCTCGTATTTTAAAAATTAATTTAGAAGTTTATTTAAATTTCTTAAAATGAAAAGAATTTTTTTTGTAAAATTTAAAAGGCCATAACTTTTAAACGAGAAAAGATTTTTCAAAAATAAGGCTAATCCGTTGGTTTTACGGATTATAGATTTGAATCTATAAGTGCAAACTTATGGCCAATCGGAGAATTTTTTTTTTTTAATTTTAAATTTAAAAAAGACAAGATAGAGTGAAAAACAAAAAAAAATAGTTTAGGTACAAATATAAATTTAATCGGAGTAAATTTATTTTGCTTAAATTTAAACAGCCATAACTTTAAAAAACCATTAGAGCTTTTAAATATTTTATTATATATTTTTTTCCATATTTTTACAGGTGGCTTGGATGCACTTTGAACAATCAGCCATATTAACCGTGCACAATCACGTAATCACGCGTAATCCACGGATTAGTGTCACGCACGACAAACACGATCGTCATCGCACCTGGTACTTGCACATCAACAATGTCCATGAGGAGGACAAGGGTCGTTATATGTGTCAAATAAATACCGTGACTGCGAAAACACAATTCGGATACCTAAATGTTGTGGGTAAGTCCTGACCAGAAATGTCAGATAACTAATCAACACTTAGTGTTAACAAGGGGGAGGGAGCTACTTAAGATAAACCCTGAAAAATTCCTTCAGGAAACAACAACAACAAACAGCGTTGAAAATCCTCTACAAATACTCCAAGCAAATTAAAAAATAATTTATGTGCCTTTAAGCAGCGTTGAAAGCAAAGTATAAAAAAAATAAAATCCTGGGAATTTTTTCACTCTACCCGGGAAAAAGGGAAAAGCCCCCAGAGTGTGTGTGTGGGTGTGTTTGTTTGTGGGCGTTTGGGGGGAGGGAGTGTGTCCATCGCACAGTTCAGTGAATCTCTTGCTGTGGAAATTATTTTTCTGTTGGTAAACAAACGAATTTATTAAAAATGCATGCGATATTGAGCGAAAAAAGGGAATGCAGGTTTTTAATTAAAAAAAAGAAGTTCTTTGGTAACAATAAAGTAAAGTAAAACTACAAATACAACAATTTAAAAAAATAAGAATATGTAAATTGGCCATATAGTAGTTTTACAACAAAAAAAATATTTATATATGTATAAACAAACTTCCTTGAAATTGATAAATGCGTAGTTAAAAAAAAATCGAAAACAATGCAAATGAAATAGAGCAGAAGCTTGATTTTAAATTTATTAAATTCAAAAGCTCAAAGCTTAAATCGTGATTTTGGGTACTTTTTGGAGGCACCCATTATTAGTTCAAAAATTTTATTTGATTCCTAAAAAATATAAAGTAACTAAGAGCCACTAGTTTGCACAATTCCTGGAAAACATTAAATATAACTCTTATGAATTAAGTATAAAAAATCTATTTAAATTATTTTAAAATATATTAAAACATGAACATATAAAAAAACAAAAAAAAATAAATAAACAAATAATATTAAAAAAAAACTTATATAATTAAAAAAAACAATAAATAAATTTATAAAAATTATTGTTTTCGAAAAATAAATTAGTTCACAATAATTCGTGATTTATAAAATCAGCTAAGAATTTTAAAGCCATTTAATTAAAAACAGTTAAAAAAAAAATTAAAGGTAAAATTAAAACATTATTTTTTTTGCTTAATTAATGGCTTAAAATTCATAGCTGATGTTATAAATCACGAATTTTAGTGCATTATTTTTTTTAATGCATCATTTTTTTTTTTAAATTAAATAAAATTTGTTTAATAATTTTTAATATTATAATAGAATGTTTTTAAATAACGACAAATTATTATTTATACTTTATATTTATTATTATAAAAAATTATTATTTTACCAAATAACTTAAATGCAAGCACTTAAAATAAATATTAATAAAACACATTTTTGTATACGAGGGTGTATTGATAAGTTTCCGGCCTGACCAAGAGATGGCGCCACTAGGCCTACCTTGAGGTGGCGTTCTATAGTACCATCCTTAGATAGCTTGTAGCTATAGTTTTAGCCCGATCGCCATGTTAGTTTAGATTTGAGAGCACACTGAACAAGACGCCTCTGTGTTTTTCTTGAAAATGGAAAAAAAAAATTCGAAAAAACATTTCTACCGCCAATTTGACGTTGTATAAGCGTAATCCAAGCGAATTTTTGCGTCGATTCATAACCGTTGACGAAACTTGGGTTCCACTCACTCCTGAAACCAAAGAACAGTCTAAACAGTGGATTGGACCAGGGAAACCAACTCCAAAGAAGGCAAAAACAATTTTTTCAGCGAACAAGGTTATGGCTACTGTTTTTTGGGATGCAAGAGGTATTATATACATTGATTACCTTGAAAAGGGTTAAACTATCACTGGTCAATACTACGCAGACTTATTGCAACGTTTGAACCACGAGGTGAAAATTATACGACCTCATCTGGCGAAAAAAACAATCTTGTTTCATCCCGATAACACAAGTCAATCGTTGCGATGGCTAAAATCAACGATCTGAAGTTTGAATTGATGCCGCACCCTCCCTACTCTCCAGACCTAGCCCCGAGTGACTATTATCTGTTTCCTAACCTCAAAAAATGGCTTGGCGGTAAGAGATTTGCGGAAAATGAAGAAGTAATCGAAGCTGTAAATGGGTATTTTGAGGAGCTTGACGAATCAGTCTATAGAGACGGCATTACTAGACTAGAACACCGCTATGAAATGTATCAGCCTTGGAGGAGATTATGTTGAGAAATAAAAAAAATAAAATTCTTAATAACGTTGTTTTTCTTGGTCAGGCCGGAAACTTATCAATCCACCCTCGTATAACGAGTATCTCTGTTTATAAAAAAAATTTGAATTACTATTTTTAATTTCGAAAAAAGATATATTTATTATTTTAATAAGATTCTATAGAAATTATTTCTATCTCTATAAAAAAAATCTTTTTTATTATTATTAAGGCATTATGATTCTCTCTATAAAGATTATTGTAATCTAATTTCAAGGCTTTTTCAAGATTGTCAAAAATCGGAAAATATATTTCTATTTTATCAATTAATATTTTTTTTTTCAATTTTATTTTAGTCTTATTCAGAACTTGTCGATTTTTTGTTTCAAAAGAAGTCTTTTAAATTTAGACATAAAATCAGCTTGTTCATATAAAAATTGGATTTCGTGTTTTTTTAAATTCCCTTCAAATGAATGATTAAGAGTAATAATAAGGACAAGAGAACTCGAAAAGAACCTCAATGCGAAGTGTTTCCATTAACATCTATCTTAGATGAAGCCAATCGAAAAATCTTTATTTTAGCCAAAATTGTAAATTCCATAAAATCTTAAAGCAATGTTGTAATTTTTTTAAATTTTTAATACTTATATTTTATTTATTATAATTTGTATGATTTAAAAAAAAAAATAAAACATAATTATTTCGAATATCTTTCATGTGTCAAAGAATCCCAAATTACCGTGACATTTTGCAAACCGATTTTATTCACTAAGACCTTTGTTATAAAACGTGTTAAAATCATCATTCCTATTTATTTAGGCTTTATAAATAATTTAAGCTCGTAAATATGCATTCATTTAAATAGCTATTTAATATTAAAATTTTAATACTATAAAGTGGCGCAATTTTCAATTTCAATTTCGATTTCCTGCTGCAATTTTAGCAAACGAACGATTTAAGTATGCAATCATTTATATTTTTGCCAATAATAAACAATACGCATTTGGGCCATTATGTTAGGGCTCATTGTGGCAGCTTTTTGGTTATTAAAACTTGTCCAGACGACTTTTGTTCAGACAAAAGCCAACAGCTAAATGGCAGTGTGAGTGTGACCAGAGCAAAAGCCAAAACAGCAAAAACATCGCATGCAAACAAAAATGAGAAAAAAACATCGCATTATGATGAAAAGCGCATAACAAACAACAAAAATTTAACCCTTTAATCTTAAATGGGTTTCATGATTACTGTTACTCGTTTTTGTTGTTGTCCTTTTTTGATTGTTTGTTTGTTGTTGTTGTTATTGTTGTTGCTTAAGCGGCTTATGGGCATAACAATTTAGTGATAGCATTAAGTCTATGGTAAATAAATTAATACCATGATGAGTTTTTTTGATGCCGAACTGCATTAAATTGCTTTTAACGCTTATGAATGCATATCAAAATCTGGTCATACTTTTCAGTGCCACCCAACATTGATGACTCATTAAGCTCCAGCGATGTGATTGTTCGTGAGGCAGCCAACATATCATTACGATGTCGTGCCAGCGGCAGTCCCAGACCCATTATCAAATGGAAACGTGATGATAATTCGCGTATAGCCATCAATAAAAATCATATAGGTAAGTGAGGTGGAGTCACGGAGAAAACTGCAATGCAATCATATCATTGATGTGGTATCAATCATTTAGTCTTACCCCTATATCATTATCATCTTCTTTCATTTACTTTACAGTCAACGAATGGGAGGGCGATACTTTGGAGATAACGCGCATCTCACGACTGGACATGGGCGCTTATCTATGCATTGCATCAAATGGTGTTCCACCAACGGTTTCCAAGCGCATCAAAGTCAGCGTGGATTGTAAGTATTAGTAGGATAGTAAATATTATAAACTGAATGGATATGAATCTTTCAAAAAGTCAAGGTTGATAATTTTTTTGGGGCCAATGCTCTATCACACTTTGTCAAGGATGATGATTTTTGAGGCCAATGATCTTTCATCCCAGTTACACTTATACTTTGTCAAGGATGATGAATTATAATTTCTTGATTTCGTTCTTAAATAAAAGACCGATTCGAAAGGAATCATCATCAAGAGATGACTGATTAAAGGCAGTCCAAATCTTATTCACAGTGTAACAATTGGTAGCAACTTATAAGCTTTTCTTCTAGAGAATCGTACAATCAAGAGCCCTACCCTATAAACAACTTACTGTGGATCATGGATAAATGAAAAAGACGGTGAAATTAATTTTGGGGGAGTCCGTTATCATTAACAGAGTTTGTTATGCACATCTTTTTGTAAGAAATTCATTATTTCCGTTGGAGTGTTTTCGTAACCCTTCTACCCTCCAATAAGACGCCAATGTTTAAGATCCTGAGATCCAATAAGACGCCGATGTTAAAGATCCTGAGGACACTTTCGGGAACTACTTATTCCTTCTACATTTCCGCATGAGTAATTTTGAGATAAAAGACAAAAGATAATTTCTTCAGTTTTGATGGGATCTCAAATTTTGTTAAGATTGAGTTTTCAGAACTCTCCGTTTTACTGATTTGAATTTCCGTTGCAGTGCTTCCGGAACCCAAGTGATCCTGAAAACAATTTCGGGAACTCCTTATTCCTTCTAAATTTCTGAATGAGTAATTTTGCGATGGTAGAATAAAGATCATTTCTTCAGTTTTGATGGGAGTCCAAATTTTGTTAAGATTGAGTTTTCAGTGCTCTCCGTCTAACTGATTTGAATTTCCGTTGGAGTGCGTCCGAAACCCTTAAACCAACCAACTGAATCAAACACCGATTGTTGAGACCCCGAAATCATTTTTGGGTGGCAAATCCAAATTCCTTATATATTTTAGAATGAACAATTTTGAGATTATAGTAAAAAGATTCGAACTACAGTTCTGATGGGAGTCGAAATTTTGCAAAGATTGGTTTTTCAGAACTCTTCGTCTATTTTTGATGGGAACTCCAAATTCCATCATCTCTAAATAATTTTGAAATGGTTTCAGTTTTGACTGGAGCTCAAATTCTGTTAAGTTTTGGTTTTCAAAACGCTTCCTTTCATTGATTTAACATTCGTTAGGTGGAATTCAAAAATAAATTTCGTCGGGAGCTCATTTTCATTGAGATAGTTTATTCTGAAGCTATAATTTTTACTTATAATTTGAAACTATGGGGAATAATAGCTTTCCGGAATCACATGAATCCGTCTCTAAATTTTATTATTCATTGTTAAGGCATAAAAGGAAGCAACCAGAATAAATTTTAAAAGCTGTGTATCATTTTCTTAAACTTAGATTTCTTTTTGAGAGATCCGATCATCCAGGATTCTCTCCCTGGGTCCGACGTGTGGCAAAAAGGTATAACTAAAGCTACCAGCTAGAAACCAATTCAGTGAGATAGGTTCGAAAAATTTTCTACAGTTTTCATTGAAGAAAAGTATGTCTCCTATTTCTATGGTGTGTTGTGATTACCGGATCCACGGGGTGGGGAACTTCGGGCCCGGAATCTCTCACCCTCCTAAAAGTTGGGAAAATGGGAAAATTGGAATATTTTGCATCAAAAGCAGTCATTTCAATTTGGAATTTAAATTTGCTTGTACTCTATAAAAATCAAGAAGTTTAAATTGGCGTCATCTGACCAGAACTGTTAATCGGGACGAAATAGAGCGAACAGAGCGTCTTTTGAGAGCTCTAATATGTATCGACTTGGAAGAAATGAACCCCCGACTCTTATATGATTCGATTCTGTGAAAAAATATATCACGTCGAAAAAAATGTTCCCACAAAATGCACTCATAGTCGTAGAATTAATTGAAGATAATGCGATAAACCAAATCATTTAATCGGTCACAACTTCCGACGATACTTTCTTTTATTAAAAACGGAGATAAAATATTTACCCTATAAACTTTTGATGCAACTACTGGAAGAGTCATTTGAAAGCTTTCTTCCAAAGAAATCTGTAAGAACTCTGGTTTTTCGAGGGGTAAAGTTTTTTAAATTTATTTGAAATAGAGAATAAGACACGGAGAGCTCTCTAGATTACCTCGAAAGCCTAGAATTGGAGATATGAAGAGCTGACCTAGATAACATAATTTGATATTAAGGCTGTTTATATTTGTAGCCATATCAAGTTAATTAAAAAAATTAAATGTTAAAGAATTATACCTTCTAAAATTGTATGGTTACAGCCTTGTATGGGTAAAATTCGGCAATTAAGAAAACTTTCGATTAAAATCAAACTTCATTAAAATCAAAAAAAAATTCATCGCAATATCGTATATTGAAGACTCTAGTCCTTCTCATCTCAGAACTCGAAAATTGTAACAAAGTGTTCACCGAAACGTAATTTCAAAGGCAGGAATCTTTTCATGACTTGGTAATGATCTCACGAACAGTGACGGCTTTCGATTTCATCGCAATGAGCTTTATCCTAAATAAACGTGCAGATTTCCCAATGCGGGATCAAAATATGAACTTTCATTAGTCTGTTAATGAAGAAAAGCTAATATTTTTATCAACTTAAGACCGAATTTGGTACTGAAAGCGAAGTTGGGAGAACTCCCTTGTGACTTCCTTATGGCTCCATTCTCTGATGAAATAATTGAGAAGCTTCATGTTTTTATTAAACCTACAGGGAGCTTAAGATAGCTTCGTTTCCTCCTAAGCATCCAATAAAAACAAGCTGGGCACTGATTTCCAAGAAAGCTTCGAAACATTACTCCATCCCATAATATAATTATACAAGGTAGAGTAATGCTGACGGCATGTTCACCAATTTTAGTGAGACAAAGAAAAAGACAACCTACATCATGTGGTGAACATCGTTAAGAAGCTTCCGCCGGAGTATGCTACCTGTAGTTATTACACCATGACTCCATTCTAAGTTTCATTCTAAAATGTTCCGACTAAAAGTTGTGCTCTTAACAATTAATTCAAATTGGAATCTACACATATGTTCCAGAATTGACGAAACAAAATGTTCAAGCTTAAATTGAATTACAATTTTTAATCGTATATCGAAGAATTTAATCTTGAAAAATTTAACTGAGTACCCGAACTATTTATTTTTATTTAAGAAGATTGTATAATAATTTCAATTTGCATCCAACCTACTTTTTTTGAAATGTACCCAAATATTTCATATTTCATTTAAAAGCCGCAACAACTCCTTAAAGAGTATAGTCCAAGTTAGCATAAAGTATAATACCAAGTGCCAAATGGTAAATAAATGAACGGGGAGGAGCTTAATGCATTGCCTTGGGGTCGCTTCTGCTCTGACTTTTCATTCACTTGGCTTTGACAAACTGTCAGGGTTGTCATGGAAAATGATAAAGTGCATACAGTGTCTGCTGAAAGTCAGCTCTTCACTGACCATAAAGGTGTTAAGTACAGTTTATTTTTAGCACAACATTTTCAACATTTACTCAACACTTCAAATGGAATGTAGCGGCAAAAATTTCTAACTAAAATATAAAATCATTCCAGAAAACGAAAACTAAGCCAGAACAGAAAATAAAAATTTTTATAGTTTTGGACTGACACAAAAATGCTGATTCTCAACGATTGAATTGTTGCTGTTGTTGTTGTTGTATTTTAATACTTGTTTTTCATTTGGGCTACGATTTTCCATTTATTTTCGTTACATGTTGACCAACACAGTGCTTAGAGTGTTCTAAATTGTGTGATTTTTCCTTTATGCGTGAGCCGATGAGTGTGTGTGTGTGTGACTATGTGAGTGGGGCTTTGTTGGTAGTTGTGCGAAAACTCATATCGACATTTCGTGGGATAGGATTAAGGCAAAAGCTTCAAGGACAATGGAGTGAATGCGTAGGAAGCTGTGACGAATTTGAACTTAGAGAATTATTTTTATTTATATATTATTATTGGAAATAAAAGGTTTTGATTGACGTCATGACGTCTAGTGCACCCCGGCAACCCTAGTTATATTAAGCAACAGGCTTAAGCTTAATATTAATCAAAACTTCTGTTAGTCTTAGTATCTAATTAAGGAAATATATGCAGGAATAAGTTTATTTGATACATTTTGTAAACTATATTTTATAACGAAGCTAAAGGGTGTTTTTTCTTAATATTGTAGGAATAAATTTTATTATTTTTGTAAATTGGAAATTAAGACTGTATTTAATTTCCAATACTTATTTAGTATCGACGGAAAAGCTTTAATTAAAATATAAAACCTATCGAAACATGAAAAATGTCATCAAGCAGTGCAAACACATTTCTAGCATCTCAAACTGCTTTTAATTTCCAGATAATAAAACTGTCAGCCTGCTGATGATGGGAAAATTGGTAACAAAAATAGGATACAAAAATTTAAATTCAAAATCATTAATTTTGACGCCATAAAAAATGAACATTTGCCTAAAGCAGTGCAAACAACATTTCTGAAGTCCTTATCGTGCTATAAAACTGCCCAATGACTATTGATAGAAACATTTTTAATCAAAATAAATGCTTTCATGTACATTTACAAAAAAACATGAAGAAATTCCAATCAAGCAGTGCAAATATACTATTTATCTTAAGTCCTAAGCGGTTGCAGTCAATAAAATATTAAAAAGACTAATGATTAAAATCTATTTTTAACACTTAAATTAAAATTGCACAATTTCGGTGAAGCAGTGCAAACACTTTTCTTAAATCCAAACAATCACGGCTCTGAATATGAAATTCTCAAAAAACTTAATTAAAAACATGTTCTAAAATGCAGGATTTTTTTAATACATTTTGTATATTACTCGTATATTCTAAAATACAGCTAACGGATGATTGTTTTAGTTAATTTTGTAGGTATAAATTTATTATTTTCGTATATTGGAAATTTATATATTTTTTCCCCAATTATTCCTATCCTACTTTTAAATAAGCTGAACAGAATTTAAAGTTGAAGATCTATTTTTATTAATAAATCGGGAGCTCTGGATAAACGCTTGGATGTCGGCGATTTAAAAAAAGGTTTTGGCAGCTTTTTCTGGTGCACTATGGCAACTCTGGCAACATTAAGAAACTTGGATAAGCTCAACATTAACCAACAATTCTGTTATTTTTAGTGTCTAATTCAGAAATAGACTTCAGTTTAATAGGAATAAATTTTTAAATAAATTTGGTATATTATATTTTGAGGCGAAGGTATAGGGGGTTTTTTTGTTTAGTAAAAATAGTAAATTTATTATTTTCGTATATTGGAAATTTACTTATTTCATTCCCCATCGCAGAGCAGAATTTAAACTCGAATTACTATTTTTCTTAATATATTGGGTGAAAAAGCTCTTAATAGACGCTCGGCGATTTCAAAAGAAGCTTTGATGAGCTTTGTCTACTCCAAACGCTCCAATGTAACTTAAAAAAAAAGCTGTAGTAATTTGATCAAGCAGTGCAAATATGTATCTTAAGTCCCTAGCCACTATGCAGTTCCAGAAAATAAAATATCCATAGCACTAGTGATTAAAAATCTTATTTAAATATCTTCTTTAAAATTCAATAGCTTTGATCAAGCAGTGCACGTATCTTAAATCCCAAAAAATCTCTGATCCAAAATATAAAATTCATAAAAAAAACAAAGATTTTTAATCATTTCTCAAATAAAACAACCATATTGAATACAATTTCCAAAAACGACTGATTATTTATCAAAAATGTGCAACGCGAATCGTCTTACCCTCATCAAAATATGGGAGTTCCGATCAAGCAGTGCAGACACATATCTTAAATTAAAAGAACCACTGCAAGAAAACCACTATAGAAAATATGATCTAAATTATGATTATAAAAGGAATAATTTCCGTCATATCCAAATCTGCTAGTTTCGTTCAAGCAGTGCATAATATGTAAAATATGAATATTTCAATAATATGATCCGGATAAATTCATTTTAAAACGAATAATTTCCATTATATCAAAATATGATACTTTTGTTCAAGCAGTCCGTAAAATCTAAAATACAAAAATATGATCCGATAAATTCATTTAAAAACGATGATGGTATAGTCACATTCAAGCAGTGCACACATAACTAAAATGCCAAAACTACTGCTTGGCTTCAGATAGTAAAACTAAGAGAAAATGGATTGTATGTTGCGAATGTTGGATCTAAAATTTGCATTACAATAATGCAGTGTTGTCTACTGCACTCTGGCAACTCTGTTAATATTAAGAAACCAGGACCGCCAGGATTACTTTTTTTTTTATAAATTTTGTATAGTATATTACTTTCTAAAACAATGGTAAAGGGTGTTTTTTAATGTACAAACTTCTTACTTTTGTCTATTAAAAATTTATGTTTATTTTATTCCCCAATTTTTCCCATCGTACTCAACATAAAATTCAAAATGGTCTTCCACACTTGTAGCTTCTGTACATGGATGCACAATGCAACAACAACAAATACAATTACAACAACAACCAAACACACGGGGATAAAGCCAAAAGCAAATCAGTGTGTTCTGTTTTGTTCTGTTTTTGTTTCTTTTATATCCTTTTTTAAGATTTATTACAAACGACAGACATCACATGTTGTCCCTCTGCTGTCATGTCAGCAATGGCCGCCGCACTTGTGACGTCAGCGTCAACGTCGACGTCGTCGTTGACGTCAGCGACAACGTTGCAACAAAAATTTGCTCGTTTGCTGTCACTTAAAAATGCCGCAAGCATAAATCTATTTTTGTTTTGTATCCTGCACGACATGAGCTTTGGCCCACGCCCATCCTCCCACCACCTCCAACAAAAACAAACAAAGTGCACCAAGTCGGGATCCCACACACCGTGAACCAAAAACGTACCAAACAAATGGCCAACAAGCAAACAAACAAAACCCGGCTCAGGCCACAGGCCAGTTGCAGCAGTCAGAGTTGGTAAAAAAAAAGCTGGGAGAAAAAATATGGCCAGAAAAAAATTCGTTGTCCATACAAATTATACGTACGGTGAAAAATTCCTTGATTGCTCGATAGAAAACGCAAAAAAATGGTGAAAACACAAAGAATGAACAGCAATAATAAAAGTATCAAAAAAAGTTGCAAACAAAGAAACAGTTTAGTTTCTAAACCGACGAACAAAAAAAGGAAGTTGAGTTGAGTTTTGTAGAAGCGGAGATTAAAGGAAATTGCGAAGTTATTGATCATATTTGTGAGGCCAAGTTATTTCTGAGTCAGACGAAAAGTGGTAACTTGATCTAAGGTTGATGTAAGCCATTTAATGAAATCATTCTTACATGTTAAAGCCAATAATTTCATCACCAACAAAAGATGGCCATTTATTTAAAGCAGTCCAATAAATAAAATATTTTTTATATGTTCAAGGCGTAAAGTTTTACCTGCATCAACATATTGTAATTTATTTAAAGCAGTCCAGTTTTAAAATTCTTATTATTATACTGCATAGCTATATAGCTCTATATACTATATTATGAAATGTTCAAAGCGAATAATTTCATCTCCATCAATATATGACAATTGATTTAAAGCAGTTCATTTTTATGCTTTAAAGCACTGCTTAGTGCTAAACAATAAAACTGGAAGAAAATAATTGATTATTATTCAAAAACATTGCATTTTTTACAAGCAGTGCAAGCATATATCTTAAATCAACATAATCACTGCTTAGTTCAAGCAATAACATAGTTCTTACTAAACGACCGACTTTTTTTATCAGCTATTATTAATTTATCAGTTGTCAATTATAATTACAAAAAAAAAATATTTTACAATTATCACAAAATATCCAAATTATGATCAAGCAGTGCAAAACACTTAAAAAATCAAAATTCAACACGAGTAGTTTCCCCTTCTTAAAATATATTGAAATTTAAATCAAGCAGTGCAAGCGTAACATATATCTATAATTTCAATAATAATTAGCTATTATAATTAATCAAAAATAATTATTTTTAATTTTCAAAAATATCAAATTAGCGAAAATACTGCAGTTTCAATGATACATTGTATAGCTAAATTTCAAAAATCCTGCTTGATTCTTAGGTACTGACACTCCAAAGTCTTCCATATCAGTCATTTAGCAAATTTCAACGCGAATAGTTTAATTTCCATCGTAATATGAAAAATCCCATCAAGCAGTGCATCTCAAAATTTTTTGTTATTATTTAATTTTACAAAACATAAAAATAACGATAAAGCAGTGCCACACAATAAAAATAAAAACAAAATTCAACATGTGTAGTTTTACCTTCTAAAAATTATTTCAATTTTAATGAAGCAGTGCAAACATGTAATAAATCAAATATTCCAAAAATTTCTGATTGGTTCTATGTATTGAAACTCCAAAACCTCCCTAAACTAATCAAAATCACTTATTAATTTTTAAAGCGAATAGTATAGCTTCCATGGAAATATGCAAAATCCTATCAAGCAGTGCACCTCAAACTGCTGTTCCAATAACACTGCCAGCCCGCTATTGATAGAAAAATTGAATAGCAAATTCTAGGTATTAAAGCCCAAAACCTTCCTGCAGATAATTATAATTAATCAAAAACCATTAAGCAATTTTTAACGCGAAAAAATTAAAATTCACTTCCATCAAATTATGAGAAGTTCTATCAAAGCAGTGCAAGCACATTTCTTAAATGTCAAACTGCGGCTAAGTTCCAGGCTATAAAACTGCCAGCTATTGATGGAAAAATAATGATACAAAATTCCATAACGAATAATTTGGTCTCCATAAAAATCTGGACATTTCCTTTAAGCAGTATAAACATATTTATTAGATCCTTATCGGTCAAAAAGATTTTTAATTGACTATTAATAGAAAAAGTTTTAATCAAAATGTGAAACCTATACAAATATAAAAAATGTCATCAAGCAGTGCAAACACATTTCTAAAATCTCAAACTGCTGTTAATTTTCAGGCAATATCGATGGGAAAATTGGTTAGAAAAATATTGTACAAAAATTGAATTTCGAAACAATTAATTTTAACATTTCTTTAACGAAAAGCACCTCATTACAAAAAAAAATTTAAAAATGTCGATCAAGCAGTGCAAGTATATATCTCAAGTCCTTAAGCGCTACGCAGTTCAAGGCAATGGCATAATCCATCCTCCATAACACCTATGATTTAAATTCTAATTTTAATACCTTCATTAGAGTTCAGCCGTGGTCAAGCAGTGCAAACACATTTCTTAAATTCAAAAATTTGCTGTTCCAGCTTTTAGCTGATTCAGAAATGAGCAACGGGAATCATCGTACCTTCAGCAAAATATGGAAAATCCGATCAAGCAGTGCAAGTAAATTTCTAAAATCCAAAAAAGTCACTCTGCAGACGAATGGAATGTCATCCCAAAATCGACCGATTATTAATTATAAAAAGGAGTTCAAAATGACCAATGCGAATCATCTTACCTCCATCAAAATATGAAAGTTCCGATCAAGCAGTGCAGACACATATCTTAAATTAAAATGAAAAACTGCAAGAAAACCACTAAAGAAAATGTGATCAGTATTATGATTATAAAATGAATAGTTTATTATATCGTATCCAAATATCTTAGTTTCTTTCAAGCAGTGTACAAATAACTAAAATACAAAAAAATGCTTGTCTCCAGATAATAAAACTAAAAGAAATGGATGGTATGATGCGAAAGTAAGATCTTAAAATTGCAAGAAAATAATACAGTGTTGCTCCATCAAAATATCGAAACTCCGATCAAGCAGTGCAGACACATTTTCAAAATACAAAGAACCCACGCAAGAAATCCACTAAACAAAACATTATCCGAAAATTTATATACAATGAATAATGATATATAACGAATAGTGCCCATCATATTAAAATATGTTAGTTTTGTTCAAGCAGTGCATAAATAATTAAAATACAAATAAAATCTTGGCACCAGATATTTAAACTAAAAGAAAATGTATGGTATGATACGAAAATAAGATCTTAAAATTGTAATACATCAATGCAGGTTCAGTCAAGAAGTGCTACAAATTTTTTAAATTTCAAAAGTTTTGTTTATTTCAAGCAATTGAACTGCGAGAAAACCAGCCTGTGATGATCCATCACATATTTTGAATTAAAAGAAATCACTGCAAGAAATACACTAAAGAAAATATCCGAATTATGACTAAAAAATTAATAATTTCTATCATATCCGAATAGTTAGTTTGTAAGCTTCGTCCAAGCAGTGCACAAATATCTAAAAATTCAGCACTTACTGCTGGAGATAGTAAAACTTAAAGAAAATTATGCAAAAATTAGATCCAAAACAATACAGTAAAGAGGGTTCCGCCAAGCTGTGTATTTTTAAATTTCCAAACGCACTGCTTATTGCAAGCCTACCAACCAGTGTTGCCAAACTAGTGCTAACAGTTTTTACCTCTACATAAAATATATGACAATTTTGTTTCGTGCACTGCTTGCCGAAAAACCACTCAAACAGTTTCCATTCGTATTTATAGCTTCATTTGTATGCTCTTTGTGAGGGTCATTCAACAAAATCCAATTCAAGTATTCCAAAACGAGCTACACTCAATTGCTGCATATTATTTTTGACTGTCAATTTTAGATTTAAGCATAAAATTGCTGCAACACCCAAAAAATTTTGAAGCATTTCCTTAACGAATTGTTTTTATTTCTCCTATATAGTATATAGTATATACATGTACTATATATAAATACTATGTACATGCTGTGTATTTATATTTTCCATTTCCAATTCTAAACACACAGATATGTACATAGATAGACCAAACAATTTGTTAAAAACAACTGTGACAGCTTGCATATGTCCTTTTGCCAGTCTACAAATACACAAACAAATGTGCTCAACATTTTGACCTCTCTCTGTATAGTATCTGTGTGTGTTTGTGAGTATCTGTGTGCATGTTTGTGAGTGTATTTGTATACGTTTATTGTGGCGTGCGTTGCTTAACAAACAGGAAGCAACAAATTCAGCTACTGTTTCCGGTTGCTGCCATTTTCTGCCCCTGGCTCCACAAAAAAAAAAACTCTCCTCCATTTCTTGTTGAGTTTGTTTCTTACATTTCTGACTGCATACTGATTTGTTGCCTTTGTGCAACAAACCGACAAAGGACATTCAGACATCCTAGACGCAAAACTTACGACATATGCTGGGAACGACCCTTAACCTGTGCCACTTGTTAAGAAATCGTTCCAAAAAAACGAGAAGAAGAAGTAGAAAAATGGTACAAAAATGGAGCAATAGAACTTAAGGACTCTGTCACTGCTGTTCCTGGCTAATTTGGTATGCAATGCAGATATCTCGTATTGATATAATTTCTATATATACATCTATATACATATGTACATATATATGTATTTATTTATGTTTCGAGTTCCCAAAATGTTAAGCAACTAACTGCTGGTTTCTGTTACATTTGCTGTTTGTCAAATCGGAGCTTTGATTTTCTTTTTTTTTATGCATAAATTGCTCTATAAATTGTTAGTTTGGATTTGGGTTTCTTTTTTTTTTTCCTGGCAAACGACATAATTTTGCAGATAAAAACAGAAAATAGTTTTATCAGATGTGTGACTGGCTTTAGAAGAAATGAGCTTTGAGAAATCAATTTTTAGCCGACTCAAGGTCAGGAAGATTTGCTAAGAAAGTCTTAAACTGCTTATTTATGCCTAGTAAGGACACCACCATTTTGGCGTCAAAATTAGTGCAAATTGAATGAAATTTTTAGTGCATATTTGAGTCTATAAGATACGACTTATCTAAATATTCTCAGTAATATCTATAAAATACGACTTATTTGAACATTTTTAGTAATCAATTCCAAAATTCATAAAAGTACAAAAATTATAAGTTAATTACGGCCGTAATGAACAGTATTTGCATATAAATACCATATTGTATTTTTTTGGTATTCATCGCATTTTTTTTATGCGGTTGTCTGGGTTAAGCTGCAAATGGTCACACTACAATCAACTGCTTATTATTTTAAAAAACATTGTCACGTTCTAAATCAACAAAATAAAAAACTTCATGAATTGTCGTCATTGTTCTATTAATTTTTGTAATCAAATTAGTTACAAAAATTTTTTATAAAAATGTTGGAAAATTATGGAAATTTTCATATGACGGCAAAAGTTAATTAATTACTTTATTTGTATTGTCAAAGCATCACTGGGTTCGTAAATAGTTCACAATAGACAATAAATCGCTGCACAAAGAATGTTCGGTTACGGTTTTTATTACCCGTTCTTTGTTATGAATATAAATTAGCTTGCATATTATTTTTGGCTGTATCTGCCAAGCATAAAAGCTATTGATATTGCTGGCGCCATCTAGTGGACTTACACTGGCTCCATCTGTCTTAACTGTGCCACTTAAAATTTGGCGATTATTTATTTTATAGGATGTTTGTTCAGCTAAAGTTGAGATTTTCTGTATTGCACACAAGCCTATTTAAAGGAAAAATTTTAAATTTTTTTTACTCAAGCGACTTAGTTCGATCATCTCCTTCTAACTGCTTTTAAGCTTTAGGCTATGAAACTGCCAGTCCGCTATTAATGGAAAAATTGGATGGCAAATTCTAGGTACTGAAACTCCAAAATCTTACTACTGATAATTATAATATATCAAAAAGCATTTAGTAATTTTCAACGCGAAAAAATTCATCCATCGAAATATGAGATGTCCCATTAAAGCAGTGCATGCACATTTCTAAAATCTCAAACTACGGCTAAGTTTCAGGCAATAAAACTGATAGCTATTGATGGAAAAGTTTAGTTCGATCATCTCCTTTAAAAATTTTGTTCAAAGTCACATTTTTATTTGAAGAGCTAAAAATTTATTCCATAAAGTCAAGATATTTACTCAAATTTTGAGTAAATTTTCGAACTTACGATAAACTTTTTTTTACGAAATTTAAGTAAAGGTAGAAAATAGAAATTGCATATTCAATAACGTATATTAAAAATTTGCCTAAAAAATTTATTTTCCTTGGGTTTATTTAATTTACAACCTTTCCGTGGACAATAAGTAAATGATTTGACAAAATAATTAACATAAGAGGATTACTGGTTTAATAAATTGAAACCTATAAACGTATATTTAAAAAATCATTGCCTTATTTTTATATATATTTATCTGTTAAGTGCAAAACTTTAGCTTTAACGATCCTTACTTTTAAACAAAATCGGAATATACAATTTTTGAAATTTAAAAATAATTTATTCCCAATTTATTATATAATTTACGTAATCTATAAATTTGACAATTTGGTTTTTATGCTTTATTCAAAAAAAAATTAATAAAGTACAAAATTCAATACGCAGCATCACCAAAAGGTTTGAAAAAAAAAATTAGGGAGAACTTTGAGATCTTTAGCGTGGGACTTTGTAAGATAACTTTTTATATGTCTTGAAAATAAATGAGAGGAGCCTTCGATAGTTCTTCTTATGTACTAAGCTAAAAAAATCGATGATTCTGATTTATCCCAAGCTGCGTAATAATTTGAAAGCAAATGTGCGAATACATTGATAGTACTATCTTTTATAATATCAGCACTAAAAACTCTTCCGAACTAAAACTATACAAAATTCAGGTCAATTCGCAAATTGGTTAGCAAGATAATAATGTCGTAACTAATATAAAATATTTTTTAAAGTGTTTTAGTATGAAAATATAGCTTTTTGGATTTCCAAAACAAAACAAAAATAATTCCAATAAGGTTGGTTTCCTAATAAACTTGAAAACGTCAACGATTTTAATTTCACTAGAAAAAAACTTTTTCGAAGATACGTCGTATTAAATTTATGAAAAAAATTTTGGATGAGCGTCATCTGATCTGTATAATAATATCATACATCATAAATTATTGTAACCCTTTCGAACTGATTTCTAGCATTAGGCATTTGAAATTAAAGCAGTTGTGCTATATTGCAAAGCAGTGCAGGCGAAACATCGGTGTTATCGATGATTTTAACTGGAAAAACAAAAATGGAAGCAGTAAAAAAACTCACTCGAAAGAAACCCCAAGGCAGCTCAGAATAATATATAATATATAATATAAAGAAATTTTAATTGATATATTTTATTCCTTTCCGGAATATTAACTCATTCTTAACTGAAATTTTACCAAATTTTTAAAAAGGCTTTATGTTGCTTTGGACAACTCGCCAACTACATTGGGGACATCCGCATTAAAATATAATCTCTATATTCATTATTTTTCAGTATTCATCCGATATTAACTCATTTTGAAATCTGATATGTTCATTCTTATGATTGAACTAATGATAAATTTTCTGCGAGAAATTCTTTATGTGGTAGGCAGAGAAAAATGTTACGTGAGACTGATAGAAAATTGTTTAGGGTTTTAGGGTTGAGGATAAATAACACAGTACTACAAAATCAAAAAAAATCAAAACACTTTTCAAGTTACCTAGTGTACGTTGTAGATCTTGACGAGTAGATCACGATAATGTGTTTAAAAATGGGCTAACACCCCGAAATTCTCAAGTTATTGCTTAAAAACCGTTTTTCGTGTACTGCGATCACTCCAACAATCACAACGTCGCCATTTTTCAACCGATTTTTGATTGCTTTACGGTTTTGGTAAAAAGAAGAGTTAAGCTTAAAGATGATATACATTTATCTATACTTCTTACAAAACAACTACGAGATTTTTCAAAAGTTATCTAAGATCAACACGTTTTTTTCCCGTTTTTCACACTTTGACGTCTTTTTTATGTAACATTTTGGTAAAAAACCTTTACTTTTTTACATTCGATCTTGAAGAAATATTAATGTCGAGTAAAAAAGTCATGGTTTATCAAAATCGGTCGATAAATGTTTAAGTTACGACGCTTATTGTAAACCAGAAAATAAAACTTCCATCGACAAGAAAAATAAGTTTTAGATGGTTAATTCGCTTGTTCGTGAAGATATCGTGCTTCGAACTGCATTATTCGTTTTTTAAAATTACTGGGCAGTTTCTAGTACCTTATCCAGCTAGACCCTTAAAAAAAAATTAGATCTGGACTATGTGCGAGGGGACTCCTAATACAAGAACACCATATATTTTTTATAGCACTGTAAATTCAAGAAAATAATAATATATTTTTTGGCATTTTCCGAAGCCTTTTTTCTTTTTTTATATGAAAGCTTCAATTTATTACAGCTAGAATATAAATCCTACCTATATTTTTTTTTGCACTTTTTCATGTATTCTGCACTACTCCTAATCCACTTTACACAACCCAAACCGGCGACAGTCTCAAAAATTTTCCAAATTACACTTTTATTCCAGTTCATTAGTTTTGTAGACGCAATAATTTTTATGTCTCAATCAACTCCGCAGCTTTTCATTACCTCAATTGTGCTGCTCCAGACTAACCATATATACTCCTTCCAACTATTAGTCCTTGTTAATGTCCAACACATTGTAAAACATCCGTTCACGCAATCAATGTCCCAAACACAATGCCCATTTCAATTGTTATCCTTTACAATGTAATGAGGCTTCATTAGCGGCTAATTTTCAAGTTGTTTACACTCAGCAAACGGCACTTGCCATCCCCCAACTACCCCCCAAAAAAATAAAAAAAATAAGTATCCTAGTAAAAGCAGAAGAATAGAGCTGGGAAAAAAAGATGTCACTCCATGTCCAGTGTAAAGTGTCAGTGAAGCGAAAATGCCGCACTTAGTTACTCCTTCCAAACGCCCCTGCCATTTGACATCCACTCAAGAGCTACAAGCTAAATTATTGTTGACTTAAGTCCTTGTACAACCTGAAGCACTGCTCCTCCAGGAGCACTCCCGAGCAACTACTAGTCGACTAGCTGGCTGGCCACTTAGCAGCGTCAGAGCGTCGACGACTCTCTTTCTTCTACTTTTACAATATTGTCGCCACTCAATTGTAATTTAAATCAGTGCCCAGCAGCTGGAGGAGGTCCTGGGGACGGTCACTCCGACGAGGGAGGGTTGGGCAAATGTTTGTGTAGCAAGCTATTGAAAACACCAGCACAGAGAGAGAGAGAGTCGTCACTATAGACCCCAGTCAGGCACTTAAGTTACTCTGCTGCTTTGCCATTTTTTTATATATCCTTCGTTCTTTTTTCCTTTACCATTGCCTTTGGCTACAGCTCCTGCCTGCTCCTTGAGTTTTTTTTTCTAGTGTTTGTGTTTTCAGAGAGAGGGTCAAGCGTGCCGTGAAAGGGTAAAGAACAAGTAGTCCATTGAGTTTATTGAGTAGTGCGCACAAATGTGTGCAATTAGGAGTAGAAGTGCAGTTCCCATTTGATTCCTTGACCAAGGCTAACTTCTGTAAATTGCAATGGGATTGAGTTCTACGGTGATTTAAACCTGAAAGCTACTGCTTTAAAAATGAATTTCGGTTTTATTGGACATGGATTGTAAATTCTAGGTACTTTAGCAATTTGCTTCTAGATGAAGCTGGTGAAAGTATTTTTCTTGGCCAAAAGTTGCATAAACTTTGTACCATATTCCGAAAAGAGTAATCTTTCTAAACCTCCTCAAATTTTTCAGCATAGAAGAAATAACGAGCAGCTTATAATTTAAAATATTATCCGACGATTACCCACCCAAAAGAAAAAAATAATTTTCGTACTCGGAGTATCAATGGAACACTTAAAAACAAAAACGAGGGATTTTAAATGCTATTTCAGAATCCAAATGCTTATTTTTAGGCCAAGTGATATGGACCTTCAATTTATTTCGGATTGCGAGTCCAAATGCAACACTGAAAAATCAAAAACGAGGGACCTAACGACTATATCAGAATCGAAACGTTTTGAGTTTTTCTGGAATTTGGTTTCAGATCCAACACTCCAAAATTAGATAGTAATAAACATTTAACCAGAATATCGATTATTTTTAAGATAATTAATATCGTACTTAAATTCGAAGTCCGATTGCAAGGTTGAAAAATCAAAACCGAGGGATTTTAAAGGTTATGACGGAATCCAAAAGGTGTTGGGGCTTCTTGGAACTTGGTTTCAGCTTCAGGGTTCCCAACATTATATAAAAAACATTATATAAAAATATGTATTTTTGTCAAAAATTTTCTACAGATGAACCGTATTCAGATCTGCTATACATTTCAGTGAATTTTATTTAAGAAATACCAAAAACGGTGGATCCAAAAAAAGAACACTCAAGTCAAACTACATCTCCAGAAGTTTTTCAGTTTTATATAAAAATTTCTTATAATATTAAATACAATTCCTAAAATCTGTCTTTTTAAAATATTGCAGATTTAGAATCTTGGGAATCCGATTTGCTTTTTAATTTGGGAATTTGCATATATATGTAATTACTCCTGGTCGAAGTAAAAGATGCAACGAATTACCCAAAACCTTTATAGTTCTAACTCGGAAAGGGATTTCAAAGAATTAACATCTACAATAAAAACGTTTTCACATGCAGCCTTTGGGATATCTCTCACTCACATTGCGAAAATTATTTTCGGAGATTCAATACGCCGAATCCAAGAAAATATAGCACTTGAGAATAAATATATAATGATTTTCAAATTTGTTTGAAAAAAAAAATGAAAATGACGCTTCTTTCTGAAAAATTTCCTTTTAGATAGCTTAGGTCTAAAAAAAAGGAATCATTGAATTTTTCAGCCGCTTTCAGGAGCTGGAGGAGAGTTTAGGTTTAGAAGTTACTGAAAGTGTGATTTCTGTTGGGACATTCTAAATTTGTTTATGCTAACATGATAATTAATCTAGAGATGGATATTTAAAGATTCAAGGTATAAGCAATAGAGTGAGATAGAGAAATCAAAGCTTTCGGAAATATTCGCGCTGTTCATAGAAATGTGTGTGTTACCCTAGTACAGATATCATTAATGACTGTAAACGTTCTGATATATTTTTCGCAAATTGCCCAGAGCTGGTAAATTTACTCCAAAGAATTGTCTTTAGACTATGGCTAAGCTATACGAGTGTCTTCACGGAAAGGTCTAGAAACTTATGGAGTTTTATTTTGAAATTATACTTAAAATTTTGGAAAAAGTCTTAAAATATAAGCAAAGCTGCGTTCTTTGTTGATCCTAAAGACTATAGATGTCAGCATGAAGATAATGCGAAGAATCACTTTTACCAATCGATAATATTTTGGTAGACTGCCATCGCTTTACGAAGCTAACAATATTCCAGGTCCTCATACACATTATTGATGCAAATAGCTTAGATAAATATTTTGAACAACTTCGTCGTAAGATCTTGGAACATTTAGGTTTTTGCGACGATTTTACGATTTTTTAAGTAACTAAAAATCCATGTTCAAGGATCTGAGAGCATCACCAAAACCCTATTAAATTTTTTTCAATTCATAGTTATTAATGATGATCAACATTCCAATGATTTGAGCATTAGAATAGTTCAACATCATAAACATTTTAGCAAAATCTTTAACAATTCGCCATTCGGGAAAGCACTCTGTATTCTTTTATTTAACAGTTCAAGACCTTTAAAAGAACCCTGTATTACTGGCTCTTCTGTGCAATATCATAATCATTTTTATGAAATTTTTAACAGATCAAGCCATTTGGGACGCACCCTGTGTTCCTAATTCTTAAGTGCACAACATCGTTTTTGGAAGTCTTTAACATTTGAATACCTTTACAAAGCACCCTGTTTTCTTGCCTTTTAACTGTATTGACAACATTATAATTGTTTTTCGAGCTCTTAAGTGCATTTCGCTATATAATAAACATTTTTGTAATATCTTAAACAGTTCCACACCTTTGGGAAGCATCCCGTATTCCTGATTCTTAATTAAAATTCACAACACAATTTTTGTAAAACCTTTACCATTTCAAGACGTTTGCAAAGCACCCTGTATTCTTGCCTCTTAAATGTATTGACAAAATTTAAAATATTGTTTTAATATTTTTAATAGTTCAAGATCTTTAGGAAGCTCCCTGTATTTCTGGAAGAACACTAAAGTCTTGCCTCTTAAGTGTATTGACAGCACTATAAATATTTTAGTAAGTTCTCCAAACTTTCATGATCTTTAGGACCCTATTTTTGGAGCTCTTAAGCTTATTTCACTATATCATTAAAAATGTTTGTATAATCTTTAAGAGTTGAAGACCTTTGGTAAGCACCCTATATGCCTGGCTTTTAGGCACATTTCAAAAAGTAAAAGT
>JBAMAX010002464.1:0-85831 GCA_037043745.1 Chymomyza amoena
TAAAGATAAAAAGTGTAACCCAAAAATTTTCAAGGTAATCAAATGCCTTTATCATTATTATAACTAACGTCTTAATATGTCCCACTTTTAAATTATCAATTAAAAAATAAAATTATATTCAACAAAATAAGGCCAATTAAAAGCTGTTAATATCCTTGATATTTTTCAACGTCACAAAGTCGTATTTAATCCGCACACTCTCTTCCTCAACTCTGTCAGTTTTCCATCACAAATAAAAATTATAATAAGCTTGACAACTTAATTAAATGCGCATTTGGTCACACTTAAGCCGTGCTCTTAAGCGCCTTTTGATTATGGCTCTTAAAAAAGAGCGCATTTAAATATGCTCACACCTTTGCCAAAAGGACAAAAACAAAATGGCGCTATAAGTCCTTTTCATAAACATAAAACTTAACAAAGATGACGCTAATTTGTGTCCGGGCTTATTAAAAATGCAATTGGTTAACGTGAATGAATTGTTTGAGACGAAAATGATGAAAATGGCCAAAAGCCAAACCCTTCAGTTTGTACGTGGGAAACTTAATTGCCAAACTTGTGGCATAAATTTCCGGAAAATGTGCAGAAAAGCGCAAATGACAAAGGTAACTTGGTAGGCTGGAGACACAGAGAGAGAGAGAGAGTGTGAGAGATCATATTGTAGCATTCTTTTTTGCGGCTTACCTTAATGATGATGACGCCATGTTTTTTTCCCCCTTTTTTTTGGGGTTTTTATGACAAAGCTGCCATTTTTTTAATGCTGCTTACAAAATGAAAAATGTTCATTAGTCTTCATTGGAATGCGACAGTCGAATTTAATATCTTAATTAAAATTGTACGCCAAGTGAAGAGCTGGGAAAGCTGGGAAAGTGCTTCAAGTTTTTTGTCTTTTGTTTCAGCAGCTGCTTGTTGGTGTTGTTGTCTTTTTGGGACACATTGACAAATCGCAAGAAATGTTTTATAGTTTTCTATAGGTGTCTCACATAATTACAAGGCGCCTCCGAGAGCATCCTCATTGACTTGGCCCTGTTCGCCGCTCTTCAATGGAGGCAAGAAGAAAAAAAACCCACTCGAAAGAAAAGCCGAGCTACAGACAAGCCAAGCCAAAGAAAAACAGGCAGGAAAAATATGCTAGAAATGCAGCATATAATGCTATTCATAAGATTTTCCACAAATACACACAAAAAACCTCTTCAAGCAACGTTGTGAAAGAAAAATAGTTTTCCACTTTTGCCATGAGTTATGGATGGGTCCTAGCAGAGGACAGAGGACAGGACAGAACAGCACGGGACGGACAGGCAACTTTCTCAGGCTTTAGTTTGGCAAATAAAAGGCAAAAAAACGCCCATACGCCCCGTATGCTGTGTGTCAGTGGGTTGGTTGTCTTTGCACTCATTTAAATGAAAATCAGTTGCATACGCAAGTCTACAAAAAAATACGGCAGAAAAAAATATATCAAAAATTCTAAAAAATATGTATGTATATATTATGTGTATATATAAATTTTCAAGTGCGTTGAGTCAAGCATTTGCATAAAACCAGATCCAATTTATGCATAAGTAAATTAGACTGGAAAACTTAGTCAATATGACGAAGACGACTAACAAAAAAAATTTGAATTATTCGGAATTAAGAACCAAAAAAATTAGCACAGAAATTAAAAAAAAAGAAAAAATTATTAAAGTAAAAAATGAAATTCTTAATTAATTGTCGCTGAACCTAGCGTCAGATACAAAATGTCATAAGAATTCACCGGAAGAGAAAGCTCGCTCCTCGGTTGAGCTTTTGGGCCTAGTTCACGATTGATGAATAATTACTATTTTAAAAAGAACTAGTTTCGCAAAACTAATAATATAGAATAGATTTTTGAAGTGAAATAAATTAATTTAAAATGAATGAAAAATATTTTATGCCTAAATCACCCAGCAGAAATAATAAGAAATTCGGTTCCTCACCTGCGCTTTTGGGCAGAATCGTATATCTTCAGTACCTAGCTCAAAATTAAATGAATTACTACTATTTCAAAAAGAACTACTTTTGGGAAACCAATCAAATCGATTATTTTTTTGAAGTGAAATAATTTTTTTTTTTTTTTCTTATTTATAATCTGTCTGATATATATTAATAAGTAATCTTACTAAATAATAATAAAAAAAAAAATAATATAATAGCAAGTTATAGTATTAAAATTAAAGAATTAAAATTATAAAATAAATGAAAAATATTTTGTGAATAATATGGCTACATCACCCATCAGAATGCCAATTTGCATGAATAGTTAGAACTTAATTTGAAGATGGCGCAAGATAAGTAGGGAGCTTCCAGATTACTTTGAGTCAAAGTTTCTAAGTCCAAAAATCCAAGAATTTCTTTTTTGTAAACGGAGTATTAGAAATAAAAAATGGTGTCACTAAAAATTTGTGGCGTATCTGTGACGTCATAGAAAAATAAAAAAATGTATATAACTCAAATATTAGTTTTCATTCTTGATACCGGATGATAACCAAGAAGCTTCTTTATTTCTTTGCGTTTCGCATTAAAGTTTCTGAGTTCAAAAATCCAAGCGATTTTTAAAGTATCAGAAATAAAGTATGGAGTCTTTTAAAATTTGTGGTGTCTGTGACGTCACAAAAAAAAAAATAAAAGTAAAATATCACTTTATTTATTGGAATGGCTCGATGATATATTGATAATTATTTAGATCCTAAATACCTTTCAAGCTCTATTGACGGTTAAAGATTCTAAGATTTAAAAATTTTTATTTTGTACGGAAAATATTCCAAATCTGAGTCCAAAAATTTCAGAAATGAAGAACGGTGTCTCTTAAATTTTGTGATGTGTGTGTGATGTCACAAAAAAATAAAAAGTCAAACGTCAGCTTTCATTCTTAGATACCGAAAGATACCTAATAAGCTTCCGTATTCATTTTCGCATCAAGGTTTCTGAGTCCAAAAATCAAGCGAATTTTTTATTATACACGGAGTATTATAAATGAAGAATGGAGTCTGTTAAAATTGTGGAAAGTCTGTGACGTCACAAAAAAAAAAATAATTAAAAGCTTATTTTTGAAATGGCCTGATGACATATTGCTAATTAGCAATTTAATCCCTAAATACCTTTCAAGCTCTACTTATGGTTAACTCTCTACTACTCTTAAGATGACGTTTGCTTTAAAAAGATTGAAAATTCTTTGTTTTGCCTGAAACATTTTTCTAAGTCGTATCTTTAAATTAAGAAACTGGCATTATCTTATTCAAAAAGCCAAGACGAACTTGAGATAATTAAGCTAAAAATAAAATATATAATTAATAATTATTTAAAATTAAATAATATTTAAATCATTAAGAAATATATAGCCAGAGCTATTTCATTCATACTTCATTTAATACTATAATAATTGATATTAGTGGGGAATACTACACTGCGATAGGTAGGATATTTTGTGCTCTCTTGTAGCGCTAGAGCTCCCTAACGTACCCTTTACCTACAAGAAACCTTAATAAACTTAAGGTCTAGTCTGGTGAAGTCATATATTGCTACTCTATTCCCGCCGAAGAAGGATGTCTTTCTTTTTTCATTAAAGAAACTTCCACCTACATTTAATTAAAATTTTTGTGATTTTTATTCTCCTTTACAGTTCCACCCATGTTGCTTATACCCCATCAATTGGTGGGCGCACCTGAAGGTTTCAATGTGACCATCGAATGTTTTACGGAGGCGCATCCAACGTCCTTGAACTACTGGACACGCGGCGAGGGACCAATCATACATGATTCGCATAAATACAAGTGAGTGCCAAATTACTTAGACCTTTAAACGCCCTCTACTTTATTGAAAATCAAGCAAGAATCTAAAAACTCTTAAAAAAAAAAATCCATTTTCCCAACTTTATTTAAGGGGCACACCTAGTGTGAAATTTTCAAAAAATAAATAATTTTTTTTTCCATATTTCGATAGGTTATACCTTTAAAAATAACATACTAAAATTTTAAATCGATATCTTAAATAGTTTCAGAGTTACAGCCATTTAAAAGAATAGCCGCTCGGCATTTAGATAGTTGGTATATACCTGAGATCGCGTGTCATTTCAAAAATATTCAATATTTTATTTCAAAAATTTTACTGTGTATTCTCAATCAAAACATGTATAAATATACCCTCAAAATTTTAAATAGATGGATTCACTAGTTTTTTTTTTATTAATTCCCAAAAATGGCCTTTTTTTTAGGTTGTCACACTAGGTGTGCCCCTTAAACGCGTTTTTCTCGAAACAGCATTTTTCGAATTTGCTGGAGTGATTACTCGAAGACAAATGATCCGATCGCTATCAAATTTTTTTTGCATCTCCTCTATATAGTTCTCCATACGATGACCCTCCAGTTTTTTGATCTGATCAAAAATCGATCGAAATTTTGGCAGGCCAAAAACGACCAAAACTTTGGGAAAATGTAACTTTTTTTTTCAACATGCCGCCATTTTGTCAATTTTTGATTTTTTTGTTCGCTCGAGGGTCATCGTACAGACAATATGTTTTAGTTTAACGAGAATTTTTTTTTTTTACGTTTTATCAACCGAGAAGGCTGCAATCACTCCAGCAGTGTAGGACATTTTTTTTGGCGCCGCCGGAGATCGCGTGTCATTTCAAAAATATTTAATATTTTATTTTAAAAATTTTACTGTGTATTCTCAAAACATGTATAAATATACTCTCAAAATTTTAAATAGATGGATTCACTAGTTTTTTTTTTTTTTAATTCTTAAAAATGGCCTTTATTTTATGTTGTCACACTAGGTGTGCCCCTTAAAAATAAGCAAAAATTATGCAAGAAGCTCTTTAAGTAAAACAAAAGAGATTTTTTGAACTGCTTAAAGCTAACAACGAGTAGCATTAAAAAGTCATTTCCTCTAAAGAAATGATAAAGAGCTTGTCAAAAAAAAAAAAAATATGCTTATTCACTAGAATTAAAGATCCAAGACAAATACATCAGCGCTTAAACTCTTAATGAAAAACCACATACGCCATGTGGACCTAAATTAAATTTACCAACAATATAGCATGAAAGTTCGAACATAATAAGAAAACTTCTCATTTTAAATTTAATAAGGATCAAAATAACAATTTAATTTAAAAAATTTTTGTTTGTCATCATTACCTAACATTTTGAATTGCAATTAAAATAAATAAATTCTGAAAAAATTTTGTCAAAAGCGTTGTCAGTATTTTCCGACTATCCTAAGATCTTATTATTAACAATTATTTAATATAATAATACATAAGAAATAAAATCATAATAGACATTATATTTAAACAACTTCAATCAATTTAAAACTGAACTTGAGAAGTATTAGTAGATAAAATTGTTTGATGCATCTAGTTACGTTTGCTTACTAGTTGACTTATTACCAGTTCACAACTACTTAGTTTTTAATATGAATTCATAATAATAAAACAATATAATATTAAAACCGCTAAATAAAAAAATATATTACATTATTCAAGTAGTTGAAAAATTAAAGACATTCATTATTCTCAATAAAAATTTACTTATTTTTATTCCATAAAATTTACTTATTTTCATTCCAATTTCTCTTATGTCTTTTTTACAGAGTCGAATCTAGCATCGGCGTGCCATCTTATAAAACTCATATGAAGCTGACAATTATAAATGTAAGCAGCGGTGACGATGGCATCTATAAATGTGTGGCCAAAAATCCCCGAGGCGAAACTGATGGCATTATTAGACTATATGGTAAGTACTGAGACACTTTAAAAAAATTCTTCAAGATGATGGCACTTTCAGGCGCTCCAAGCACAAAATTCAATTAGCCAATTTTTAACAAGTTAGGGAAAAAAGCATTTTTAACCGTTAAGAAAAAAAATGAAGTATAACTCTAGCAAACAATGGCAGCCTAGTTTGTTAGAATAATATTTATATTAAGCATACGCAGTGTGACGCCTGCTAATGGGTAGTCGAGGGGAATGCTTATGTGTTTAATTTAATAAATCAAATTGAAATTAATTTTAAGCAGGCAATTAAAATTGAAGGCATATTAAAGCATAACTATAGTAATTTTTGTAATATTTGGGGAATTATAAAATATTATTAAGTATGCGCCTAGTTGCTTGATAAATATGCAGTAACAAAGTGAAGTGCTCTTAGAACGAATTCCATAAAGTTATGTTATTCCCAGACAATAATTCTCATTAAAATCCGACGCATTTAATTTAATTCCATTTTATACACTTATCTAAGGCATTAAAAAAAAATATACATATGTGAAAATTTTATGTTCTTAAAATAAAGAGATTATATTTAATACTTTTTTTGTCATAGTCATTAAATTTTAAATGAATATGGAGCTATAGTTATGCTATTGATTGCATAAGTAAAAATACGATAAATTCCATAATGTTAATATATTTTGTTATAAAAATATTAATATTAAGCATACGCGGCGTGGTACTTGCCAGTTTGATTTCAAGAAGAATGCTTTTGTAGCTGATTTATTAATTAAAATTCGAAAAAAAACATTCGCATTGAAGACACATCAAAGATCAAATCTAACCATATTTTGGTTTTTGTGGGAAACTTTTATATTATTACGTATACGCCTATTTGCGCGCCTATCAAAAAATACCATGTTCCAATATTTTTAGCTGCGCTTATAAATTATAGTTGTGTTTCCATTGAATAATCCTAAAAAAGCAAAGTTGATAAAATTTTATTTCATACATTAAAAAAAATTAAATAAATTCTTTAAAAATGGTTCTATGATATTAATTTCCGGTGAATAACCCTCAAACTGTGAAGTTGATAAAATTTTATTTTAACCCCATTAAAAATTCCATTTAGAATCCGATGAATATAATCCTTAAAAATAATTCTTTAATGGTATTCGATTTTATGAGATGAAAGGGATATTTTTTGACTTACTATTGAATTGTTAATCCATATTAAATAAATGAAAGTCGAGTTCATAATGCCAGCATAGTTTGTTTCAATAAATATTAAGTATACGTAGAGGAAATCTACCCTGAGCAGCGTACTTCTTTGGTATATTTGATACGTAACAATCTTTATATTTTCAAGATGAAGATTTGTTTTTAAGATGCATTGTAGATAATGTCTAATCATTTGTATGGTTTAAGCGGGATTTTATTAAAAAATTACGTATACGTCTAGTTCTTGACCGAAAAACAATGCTTTGAGACCAACTTTGCTTGCTATTTAATGCGAGTATAAGCATTTGGCCCTACGCTCCACCCGGAGTTAGAGGAACTATATATATATATATATAAGCTTGAAGCTATATTTAAATATCGTCAATTCAATATTATGACAGCATCAAAAAACGCGAAGAGAAAATAATAAAATCCGGCAAAAAATTTGGGCAGATGGCGCCAGCACTAACAACAGCTATTTTGTGCTAGGTCTTAAGATGTTTATTTTATTTTTTTGATTATCGTGGTTAAATTATATACATAGCTCCCATTGACATTGAAAAAAAGTAAAAGTTTTAGATGGATAACCCGTTTGTTTATGAAGATATCGCAACCAAATTTGATATTCAAAATTTTTACGTGTTTACTGTACAAAACCGGTGACTATATCATATAGCTCCCGGTCGGTCAAAAATAATTGTTGCTTTAAAATTCTTCTGGGTTTGGTTTTTTATGAAGAAACATAATTGGGCAATCTTTTTGTTTTAAGACCTATAACGAAATAGCTGTTGTTACTGCTGGCGCCATCTAGCGTACTTTACTCAAATGCTACAATTCTGTTATAAACAAATTCATATCATTGGACGCGGATTTGAGTACAATTGTGTCTGTCAGAATAATTGTGAACCAAGAGAGAAAATAAATTTATTTTCCGAAAAAATTGGTAGCTGCGATTTATCGGTATTTAAAAACATATATTTTTTGAAAATATTAAAAAATCGAACTAGATATACCATTCATAAGGCCTAAATCATTAATCTTTCTTTACTCAAATGTGTTGTATTCGTGAGATTTTGAGGTCGAGAAATATTTTTTTCAAAAACCTTAAAAATAAGATCTTTAATTGAAAAGTAGTATAAAGATAAAATCTGTAAATGCATCGTCCAAATTGTATTTTTGAGGCTACTCTTGTATATACATATAAGATTGGTATTACATTTATTATATTATTAGAATTTTTTATTCCTTTGAGTGTTTCGAAATACTTAAAATTACCCCAAGCGGCTCTTTATGAAGTAGACTTCCCGTAATTTCAATGTAATCGTTTTAAGGAGTGCTACTTTAATCCTTTAATCTTACTATTTAAAGGCATTAGAACACATATTTAAAAGCTATTTTGGGAATACAAAACAAAAACTTTCTTCAAAAAACGTAGCTTAGTAAAAGAATCAAAGTGAAAATTCAAGCATTTTCAAGTGCATTTCATATATATTATTTTAAAATATATATAAAACCTATTTAAGGTATACAAATTATATATGTTTTCAAAAATTTCCTTTAAAAAAAGTATCTCAAAATCTTACCAAAGGACCCAAAGTAAAAATTCAAGCATCTTTAAGTTCAATACATTTTCCCTCACTATTTAACACTCTCAAGCAAAAAATCCCAATTTTCTCATTGAAGGACACAAATTAAGCCCAGACACTGACTAAGTTTAAGCACAGCCCAACCCAACTAATTAAGTGCTCAATGTTTTCAACATAGTCAGACAAGAGACAACAAAACCCAAAAAAAACTTTCATTGAACCCATTCCGCATTTGGTCTTAACTCAAATTGACAAATTTTAGCCGATTTAGACGATTTTTCGCACAAACGTACAAAAGCAAATGAAAGCAGACTATAGAAAATCTTAACCACATTTAAGCGAGCTGCCCAATGACTTGGCTTAATTGCTTTCAACACACATACACACATATACAAAAAGATACATGTACACACACATAGATACACACAGGAACTAAGACAAAGCAACGAAAAACTATTGGAACACGTCTTAGGTCTTGGCTTTTGGACAGCCTTCGATACCCTAAAAGCAGCCAGCCAGCAAAAATAAAACCCATAGACCCTGAACAATCTGTGGTAGGTGCTCCTCGATAATCAACCCGTCGAAAATCAAGTCACGTTCTTTGGTCAAGGTGTGGAATTGGCATTGCCCGAACTGCCTGATAAAAGTTTCTTCTTCAGATTTTTCTTTTTGGGAAGGATCTTACACACATGATGGCAAAGTTGAACTTTTTTGTGCAACTTTTTTGAAAAATCTCACTTGACTTGAAAGTTAATATCACTTTTTTTTTTTAGTTTACAAGTTGTTACTTGGAATGACTTGCTGTAAGCTTTATAAAATTGCATTGGTTTTTGGAAGGACATTATTAACTTTTGAAAAGTTTGAAAATGGTGTGCCTTGAAAAGGAAGGGAAAGAAAAAGACTGAGTAATAATGATAATAATAAACAAAAAAATTAATTCGATAATTACTGTGAGATAATTATGGCGCATTAAATTATGAAAAAATTGGGAATTGGTTGGAAATCTTGATGTTAAAAGAGCTTTTCGTTAATATACAAATTTAACATGAAGAGTTATTGTAAGTTATAACTATAATAACTAATAAAATTTTAGAATAAATACCTTAAAATAGTCGGCTGATTGGCTTTAAAATATTG
Source organism: Chymomyza amoena (assembly GCA_037043745.1). Classification (NCBI taxonomy): domain Eukaryota; kingdom Metazoa; phylum Arthropoda; class Insecta; order Diptera; family Drosophilidae; genus Chymomyza; species Chymomyza amoena. The sequence goes on from JBAMAX010002464.1 coordinate 9,664, forward strand.
CACTTCAAAAAGTATTTAGCCCTGAACTAAATTTCTTTAATAAGTGTGACCAACTGAACCGGAAAAACCGGGACATATCCCAGTTTGGGAAGCAACCTCACAGATGGCGCAAATTTTTATCGTACAATTGAGTTTAATTTTAAATTTTTTTTGATAGAACACCCATTATTTCTTAAGCCAATATCATCTCAAGATAAATATGATTTTAAACAAAAAAATAGATTTAAATCATCTATAACTCCTCTAACATATTTAGTTTGAATAATAAGCTCCTAAAAAATTGGCCTGGTTTTCAGTTCGAGTGTTCCGGATTTTTGTACTTTTTTCAGGAAATGCCCCGGTTTCGCTCAAAATTGAGTTGGTCACACAATATTTATTCAATGTACTTTTTTTATTGTTAAATTATTATATTTTATATGTTTATATTATATTTTATCATATATTTTTTGCTAAAAATTTTTTATCTCAAGTCAAAGAATTTACTTGCTTTTTGAGCTGAATCTTTTACAGAAGCAGATTTTTCGAAAAAAATTTTTGAGTTCTTAACTTTTCCGTATGCAGAGATTGAATTATTTTCAAATTTTGTAGGAAAAAAAAAGATGAAAAATGGTATTAATTATTACTTTTTGTAATCTCGAGTCCAAAAATATTTTTTTTCGACGAAAAATATGTAATATTATATGGCACAAAATGGTAGACAAAAACAGTAGAAAAAATGTAAATTTTTCAAACTAAGCCGAACCAAGGCGCACTAAACTGAGCTCAAATTAACTTAATTGAACTGAAGCTGAAGTAAGGTGAACTAAGCCGAACCAAGCCGAACTAAACTGAGCTCAAATGAACTTAATTGAACTGAAGCTAAAGTCAGGTGAACTAAGCCGAACCAAACCGAACTAAACTGAACTCAAATGAACTTAATTGAACTGGAGCTGAAGTCAGCTGAACTAAGCCGAACCAAGCCGAACTAAACTGAACTCAAATGAACTTAATTGAACTGAAGCTGAAGTCAGCTGAACTAAGCCGAACCAAGCCGAACTAAACTGAGCTCAAATGAACTTAATTGAACTGAAGCTGAAGTCAGCTGAACTAAGCCGAACCAAGCCGAACTAAACTGAACTCAAATGAACTTAATTGAACTGAAGCTGAAGTCAGCTGAAGTATGCCGAACCAATCCGAACTAAACTGAGCTCAAATGAACATAATTGAACTGAAGCTGAAGTCAGATCTAAGCCGATCCAAGCCGAACTAAACTGAACTCAAATGAACTTAATTGAAATGAAGCTGAGGCCAGATGAACTAAGCCGATCCAAGCCGAACTAAACTGAACTCAAATGAACTTAATTGAATTGAAGCTGAAGTCAGCGGAACTAAGCCGATCCAAGCCGAACTAAACTGAACTCAAATGAACTTAATTGAACTGAAGCTGAAGTCAGGTGAACTAAGCCGAACCAAGCCGAACTAAACTGAACTCAAAAGAACTTTATTAAAATGAAGCTGAAGTCAGCTGAACTAAGCCAATCCAAGCCGAACTAAACTGAGCTCAAATGAACTTAATTGAACTGAAGCTGAAGTCAGCGGAACTAAGCCGATCCAAGCCGAACTAAACTGAACTCAAATGAACTTAATTGAACTGAAGCTGAAGTCACGTGAACTAAGCCGAACCAAGCCGAACTAAACTGAACTCAAATGAACTTTATTAAAATGAAGCTGAAGTCAGCTGAACTAAGCCGATCCAAGCCGAACTAAACTGAGCTCAAATGAACTTAATTGAACTGAAGCTGAAGTCAGCTGAACTAAGCCGATCCAAGCCGAACTAAACTGAACTCAAATGAACTTAATTGAACTGAAGCTGAAGTCAGCTGAACTAAGACGAACCAAGCCGAACTAAACTGAACTCAAATGAACTTAATTGAACTGAAGCTGAAGTCAGCTGAACTAAGCCGAACCAAGCCGAACTAAACTGAAATCAAATGAACTTAATTGAACTGAAGCTGAAGTCAGATGAACTAAGCCGAACCAAGCCGAACTAAACTGAGCTCAAATGAACTTAATTGAACTGAAGCTGAAGTCAGCTGAACTAAGCCGAACCAAGCCGAACAAAACTGAGCTCAAATGAACTTTATTGAACTGAAGCTGAAGTCAGCTGAACTAAGCCGAACCAAGCCGAACAAAACTGAGCTCAAATGAACTTAATTAAACTGAAGCTGAAGTCAGCTGAACTAAGCCGAACTAAACTGAGCTCAAATGAACTTAATTGAACTGAAGCTGAAGTCAGCTGAACTAAGCCGAACCAAGCCGAACAAAACTGAGCTCAAATGAACTTAATTGAACTGAAGCTGAAGTCAGCTGAACTAAGCCGAACCAAGCCGAACTAAACTGAGCTCAAATGAACTTAATTGAACTGAAGCTGAAGTGAGCTGAACTAAGCCGAACCAAGCCGAACTAAACTGAGCTCAAATGAACTTAATTGAACTGAAGCTGAAGTCAGCTGAACTAAGCCGATCCAAACCGAACTAAACTGAACTAAAATGAACTTTATTAAAATTGAAGCTGAAGTCAGCTGAACTAAGCTCGATCCAAGCCGAACTAAACTGAACTCAAATGAACTTAATTGAACTGAAGCTGAACTAAGCCGACCCAAGCCGAACTAAACTGAACTCAAATGAACTTAATTGAACTGAAGCTGAAGTCAGCTGAACTAAGCCGAACCAAAGCCGAACTAAACTGAGCTCAAATGAAATTAATTGAACTGAAGCTGAAGTCAGTTGAACTAAGCCGATCCAAGCCGAACTAAACTGAACTCAAATGAACTTAATTGAACTGAAGCTGAAGTCAGTTGAACTAAGCCGAACCAAGCCGAACTAAACTGAACTCAAATGAACTTAATTGAACTGAAGCTGAAGTCAGATGAACTAAGCCAAACTAAGCTGAACTGAGCTTTTGATTAAAATGAACATATGATCCCCAAGGAGAAGCCTTTATATAGATACAAACTTTTTGGTAATACTTTTCCATTTGTGGATGTCATTCCAGACTTTGTCACTTAAACTCATCGATTAATTTGTTGGAAGGTCTAATGTGAAAAAAGGAAAAACTCATTTCTTTATTTGTTTTTTACTCAGGAGCTTCACGATAGTTCTAGTTTTTTTTTCGAACAAAGAACTAGTCGAACAATTTGAAACCACTTTTTATTTTTTTTTTTCTAAGTTAGACCTTCGCCCAGTTCCCTTTTGAACTTGGACCTTTGCGGTCAAATAAGTTCTTATTTTTTGGAGAGAGATTTTTAGCACAGCCCACAATTAAAAGAAAGTTTTTGCCAATTTTGCGGTCAGTGTTGTCATTTCCGTGTGTGGTTCTGATCTTATATCCTTCCATTTGTTTAGCACCATCATATCTGGCTATCAAGATAAATTAAAAATGTCACTTACTTATCTTCACAGTAACCTTGGAAGATATGCTACGATTTTTGAAAATTATTCGAACCTCTTTTAGAATCCTCAAAAAAAAAAAAACTATTTTGAAGGTTAAGTCATATCACTAAAATACTGCTGATTTTTGGACCTTAGCTTCGGATTCAGGGACTCCAACAAAATGTAGTTCATCAAACAGTTGGACTCAAAACATATTTTGGTGTGATTTTTAAATTTTTTTCGGGAGCTTATTGGACTTAGAATTCTCATTTAAGGACTCCAAAAACATATAAACATGATCTAACCCTCGATCTGTTTATCTAATCACCCTTAAAAAGGTTAAATGAAAAACAAAGGTGGAACTTAGCTTCAAAAATCCGATAACTTTTAAGCTCTAGCTAACTTTTGCTTTGCCAGAACGAACGTCAAAAATTATTATCCCCAAATTTTCCTACCTCATCCCACCCTTATTTATTGTTTACCAACCAATTCCCCAAAAATATATTCCCATGTTCTATTTTTGTCATTGTTTATACTATTTCGCTTTTTTTTTAAATAAATACAATTTACATATTGTTTCAATTGACATTTCTGTCAATATAAAGTCGTCTGTTATTTTGTATAAATTTTTGTTTTATTATTATGTACGAATATTTATTTAAATTTGAATGCTGGAAATATGCAAAATGCTAATTATTTTTTGTATTCCTATAATATACTCACAATATGTACATTTTTAACTAACAATTGTGGGTTCCTCCCCGCCCCCAAAATCCTCGACAGCTTATAATTAAAGCACTCGCTCCCTCCATCGGGAAATACACAATTTTCCATTTTCATATGACACTCGCGTATTTTAATTACGCATTTAATTTGTTATGGCTTGGAAAATTTTCAAATTTCGTTGCAAAGAGTTTTCGTGCGGGTTCAGTTCGGGTGCACTTTGGTTCATTTAGTTTTCATTAGCATTTATAATATGCAAAATAGTTTTTCCGATGCTTTTTGATTTGCAAATCGTAATGGGCATAATATCAATGAATGAAGTACTTTAGTGTAAATTTTTGTTTGGTCCTGCCAGGTGGCCAATTTGAATATTTTGGAATTATCTATTGAAAGTTAATTGAAAAGTTGTGTGTGTGGGACTTACCTGTGTGGACATGATTTATGGAGTGCCGGGCATGGAACAGGCATTTTATGCTGAAAAAATATAGAAATCATTGCAGTGATAAATTATGTTTTGATTCTGTCAAAGAAAATTAGGTATATAAGGGTATCAAAAATGAAACAAAGCTTATTAAATAAATTTTAACAAAATTTCGATTGCGATCTATTCAAAAAACAAGATTTAAAGTATGAAAATTTTAAATCATATTGGAAATGTGGAGCATATGTGGCATATAGGTGAAATGCGGAATGAGACCACCGCTCTTAACAATAAAGAGCACAAAGAGCGATTACAAGGCACAAAGAGAGAATAGATGCTGAGAGAGCAAGTAGAACAGTGAGTGAGCATCGCTAAGGAGCACCAATAACGCAAATCAGTCAATCGCAGAAAGCAACGCAGTGAAGACGTGAAATGATGAACGGACTTAATAATTATATTAAGTATATTTTAATTTAATTTATAATTATTCTACACTTATAATCAGACCCGCCAATAGAGGGTTCGTAAGAGTAGGCCGCTACAATATCTTCCGGGCCCAGATTTTCTCTATACGATCCTGCTCATAATAATTCTTTAAACAAACATAAATTGTGGCTTAAGCTCAAATATGCATACAATTTTAAAGTGACTATTGGAGATTTCAATTGATTATAATTCACCCAGAAATTTTCCGTTATTAAATACGAGGTGTGTTCAAAAAGTAAGTTGAATTTTCAAATTTCACGAGGTTTCGATATCATACACCATATACCCATGATCTCGTCACCAGTTATGACCGTCTTTGAGTAAATCTGGGTCGACGTTGACGTCATTCAACATTTCTCATGCGACGGTTCTTTTTGGTCAAAATTTAGCAATTTCAGGAACAAACTCTCGCTGGCACACGTCTCATGCCCAAAACGTTAGAAAAACTTTTCATGGCACGAGCCAAGGATATACCGACATCCTCAGCAACTTCTCTGATAGTGATTCGACGATTTTCCAGAAAAATTTTCTTCACTGCTTGAACGTTTTCATCAGTTGTTGACGTGCTTGGGCGTCCCGAGCGAGGCTCGTCATTGGCATCTTCCCGGACATCTTGGAAGAGTTTGTACCACTTGTAAACATTTTTTTTACTCAGAACAGTTTCACCGTATACTACTGTCAACATTTCAAGTGTTACGGAGCACTTAATTTTATTTTTTAAACAACCAGCGCTTCAAAATTGTGTTATAAAACTTTTATAAAATCTGGTGTGTTTTGAGGTTTCTTCATGTGATGTTTTTTTAAGTTTGACCTCTGAGCCGAAATATCGACTTTTTCCTTAATTTCACCTAATTTTGTTATCACAAAATCTGAAAACATTGCTAGTCTGAGAGCTCGAAGATTCTAGTTTACGCTCAAAATGACAACCTTTTATTTCTTAAGGATCGTTCTCGAGATTTTTTCGAAAATCATGTTTTTAGACACTTTTTCAGTTATTCGTTAATATCTCGTGAATTTTGTATCGACATTGAAAACATATAATTCGAAAGCTATTAATTAGTGTGCTCTTAACAGTGATGTACAGATTAAGCACAAATTATTGAAGTTACAAGCAACCAAAGTAAAAAAAGGGTTATTTTCAAAATTACCAATTTTAGGATTGCTTTTTAAAAACGAAAAAACATTTTTTAATTAATCAGAAAGAAAATTCTTTTACGAACATTTCGATTTTACAATCTGTAAAATAAAAAACAAAAACATGTTTTTCGAAATAATCTTGTAAACGGTGCTTAAGAAACATAAAAGATTTTAATTTTCGTGATTCTCGAACCAAAATTACCCAAAAAATCACTTTCTTATGAAGGTTCACTGGATGATCGTTCAATTTTTAAACAAGTGACATCTGTAGATGTTTTTGCGGTAAAAGGTAAAAAAACCGCAGCATATAAGGTTTCTGTGATGACCAAGACCTGGCCAAGAGTTGGCGCCACTAGGCCTACCTTGAGGTGGCGTTCTATAGTACCATCCTTAGATAGCTTGTAGCTATAGTTTCAGCCCGATCGCCATGTTAGTTTAGATTTGAGAGCACACTGAACGCCTCTGTGTTTTTCTTGACAACAGTCGACCAAAAATTGATTCGAAAAAATATTTAACCGCCAATTTGACGTTGTATAAGCGTAATCCAAGCGAATTTTTGCGTCGATTCATAACTGTTGACGAAACTTGGGTCCACCACTACACTCCTGAAACCAAAGAACAGTCTAAACAGTGGATTGGACCAGGGGAACCAATTCCAAAGAAGGCAAAAACAATTTTTTCAGCGAACAAGGCTGTGGCTACTGTTTTTTGGGATGCAAGAGGTATTATATACTTTGATTACCTTGAAAAGGGTAAAACTATCACTGGTCAATACTACGCCGACTTATTGCAACGTTTCAGCCACGAGGTGAAAATTAAACGACCTCATCTGGCGAAGAAAAGAATCTTGTTTCATCACGATAACGCACCAGCGCACAAGTCAATCGTTGCGATGGCTAAAATCAACGATCTGAAGTTTTGAATTGATGCCGCACCCTCCCTAATCTCCAGACTTAGCACCGAGTGACTATTATCTGTTTCCTAACCTTAAAAAATGGCTTGGCGGTAAGAGATTTGCGGACAATGAAGAAGTAATCGAAGCTGTAAATGGTAATTTTGAGGAGCTTGACGAATCAGTCTATAGATATGGCATTACTAGACTAGAACACCGCTATGAGAAATGTATCAGCCTTAGAGGAGCTTGTGTTCAGAAATACAAAAAAAAAAATTCTTAAAAAGTTGTTTTTCTTTGTCAGGCCGTAAACTTATCAATCCACCCTCGTATTATGTTCTCGCGAAACAATTTTTTTTTAAAACAAAACAGCTGACGTGCTTAAACATAAAATGACCGGATTGGTTTTTCGGAAAATGTAAAATTTTCAGGAACGTTTCTAAATTCTATGCTTTAAGAGATTTTAAACACAAAATTTTGTAGTTGCTTCAAATTTTGGGGCGGTGAATATTCGGCATTGCTCTGGAATGCGAACAACTTAACGAACAATTGTAGACAGATTCCCCAGGGGAGCTTGAAATCCCTAGAGAGTGCGCCCCAAGGAGGCGGATTGGGGAAAGCCTACCAGATATGGGTAGTGGGAGGGAAATGAAATACCGGAGAAGGCCCCTTTTTGTTATAAAGCAATTTGAGTCGCCGCGCAGTCCATAAATGGGATGCGATGGTCCGATAGTCCGATCGAAAAAAGCCCTTTCTCAAGAAACGAAAATTTCCGCCCTTTACTGCAATCAGGAGTGGCACACATTATGTATTAAAATTTTTTAATTTTGTACTAAATTATGAAATATACTGCATCTTAAAGAATAAATAATCATCTTTGGCCGTGCGGAAGTAGAACAACAAAACGATCAATTGTATTCGGATTCGTTTTTGCGTGCTCCGACAATCGAATTTTTTGAAGTCGTTAATTTCGCATTTTGCCCCATTTTATTTTCGATAAATTCATCTAATTTCCTTATTTTTCCTATAAATTGTCATTCTGTGTTTTCGAGAATTTCTTTTTTTTTACTCATACCAGATATTTTTTTTAAACTTATATTCGTAAAAATTTTTTATATTTTAAAGTTGCTCAAAACTGAATATAGTTTTTTGTATGAAATCAACCGTTGGCTTCGATTCTCGAACTATAAAGCTTTTCCCCAAATAGTCGATTTAAGAAAATTTAAATAATAACCTCCAACTGTCTCATCTCTAATCCACAAACGATTTCCACTTCTTTCATTTACAGTCTCCTATCCGCCAACAACGGCTTCATCTGAGACACATTGGTTTGATTCTAACAACATTGGTTACGATAATGCCGATTCCACACGTTCCATCTATGGACAGGATAAAAGTAAGTTTCAAATCAGCTATATCTCCATCACAAAGCATCTCCCCTGTAATTTGTTCAAAAATGTATACAGCTCTCTTAGTTTCTCAATCTATCTCTCAAACACTCTGCCTTCAACTCATGTCCTATCTCTCTCTCTCTGTTTCTCATGGCCATGATATCCTCCCAGATACGCGCTATCAATCGAATTTGAATGAAATCGGTTTATCTGAACAAAAATCCTTCGTAGATAAAAGCAACGGCATCGCAGCTGCAAATGGCAACAACAATGGCGGCATCGAAATCGGCAGCGGCAGCAGCAGCGGTGTTGGCAGCGGTTTGGAAACCGTCAAGATGATAAGAGCCATAGCGTGGATGGCTTTGATATTGACGGCTTATCTGCTGTAGAAATCGAGATATATTCGTTTCTAGAACTAGCTTTAAGCCTGTGTGTGTATGTTAGTTAAAGCAAATCTATCTAGAGTTTAAGCCAACATATAACTATAACTATGTATGGCATTAGTTGTAAATGACAACCCTAGCACTTGGTTAACTTGGCTTAAAGGATCTTATACCCGTAAAAAAACTAGCTAATACAACTAGACATTAGTTAAGTGACCCTAATTATGATCCGCCCCCCATATAAATTTATATATAAAAGAACCAGCTGGGCTAAGAAAAAAAAATAAATATAAAATATAAAAGCAGCAAAAAATATTTCATATTAAATATTTAAAAAAGGGTAAAAGGCAATATCATTTTGCTTAAATGCTGTGCTTCGAAATTATATAAACATATGGTATATAAGTATATATATAAAACATACCTTTAAAAGCATATATAAGGCATAAGTCAAGCAAATGTTTAAATATATATCAGCGTTTAACGCTCTTGGCATTTTTTATATACATTAAAGACGCCTTAAGGTATGCAACGTTAAAATGCAAATTAAACCACACATATCGAGAATTAAAATCATTTATGTAAAACTATAGCTGGCAAATATATCTTCTCTATATATAAAATGTTGTTTATTTAGTATGTGTTAGTTTTTGAGCATATTGTAGTTGTGCTTATATATAGGGCCAAGTCGTCAGGGTTGGCCAGGATTGATTGGTTGGCTATATTTTGTCAAAATTTTAGTAACCGGAATGAATTTTTGTTAAGATAAGTTGAAAAAAGTTTTAGTATAAAATGGGTTTGAAAAAAAATAGTCAAGATAGAACTTATTCAGGAACTACGAAAAAGGATCTGTATAAAAAAAATTTTAGCAAATTTTTATTTAAAAATATGTTTAAAAATTTGATTTATTAAACCCATTTTGGGTTTAATTTCGAAATAAAATTATTGTTAAATTTTTTTTTAATACATCTATTGAATTACATTTTTTTTATGTAACAATAAGAAGATTATCGTGTTCCTAAGCTTCTATTCATTAAATTAAAATTTACGTTAAATAATATTGAAATTCTTAGTACATTTTTCCTTTTTTTTCCCGTAGAAGGATTCCTCACAGAGAGGTTGGACACTTCGACCAAAAGGCCTTTTGTACCATATCCTTAAGTTAAAGCAAAAGACTTTCCGCTTTCCGCATAAATAGCAGTAGGTTTTTTGTTGATATAGACTTGAGATGGAAGGGACTTATCCGTTCCTCTACCATGTGAAATGCTCTGTCCCATACCAGCGCTTGGCAGTCACAGAGAATATGCATGGTGATTTTATCGTCTTCTAGTCAGAGCCTGCACTCTGAAGAGTCCGATAGGCCAATTTGCTGTAGATGGTATCTAACAGTGTGGTGGCCAGATATGTAAGCTACCAGGAGCTTAAGGTCCGTCAAGACCTTTGTCTTTTGCTTGACGAAGCCCCGAAAGGGAGAACCAGTATCTCCTATGTTCTCCTGCGGCCCATTTGTTTATCATGGTTTTGATTGTGGACCAACCAATACCACAAAACGGCGCAGGAGTTGTAGTTAGGGTGGAGGCACCTTGTCGTGCTAGATCACCAGCGATCGTGTTACCATCCGCTCCTGAGTGTCCAGGCACCCAACAAAGCACGACCATATTGCGGTCGGACTGGGTTTGGAAGTAGTTATGGTATTTTTTAACCATCCTGGAGGAGATGCTCAAGGATGACAATGCCCTAATAGCAGCTTGGCTATCTGAATAAATGCATATGTTGGCTCCCCTAGTTCCCTTGAGAAGGTTACTTAGGGTGCAGATCTCTATGGCACGAATCTCCGCTTGAAAGACGCTCGGCCAGATGCCCATTGCTTTAGAGATTTTGGTGTTGGGTCCAACGATTCCAACATCTACACCCTTCTCAGTTTTGGACCCATCCGTGGACCATTGTTGTCACCGGGGGTTTCCACAGGGGCTGCCATCAGCCCAAGTCTCCCGACTTGGGAGAAGAGATCTAAATTTCTTGTTATGAAATAATTCCATGATCATAACATCTGATCTGGAGTATATCGATACGTCAGGAAGGGAATATATAAGTGGCATGACCAGTGTCACTAACTAAGAGTCCAGATGTGATCTGGATACGAAAAAGACTCTGCATGGCAGACTATTTAATGAAAATCTACAGTGATGTGAGTCCAAGGACTGACTCCATGACAGCTGTCGCATTTTCCTGCTTCTTGGGCCATCACACAAGGGCTGCATATGTGACGATAGGCCGTACCGTCATACGGTATATCCATTCTATAATATGAGGGCTTAAGCCCCATATGCTGCCAAAGAATTTTCTACAGGCCCACATGGCTCGAGCAGCTTTGGAGAGCACTTGCTCCAAATGGGAGTTTCAGTAGAGTCGTTTATCTAGGACCACAACTAAATATTTGACTTGGTCTGAATACTCCACCTCAGTGTTATTTATGATTAACTTCTGAAGCTGCATGTTGTGTCTATTAAAGGGAACAATCACAGCTTTTTGGGGGTTGATGCTAAGTTCTTCACTTAGACACCAGTTTGGGGTACTTTGAACAGTATTATTCATCATCTTTCTGATGATGCTTTCGTATTTACCCGTCACTATGATAGCCAGGACGTCTGCGTACCCAATGACTTTATAACCAAGCATTGTCTGCTTAGTTAAAAGTTCGTCGATTACGAGAGACCATAGCAGGGGAGATAAGAAGAAACCTCCTTGTGGACAACCTTTTACAGCTCTTATGCTGACTGTTGTACCATCTAGAGATGAAGTTATGTCCCTCTGTCGGCGCATGAATTCAATCCATGCTGTCACATGTGGTTCAATGTTCTTACGTGCCAACGCTCTAGAGATAGAACTAAAGTCAATATTGTCGAAAGCTCCCTCAACATCCAGGAATACGAACAAAGCTATGTTCTTGAAGTCGAAAGCGTTTTCAATCTTTCTGACTAGATGGTGTAAGGCAGCCTCTGTTGACTACCCTTTGGAATTGGCAAACTGCATTGGATGCAGCGGGTTTGGGGCTTGCAGATTGTTTCTGATGGGCAGCTCGAGAAGTCTGTCTTCTGTTTTCAGAAGGAATGAGGTCAGACTGATTGGTCTGTATGACTTGGGCTTGTCTATTGGCCTGTTGCCAGATTTGGAGATAAAGACAATCCGTACTCTCCTACAAGAGTGAGGTATGTATCCCCAGTCAAAGCTTGCTCCAAACAGAGAAATCAGGATGAAATCCAGACATTTCTGAAGAAGTGCTGGAAAAATTCCGTTTTATAAAATGAGTTAGTTCGTATAAAAAATAGTCAAGATAGAAATTCTTCAGGGACTACGAAAAGCGTTCTCTACAGAATAACATTTTCGAAAAATATGTGTCAAAATATTATTCAAAACGGGATATAGTTCGAAGCAATATTATTTATTTTTTTTTTAATATATCTATTAAACTATATTTTTTTTATTTAACAATAAAAACATTATCGCATTCCTAAGCTTCTATTAATTAAATAAAAATTAACTTTAAGTAATATTGAGCTTTTTAGCTAATTTTTCTTAGTGGTATGGAGTTCATTTTAATATTTTTTAATGTAAAAATTATTTCGAAAATTTTTGGAATTATATTAAAAAAAAAAACACCACAATAGTCTACAAAATGTCCGCAGTCCTCTGATAACATATCCAAATGGATTCATGGGAAACACTCAAAACCTATTTGAGCTTTTTCCGAGAGCAAGAATAAAAGTTGAAAGCTGGAAAATTAAAAAGGAAGGACCTTGGATCTCAAAATCGAGCGTATATATAAAAGGAAATAGATTCTCATATTAAGAAAGTTTTCTCATGTATACATTAAGTATACGCCATGTAAACAAATGATGAAAGTTTCTCTCACAAATATGACGTATACGCCATGTTCACCCAAACAACATGAACAATTAACGCAACATTCAAGCTACAAAAATTACATAAATTATATGCAGGGTTTACATATTTGTTAAATAAATAAATACATTATATATAGCTCTAAGTAAATTGTAACTAAAACCTAATTGTAAATTCAAGAAAAATGTTAAACATTTAAGCTTAAAGTTGTATTGCTTTAAAATGTTAAATATATAAAAAAATAAATAAATATATATAATTATATAAGTAAAGTGGCTGACATTTATGTTTAAAACTGCTATAAAAACACAAAACTGCATATATTATATACACACACACAATATTAATATACTTATACAATTATATACAGGATAACTTACTTATGTAACATGTATTTAAGCATATTAAATGAGTTGCAAAGAATAAATATAAAAATAAAACAAATTATATATATAAATGCTGCAACAAAGAAAAATCGCATATAAATAAATTAAATACATAATAAAAAAATAAAATAAAATAAAGTGAGCAAATTGAAATAAAAAATTAACAATAAACAAGAAATTTTTATGTGTTAAATGCTTAATTAGCAACCAAATTAAATGACGTCACGGCACACTGAGCATACACTGAAAAAAATAACGAATACATAAACATAAAACACTCACGTGCAACAGACACACACACATAAATAAAAAAAAAAAAAAATGGCGTAACATTAATAATCAATTAACTTGGTTGCATTTTGCTCCAATTAGGGTCGAGTGGGTAGAGGGATGGTCACACTGTCCAGCCTTGTCAAACTGGTCACACTGTTATTTTGCTGATTGTCATTGTTTTTGCTGCAAAAGGGTTGCCACAACCGCATTTTATTTGTTATGCAATTTCATGATATTTTGATGGTAAGTACTTTGTAAACAGAGTTAATTAGTTTTTGGGGAACTGAGGGACATTACAAAAATTTGAAAGTAAGTATTTATTTTGTTGGTTTATAAAAAAACAAAATAGTGCGGCATGATTTGATTTTTGAAATTTAGAGCTTAGTAGAATACTGATCGGATTTTGCTTTCTGAATCAAAACTGTTGCAGATTTGTTTTTCCTATAAACTCATTAATTTAAAATTAAGTTCCAGATACTTTAAAGTTAATTTTTGAGCGTAGCACCCAAATTAATAGGGGTTACTTATATTTTACATATTTTGATCCTCTTATTCTTATTTAAAAATTTAAAAAATATTTTTTACATACAATTAAATTTTTTTTAAATTAAAAAATGAAGTATTTAGTATGTATTTGTGCTTATATATCTAACTAAATATAAGTTTTTTAATTCGACTGAAAATAAGAATTTTTCAAATATAAAAAAAAATTTTTTTTTTCAATATAAAAAAATGAATCAAATATTTATGCTTATATGATATCTAACTAAACATTAATTTTTTAATTCAACTGAATAAAAGAATTTTATAAAAGAATTAAACGATAAAAAATTTCACTGATTATTTGTAAAAACTATTAATAAACGAATCATAGGTAAAATGTTGTTTGTCTTAGAGCTTAAGTTTTTAAATTTAACGCATTTAGGCTTCATTTAAAAAAAAAGTGTTGTTCAATTTTATTTTAATTGTGACTAAGCTACTGAATATTTCGAAGCCATTTTTTTTTTTATTATCCATTTTCAATAGGAATCTTAAAAAATTTTAACTCAAAGAAGATTTTCCTGTTCCAATAAATAAAATGGAAAAAAGTTTATGTTTAAATAAATTCAAATGGCTTGCTGGGTCCCGTCAAAATAAATGCAAATATCTGAATAATTAAAAGTAAGTTTGGAGATCTAGCTTTAGACTCTGATTCCAAGTCCTCTGAAATTTTAAACGATTTGAAAAATTCAACGCATAAAATAGATCTTTATTTCAATGAATTTGTGCTACCATAAATAAAGAAACATTAACGATTCGATCCCTTAAAAACCCGATTTAAAAAAGGATTCAGACTCAGTGGCCCAAATTTTAAACGATCTATATAAATCCAGAGAATTTTTTGTTTATATCTGGTGTACTTTCAGCAGACTCATCTTTCAAATTGTAATCATCGCCTTAGTAAAGTATACTCCATGGATCCACGTAGATAGTTTCGTTGTGTAACAAACGAGATAAGGGTATGATTGAAATTCGACATCCCATTGTATGTAAGTTCCTTCAAAAGAGCGGACTGTCTTGTAAATAACTCTTTTTGAGATCGCTTTAATTTTTTTACCAGTGTTGAGTAACTTTTTAGTGGCATAAATGAGACGATTCGGCTAGAAGCTTTCCTTTACCTCTTCGCATAGTTATTAATAGAGCACCCACTTGGGCGAGAAATAAAGGCCCTATATAATACTTAAATTAGTTAAACATAATAAGCTTTTCTATTTCGGAATCTTGATGTTACCAATATGAGGTGAGCTGGTATTTTAGATGATGTATAAAAAGTATAGTTTTGGATAATATTCCAAATTTCTTAGTTTATTTTGTAAGAAAATCAGACGATGATGACCTTTCTATGTCAAATTTGTAATAATAAGAAGAAAACGATTACCTCCAAAAATACATAATAGAAAAGTACAAATATGATGCCAAATTCATCATTCCAAATTAAACATCCACACCAAAAAAACCTTCGGGCTTGAAGCTCATATAAATTTGGTACTTTGAAGGTTACGCCAGAAATCTGACGAAGTTCTTTAGATATCTAATTCGCCAAGAACGACTCCAAGAACATATACAAAATTTTGTTAGACACTGGTACTTAAAAAAAAATGTTATTGTCTTTTTTAAGGTTATCTCAGAACCCTGCTAAGCTGCTCGATCTGGCACAGATCGCCAATGCCATTTTTTGTGTGGCTGTCTCACTATAAATAAAAGTTCACTGGGATCCCCACAATCTTATTTTTCACATCTGGATTTAGAGTTAAAGCTACAAAAAAAAAGTTGTTTTAATTGGCGAATTTTGGGATTGATATTGGAAATCATCGATTCCATTAGGCTATATATAATATATATTTTTATTAACTATAAAACTTCATTTTTTTTTACGTTTGAGAACAGTTTTTGTAAATTATTGGAGTTTTATTTCTTCCATTTGCTCTGATATGATATATTATAATATAATCAGTATGAACCAAATCGAAGAATTTTATTTGGATGCGTTTTGGCATTCTCCGGAAAATAGATTTTTTATCGGTAACTTTCTTTTTTATTTTTGATAAATGCGTAAAATTCTCTTATATAATATTTTAAATAAATTACTCAAGTTATGTTGCCGCAATATTATTTTTATTTGATAAAAAACAGCTGACATGGTTGCCAAAGCTCTGGACCTTTTACTATGTTCTTGACATTTCAATTTTATGAAAAAATTGACAGATCTTTATTATTCGTTATTATAAATAAAATATTATTTTGGCAACAATATTCATGAAACATGACTGAACAATTTTTGTTATAAGGGGAATTTTCTTTGTGTAACGCGGGAACCCTGTTGCCAGGGTTTGGCTGTTCATGCTATTGTACTTTTTGGGTTGAGTATTGATAAAAAATATTTTAAAATAATTTTTTATAAATATGTAACTTGTATTGGTCATAAATATAATCTAATAATATCAAAGAACACTTAAAAAATTATTTCAATATAAAATTCGAGCTTAAATCGTTTGCAACAAAACATTTGCTTCCAAAACATATGAAAAATTCGTTCTCAAAAATCATGCGAATAAATTGTTCGGACTCATTAATTAGCATATTTTTATTTTTAGCATGGGTTTTTGGTTTCTAGGTTATTGTATTATATAATTCTTACATTTTTCGAACGATATTATGAAAGCTTACATTTTTCCTTCAATTTTAAAGAATGTATTTCTGAAAAAAAATATATCAAATGTTCAAATTTGGGAATAAAATTTATATGGACACTCTTTGTGTTTTAAAAAAAATTTCATTCCTTAAATGTTCGGATTTATTTTCAGGAGCACGGCAGATTCTTTTTGAACGATATTATGAAATATATTAAAAGCAAGGTTCAGTGCTTAAATTTTCCTTTCAATTTTAAAGTACATTCTTTCTCACAAAAAAGGGAGCTCAGATGTCCAAAATAGGAAATAAAATTGGCATGGTCACTCTAAATGTATTTGAAAAAGGTTATATTCATTAGAGAGCATTTCCTATTCGCACTTTCCTGAATTACGATACTTTTCACGTTGTTTGTATTTTCACCATATTCAATTTAATCATCATATATTGTGCATGAGAACAGATGAGTTTTGGCTTTCAAGGGGGGGCAAAAAAAGTTTTTCCAGCAGATGATATTTCAATGACACACTTTTCCATTTACAGGTCCTCGTAAACGGGGAAAAACGATTTTCATTTTAATTTCTCTTTTCATTCATTTTTTATTAGAGTTTTTAATAAAAATTAAAGTGCAATGTGCGAATATCGTTGCCATGGTTAATGATGTGGCCCATATGGTAACAGTTAAAACCCATAATGGGTCATGGCATTGAAATAAATTCCATTGTTTAATTTACAAAATGGACGAGTTAAAAAAATTGCATTTAAAGTGGCTGTATATTTGAAAGGAGAGTATTGATGGCACTTCAGTAAATCAGTAAATGGGCAGCGAAAAATTAATGGAATTATCTGGAAACTATTAAGCAAGAATAAAAGATTATTGTAGGAAATTTATTATATTATATTTTATTTATTTTTATATGTAGAGAGTTTAAATGGAGAAAGTTGGAGTGCAGACCGATATTCTTTTAACAATTTCTACGAAAAAAAATATAGTACTGCCTCTCGAGCTAGTTAAAGCAGAGCGGTATGCATTGGGGGTGTATCCAATTAAAGATGATATGGTTTTAAAAAGTTCTTGTTAAGTTTTTTGGTTTTCTTTAAGTATTGAAAAGCCTTAACTCCGCCTTGAAGGTGTAACTACTAAAAAAGTTCAGACTTTATCAATAATAAAAGATCTCGGCTTCACCAAAACTCTACTAGGCAAATAAAACGCCTAAATCCTTAGTCATTTCTTTTCTAGCTTTAACACCAGACCTTAAAAGAAAACCTTGGATTACGATGCTCATTACCAAAAAAGACATTTAATTTAACAAAAAAAAAATAAAAACAAAATTCTAGTGTTTAGGGTGGGGTCATAAAAATGCGAAAATAAAGACCCTTTTCTTTTAAAAGCTTATGGCAATCCTTGGAAGTTCCTTGATAAATAACGGCAGCTGGTCCCATGACTTTTTCCTTAGAGAACTCCCATTCTTGCAAGTTCAACTCAAACTCTACATCACAGTCGATTCTCTGTACCCAAGTCCATTTAAAATGCAAAGCCATCATAATATCTGGCATGCTCGCCAGTTTTAGTTGCAACATTATTAAAGACAGCTGTTTGTCAGACGTTGTATCGTACTCCTCATCCTTGATAGGTTTAATTTTCAACCACACTGACCATTCACAAGCAAAAGCCTCGAAACGCGCCACATTTAGTTCTTTTAAGCCTTTCGGAAGTGGATTAAGAAAGGGCAATACTTGTAAAGTGCGGTGTGGCAGATTGTTCGTTTGAAATATGGAATTCTGTATACTCTCTTTTAGGTCAATCTCCTGTTGTTGCTGACGCATCACCTCCAGCAGTTCGTCGCCCTTCTTTAAACGAAATTTACAAATATCCTGGTGCTTCTCGGTAAGCTTACCTTTCCACTGACAACCCCAGCGTTGATTTTTGCATTCTACCAGGCGATGCTCACATTCCAAAAGATGTTGACGTATATCCCGATTTTTGAACATCTTGGAGCAAGTATCGCATTCGACCACCATGCCTGCGGAAGCATGTTCGGCAGAAAGACTGCGACAGGGATGTTCTGGATCAAGTTTTATCTTACATTGGGGACAGCTGTGTTTATAAGCTCCAGCGGCCATACGCGTTACATAGCAGCCATTGCAGAGAAGATGGCCATTGAGGCACTGATATAGTTTACCCAGGCGCACCACTTGGCAGATTGTGCAGCTAATCCGGTTTGGTTCCATAAGGATGACACTGTTCGAAGTACTTGCTAGGAGCATGTTGCCATTATTAGTGATGTCCTCACTAGGGCTAGGTAGGCTCGATTCCATGTTGGTATTGTTGGAATCATCATTGGACTCCATCATTAATTTTTCTTAGCTTAAGCTTAAAAATGTACAAATTTTATTATAGGAGCTTGTAACGATATGAGAAAGTTTAAATTTGTAATGACAAAAAATTATAAAATCATTGGATTTTCGGGTTTTAGTCAAAATGTCAAGACCTACTTCGGTTGCATAAATTGCAATTTCCCAAAAATTATAAAAATAATAAATAAATAAATATAAAAAATTATTATTATATTATTATTATTTCGTACTGCACAAATTTCCCTTTAATTTCCCAAAAATTATCTATTATCTATTTATCCTTTTAAAAGGCATTTGTTTTTTGTCATTCTGAAATTGCAAAATAAAATTATTTTTTTATATAAATTATTTTTAAATTACAAATTTTTAAGAAAAACAAAAATAATTGCACCTATTTTTGGTAAAAATGTAATTATAAATTATTATAATAAAAATATAAAAAAAGTTAAGTGCATTAAGGAGAACCCTGCTAGAAATTTTAAACATTTTTTTATTAAAAAAAAATAAAAATTCATAATAATAAATAATTTATTTTGCAATTTCAGAACTAAAAAACAAAAAATAAAATTTTAATTTAAAAAAAAATTTGGATAAAAAAAATGTTATTTTGCAATTTCTGAATTAAAAACTAGTGGACGTAAAGTCGGGCGCGGACGACTTTAGGATACCCTGTACCACTAGCTTGTAATAAAGTCCGATTTCTTCACAAAAAACCAAAAACAGAAGAGTTTTTAAGCAAACATTTTTTTTCACCGATCGTTCCTATGGGAGCTATATGATATAGTCAACCGATTTCAATAAAATTTGACACAGTGCTTAAATACCTTAAAAAAGATCTGAATGCCAAATTTATTTCAAATATCTTTACAAACAAACAAAACACATCGAATTTTGTATAAAAACGTGTTTTTTGACCGATTGGTCCTATGGGAGCTATATGATCTAGTCAAACGATTTGGATTAAATTTAGTACAGTGCTTAGGAACTTAGTAAAATACTAACGAATGTCAAATTTGGTCCCAATATCTTAACAAACAAACGAAACACAACAAATTTTGTTAAAGAATCGATTTTTTGGAAGATCGGACCTATGGAAGCTATATGATATAGTCAACCGATTTTGTTCAAATTTGGCACATTGCTTAAGTGCTCTAAAAAATTTCCAAACGCCAAATCTGGTTATGATATCTTTATTAAAAAACGAAATATAGCGAACTTTTCTTTAAAAAAGTTATTTTGGCCGATCGGTCCTATGGGAGCTCTATGATATAGTCAACCGATTTCGATCAAATTTGGTACAGTGATTGGGAACTATAAAAAACTTTCGAATACCAAATTTGGTTACGATATCTTCATAAACAAACGAATTATTCATCTAAAACGCTTTTTTTTTTGTCGAGGTCGTCTCAAACACCCCCATGGGAGCTATATAATTTATCCCCGATATCAAAAAAATAAAATAAACTTGCCTCCTATTGAATAATATGGGATCTAATGTGAAAGTTTGGTAACTCTAGCTCTTACCATCTCTGAGATCTAGGCGTTCACACGGACGGACAGACCGACGGACGGACAGACGGACATGGGTATATCGACTTCTCTATTCACCCTGATCATATTTTAGGTATTTTTGGAGTGTCTCCGACGTCTCCTTCTATATGTTACATACATTTTCGGATTGCACAAACTAAATATACCCTTGGTACCATACGGTACAGGGTATAAAAATAGACACTCTGGATTAATTTATGGTGATTAAAAGTTATTATAATTAAAAAATGGCGGACGTAAAGTCGGGCGCGGACGACTTTAGGATACCCTGTACCACTAGCTTGTAATAAAGTCCGATTTCTTCACAAAAAACCTAAAACAGAAGAATTTTTAAGCAAACATTTTTTTTTTTGACCGATCGTTCCTATGGGAGCTATATGATATAGTCAACCGATTTCAATAAAATTTGACACAGTGCTTAAATACCTTAAAGAAGATATGAATTCCAAATTTATTTCAAATATCTTTACAAACAAACAAAACACATCGAATTTTGTATAAAAAATGGCGGACGTAAAGTCGGGCGCGGACGACTTTAGGATACCCTGTACCACTAGCTTGTAATAAAGTCCGATTTCTTCACAAAAAACCAAAAACAGAAGAATTTTTAAGCAAAAATTTTTTTTTTGACCGATCGTTCCTATGGGAGCTATATGATATAGTCAACCGATTTCAATAAAATTTGACACGGTGCTTAAATACCTTAAAAAAGATATGAACGCCAAAGTTATTTCAAATATCTTTACAAACAAACAAAACACATCGAATTTTGTATAAAAAACGTGTTTTGGACCGATTTGTCCTATGGGAGCTATATGATCTAGTCAAACGATTTGGATTAAATTTGGTACAGTGCTTAGGAACTATAAAATACTCACGAATGTCAAATTTGGTCCCAATATCTTAACAAACAAACGAAACACAACAAATTTTGTTAAAAAATCGATGTTTTGGAAGATCGGACCTATGGGAGCTATATGATATAGTCCACCGATTTTGTTCAAATTTGGCACATTGCTTAAGTGGTCTAAAAAATTTCCAAACGCCAAATCTGGTTAGGATATCTTTATTAAAAACGAAATATAGCCAATTTTTCTTTAAAAAAGTTATTTTGGCCGATTGGTCCTATGGGAGCTATATGATATAGTCAACCGATTTTGATCAAATTTGGTACAGTGATTGGGAACTATAAAAAACTTTCGATTGCCAAATTTCGTTACGATATCTTCATAAACAAACGAATTATGCATCTAAAACGCTTTTTTTTTTCGAGGTCGTCTCAAACACCCCCATGGGAGCTATATAATTTATCCCCGATATCAAAAAAATAAAATAAACTTGCCTCCTATGGAATAATATGGGATCTAATGTGAAAGTTTGGTAACTCTAGCTCTTACCATCTCTGAGATCTAGGCGTTCACACGGACGGACGGACGGACAGACGGACGGACGGACAGACGGACAGACGGACAGACGGACAGACGGACAGACGGACATGGGTATATCGACTTCTCTATTCACCCTGATCATATTTTAGGTAACTTTGGGTGTCTCCGACGTCTCCTTCTATATGTTACATACATTTTCGGCTTGCACAAACTTAATATACCCTTGGACCATACGGTACAGGGTATAAAGTGTTTTTGGACCGATTGGTCCTATGGGAGCTATATGATCTAGTCAAACGATTTGGATTAAATTTGGTACAGTGCTTTAAAACTATAAAATACTCACAAATGTCAAATTTGGTCCCAATATCTTAACAAACAAACGAAACACAAGAAATTTTGTTAAAAAATCGATTTTTTGGAAGATCGGACCTATGGGAGCTATATGATATAGTCAACTGATTTTGTTCAAATTTGGCACATTGCTTAAGTGGTCTAAAAATTTCCAAACGCCAAATCTGGTTATGATATCTTTATTAAAAAACGAAATATAGCGAACTTTTCTTTAAAAAGTTATTTTGGCCGATCGGTCCTATGGGAGCTCTATGATATAGTCAACCGATTTCGATCAAATTTGGTACAGTGATTGGGAACTATAAAAAACTTTCGAATACCAAATTTGGTTACGATATCTTCATAAACAAACGAATTATTCATCTAAAACGCTTTTTTGTCGAGGTCGTCTCAAACACCCCATGGGAGCTATATAATTTATCCCTGATATCAAAAAATAAAATAAACTTGCCTCCTATGGAATAATATGGGATCTAATGTGAAAGTTTGGTAACTCTAGCTCTTACCATCTCTGAGATCTAGGCGTTCACACGGACAGACGGACAGATTTGACTGGGTATATCGACTTCTCTATTCACCCTGATCATATTTTAGGTAACTTTGGGGTGTCTCCGACGTCTCCTTCTATAGTGTTACACACATTTTCGGCTTGCACAAACTTAATATACTCCTTGGTACCATACGGTACAGGGTAAAATTGTATTATACTCTATATATATCAAAATGAAATGTTGTACGTTTATGATCGCATAGCTCTGAAACGGCTGTACGAATTTGCCAAATTGCACAAAAAGTGAGTAATGTGTAAGGAGGAGGTCTCCACCCCTAACATTTTTTTTTTCGACAAATTTAAAAAAAATTTTTTGTTTTTGTATGGCTTTGTGTACATTGTCAGATTAACTAATGTTAATGTATTACGTGTTACGGGTGTTCGCATGAACGAGTTGAGGAATTTTAATTATGACTTTACGTGTGTTAGAAGTTGTCAATATGGAGGTTTTAAGCCTATTGCTATGTGAATGTATGTATTGGTTCGTGAGATATGCGCATGTTTGTGAATATCGTGAATATATTATATAGTAAAAAATTGTTCAACACCGGGTATTGGACATTAAGTAACACTTAATATTAATTAAAAAAACGAATAAATTTTATTCTTTTTCGTATTTTTCTAAGCTTCGATCATGGTGCAATATTAGTTTAAAAAAAACGGAATTTTAAAAGATCCTTATCCTTATCTTTACAACACAAAATGCTACTTTTTCAAAAGCTATACTCAAAACGAAACCGTATCAAAATGTTTAGTTAATAAACGATGAAATAATATATGATTTTAATTTAAAAAAAACGAGCAAATTTTATTAATTTTCGTTTTTTCATATTCCTTTTTTATTTTTCGATAACTCAGCATTTTTTATCATTTTTTTGCAGCATCATCAATTATTATTTAGCGATATGGAATGTTTGCGTGTATGAGAACGTATGGTAAATATTCGTTGTTGGTTCTATTAGCTTTTTTTCAGTTGCATCTGAAAAATAATAATTAAAATAATGCTCAATAAATATCTTATACGAATTGGACCATTGTACGGAACCAAAGAATATTAAAGTTCGTACAATTTAGAATCCGTTATTTTGAAAATGATTACGGGCGATTTTGATTTCAGTAGGTTTTAAATCACATAAAAAATGTCGTTTTGATAAAACCGAATATTCGATTTATTTTTCAGTAAACTAGCTGATAATTACTTACTTGGCTTGACAAACTCTATTGCTCTACAGTTCCATGTTCTGGGTAAGTTCCTTTATTCTAAATTCTTTGCAAATTTATTTCCAACTTTCTTGTCATTTTCCCTATCGTTGTTATTCACTAAAACTGAATGAATAAATATTCGGAAAAAACAAATATTTTCTATTTGCCTTAAATTTAAATTCTTCGTCTTGATTATGAATGCTAACATTTAACAAACAAAATACCCAAATATTTGGCTCACATAAGCTTTGCAGATATGCGCAAGAAACTTTTCGGTCCACACAATGAACGCCATTTTTTTTTTTGGTCCACTCTAAAATTATGCACTGCCAAAGCAACTAAAACTATTTCAAGGAAATTCTCTGCAGCTTACAAATGTATAAGGAATTTCTTAAGAATACTTATAATATTCTAAGCACTAATACTTATGTCCTTGCTGCTGTTTGTGCTCCACGTAATGTCCAAAAAAAATGTTTTATTTTTTTTTAGTGGGTACAATTTATTTCTACGCTGTTTACTCTTGCTCTTCATTTGTATTTTGTTGACTTGGTTAACTTTTTCGTCGGAAATTGTTTTGAATAGTTCATTTCAACATTTTACATAAACTTAACTAGCAATTTTTTATATAAACATCTTTTTTTCTTTGGAATTTTTGTAAGATTTACTTTGGTATATTTTTTTTTGCCATTACCCCAAGTCAAAGTTTGTCCAAGCTGCTGGAACTGCAATTGCAATTGCATTTTCTTTTTATATTTTCTTTTTTGTTGTTGGGAAAAGCAAAAATAATTTCCTTTCATGCAGATGAGATGTCGTCCCTTTTTTCGTAATGAAATTGACATCTTGTAGTCGCGATTTCAAGCTGATTCCTTTTTCCATTTTGATCTTCTTCTTTTCCATTACGTTTTGCGCTTTTTTCCGGCACAAAACTATTCGCTTGTTTTCTCATCAAGTATTTGCATGCACAAAACTTGCACAAAAAAAAAAAAGATGAAAAATTAAATTGAAAGATGAAAAATATGAAAAATAAAAATAAGATGAAAAAAAAGTATGGCCCTGCTGTTTTGGTCTCTTGCAATTCAATTTCCGCATTTGTTTGGCTTTTTACTTGGCCTTTTATTGAATGACAAACAAAAATAATACTAAAGAAATCTAAAGAAATATAACAGTTGGAGTTTAGTAATTGCAAGTAAAGCAAATTTTTATGCTCTTTTTAAACAGTGTTGCATAGGTGGCTGGAAGAATAGTTTTGAAAACTTATTTTGAAATAAAATTTCTTTTTACGATTTCACAGTTTGAAAAATAATTATTAAACTATCTCTATTCGATTTCAATCTGCAGCGGAGATGCCCAACTCTCAGATTGGATCTGCTAGAATATCTGGCACTATATGGGATGCCGACAAAGTAAGATGGGCAATTGGCTCCTTTGAATCTTTCAAGGCAGCTGGTGGGAACGGAATTTTTCCAGCACTTCTCCAGAAATGTCTGGATTTCATCATAAACCCACTGATTTGTCTGTTTAAAGCAAGCTTTGACTGGGGATACATACCTCTCTCTTGGATGAGAGTACGGGTTGTCTTCATTCCCAAGTCTGGCAACAGGCCAATAGACAATCCCAAGTCATACAGACCAATCAGTCTAACCTCATTCCTTCTAAAAACTGCAGAGAGACGTCTCGACTTGCACATCAGAAACAATCTGCAAACCGCGAACCCGCTGCATCCAATGCAGTTTGCCTATTCCAAAGGGAAGTCAACAGAGGTTGTTTTATAGTGACGGGTAAATACGAAAGCACCATCAGAAAGATGATGGATAATGCTCTTCAATTTACCCTAAACTGATGCCCTTCACTTGGGCTCAGCATCAACCCCCAACTGCTTTAGATCAGATCTTTTGATCACGGAACTTCTTCATAACAAGAAATTTAGATCTCTTCTCACAAGTCGGAAGACTTGGGCTGATGGCAGCCCCTGTGGGAACCTCCGGTGGCAACAATGATACATGGATGGGTCCAAAACTGAGCAGGGTGAAGGTGTTGGAATTGTTGGACGTAACACCAGAATCTCTACCGCAATGGGCATCTGGCCCAGCGTCTTTCAAGCGGAGATTCATGCCATACACATCTGCGCCCTTAGTATCCTTCTCAAGAGAACTAGGGGGAGAAAACATCTGCATTTATTCAAATAGCCAAGCTGCTATTAGGGCATTATCATCCTGGAACATCTCCTTCAGGATGGTTACAGAATACCATAACTACTTCCAACACTGTCCTCCTGGAACAAAGTCGTGCTATGTTGGGTACCTGGACACTCAGTAGTGGATGGTAACGCGATCGCTGACGAACTAGCACGACGGGTGCCTCCACCCGACTACATCTCCGGTGCCACTCTATGGTATTGGTTGGTCCACAATCAAGACCATGATAGACAAATGGGCTGCAGAAGAACATAGGAGATACTGGTACTCCTTCGGGCTTCGTCAAGCAAAAGTGCTTAGAAACCTCTGGATGCGATCAAGACAAGAGGTCTTGGCAGAGCGGACTTAAAGCTCCTGGTAGCTATACTGATATGGCCACTACACTGTTAGATACCGTCAACAGAAAATTGGCCTATCGGACTCTACAGAGTGCAGACTGTGTCTAGAAGACAATGAAACCACCAGACACATTCTCTGTGACTGCCCAACGCTGGTATGGGACAGAGCCTGTCACAAGGGAAAGGAACGGATTAGTCCCTTCTATTTTAGGTCAATACCAACAAAAGACCTACTGCTATTCATGCGGAAAACGGAAAGTCTTTTGCTTCAACTTAAGGGTATGGTACAAAAGACCTTTTGGTAGCAGTTTCTCACCTCTTTGTGAGGAACCCTTTTTCGGGGAAAAAAGACCATGATAAGCAACTGGGCTGCAGGAGAACATAGGAGATTCTGGTTCTCCTTACCGGGTTTTCGACTGGCAAAAGCGCTTCCTATCTGGGCAGGACTGCACTATAAGTTTCCATCTACAGAAAATGGGCCTATCGGATTCTTTTGAGTGTAGACTCTGTCTCGAAGGCAACAAAAGCACCAGACATATTATTTTTTCCCTGGGCCCGCAGCTCTCGGAGGGACCCCGATTCGAGAGTCCTTGCATTATTATGCATTTATCTTATCATCAAGAATCAGAAATCTTTTCTATACTTTTTTTATGTTGTTCTCACACTTTTCAACAATTATACGTATTTTCATGAATTAAGAAAAATGTATAAGGGTCCTGGATATTCTCTCTACGGCCCTGGGTACGGTACAAAATATCTTCTGGCCGCAGTCCCTTACTTCTTTGGAAGTAAGGTTTGTTTTTCAGCATCAATTTTCCAATCACTTTTTAGCAATATTTACGAAGGAGCTTTAAGTTAAAAAAAACTAAAGCTACAGATAATTCAAAGTTCTAAGATTTCTGTGAGCAGCTGTGGACCCTCAACCACAACCCAGCACCCCTTAGTTTCCCCATTTCTCTCTTTGTCTGTTGGCTGCTGCCTATCCACTCTCCCTGCCTTACCCCAATCCCACTTTAATGCCTTATTAGTACTGATTTTCCTTACAACTGGCCGCATTGCAGCAAATGATAGCAAAATTACTACGGTCCTTGCTATCGGTAACAACCCATCTCAAATGCTTCCTTCTATTGCTTTTGATTGCCAGCCGCGATTTCTTGTACGGATCAACGCAATGACAAAAAACAAACTTATGGCCAACCAAACCCCTCAACCCAAACACACCTCTGAAGATATTTACTGGCGTCTGTAAACAGCTGAAAGACGTTGCTAACAAGTCTAAGCCGCTTGTAAAGCAACAACAATAACAAAAATACAAAAATTTAAGAAGAAACCAGAACCAATAAAGCGCCTTTTCCTGGTAAAAGGAGTAAAAGGAAATCGGAGTAAAAAGCATAAAACTGGAGTGAGTGAATGAGTGAGTTGAACGATGGCTGCAATTGCGATTACGATTGAATTCAAATTCCAGCATTCCACTTCAAAGTGAAGCTCTAGAAAACGAGATGAAGCCCCACAAAGATGATGATGATGATGACGCTGTCGTCGAGAAGGCAGCGAATCAGTGAGCTGTGTTGAAGCTTCAAGTGGGTTTCGGTACGTCAAGGAATCCTTCGATTTAGCTGCTTAGACTCCACTCACTCACTGACTCAACCCCTCGCTGCTTTACTTCACTCAAGGAGTGAGCCAAGTAGAGTTGAGTTCGTTACGGGTACTAAGAAGGCGTTGAAGGGCATGTTGATGGCGGATTGTCTGTGTTGTTGAAGCATGAAGGACATTGGTGGTTGCTGCTCCTACTGCTGCTTTAAATAATTTTATTGATGTCATTTCAACAATACTCATTCATTCATTCAGTTGCTCTTTTTATGCTTTATTGTTGAATTCTTGACTTGTTGATATTTTTATCGAATTTATACGCATTTTACTGGCTTATTGCCCATTTAATGACTTCATCAAAGCTGTTTTTCTTAGCTTTGTTAAAAGCCATTTAGTGCAATTAGTTAAGAAAAGACTGCTAAGACTTTTTCTAAGAAGGCTTATACTTGGAAAAATGTTTGCTTAGCTATCTCAGCTAGCAGCATTTGAAAAGCAAAAGAGTTAACTTCAGCACAAAATAATCATTTTCAAGCTTGACTCTTTTATAAAAGATTTAAAACGAAAAATCTTTTCATATTCTTATTACGAGCAGAGATGAATGGTTGCATGGCCACCTAGGATCTCCTGAGGGAGATGGGCTTCTTCACGATCTGCTGGTATCTTGAGAGTTGGTGGTGAAGTCCTCGCAAAAAAGTTTTAATGAAAGTCATGCGTGCAGCGCATTCCATGTTTAAATATACAGAATTTCGGTTGTAATAATAAGCTTCCGCCTACCTGAGGGCCCAATGCTCCACAAGACGAGGAGGACTGCAGTAGGAGTAGCCTGATTTTCATATGATTTAGAGCTCAGCTTCTTAGTTCTCAGGGATCATGGGGGCATTTTCCTGTACCTTATCCCTCTATAAAACTACGATACTAGAGGGGAAATGTGCAAATATTTTACTAGCTAACCAACCCCTTTACACTACTTTCATATCTAAACGACCTATATTTATTACTCCTTTTAAAGTACCACACCCATTTCAATTTGTCCAACACTCTAACAACACTTTTGGTCAACACTACAAACAAACCGCCCCTGGCAACAATTCGCCAAAAGTCAAACCAACTCATTAGAAATTGTCTTTAACCGCGGGCTTAAACGTAATTTGATATTTTATTGACTTAGCACAAGCCTCAAAGGCCTTCAACGTGGCCAAACACTTTAAAATTAAACAGCCCTCAAAAATTCCAACCCTGCTCAAGCCCAGCCATTTATCATGAATACGTCAGAACTAATCCGGCGTCGCGACACTTGAGGCGTTTTAAGCCCCATAGAGCAAAATAGCCAAAGATAATCAAGACAAGGCTTTATTTACCTGAGATGATGGCCAAAGAGATAAACACAAATAGCCTGAAAATGCTAATTTCATAAATAAACGAGTTTATTGGGTATTTTAAATTAAAAATGATGGCCAGAACTATTGGCTAAAAGAAAATTGAGAAAAAACTAAATAAACAGAAGGAAAACTGAGAGCAAAGTAGAAACTAAATGCCGCTGGGAAATTGTTGATTTTTGATTAAAATGTAGAAAATTGCATAAAATAAAAAGTAATATATGTATAATTATTATTTATTCCCTTAAAATACCAATTTTCATGAGCTACTAAAAGAAAAAAAATTGAGATATTTAATATAATCATAATTTCCCTGACTATCGATAACCATGGATATTTAATTTAATATATTTTAAATATAATTAATTCAGTGCTGTAAAAATTATTTGAAATTAAAGGCAACAAATTGGACAAAGAATATGTAAAGTCAAAATATTATTTAATTATTTAAATATTTTCTTAGGCTAGTACATGAAACAAATGAACTGAGATTAGCTCTACACTCGGTGATCTCTGGAATTGAGAAGTCACTTTATCACAAAGAATTTTTACTAGTGGCCTTTCTAGACGTTAAAGGTGCCTTTAACAACGGTAAACCCGACACCTTCACAGATGCACGGAGGGAACTCAGGGTGGGTTCACGACTAGTCAGCCTTCATTGCAAAAATGCTCTTACTCAGAGTCATCCAAGCCTCTCTTGGCGCTTTCAGTCTCGTAAGATACGTAATTAGGGGAACACTGCAAGGCGGAGTGCTGTTCCCCATCTTATGGAACGTCACCATAAATGGACTTCTGCGTATCCTGTAGGTGGGTGGACGCTAAATAACTGCATACGCTGATGACGTAGCAGTTTCCTTCTCGGGTAAATACCCCCAAACTCTCAGCGAACGTATGACCAACACCCTGCGTATGCTCTCAGAATGGGCCACGGCTAGTGGATTGGGGGTTAACCCAAATAAGACAAAGCTTATGCTCTTCACCAGGAAGTATACACTTCCTTCTCTTATAAATCCCAAGCTTACTGGTACGACCTTACCATTTAGCGACTCACCCAGATACCTTGGGTTAGTCCTAGATAGCAAACTGGACTGGAACCTAAATACAGAAGATCGTAGAAAAAAGACGATCGCTTTATATGTTTCAGAAGAGCATTGGGCAAGGCACACTTCAGCACATGAAGACGCAGACAATTCGGGTTAATTTGTGAGCCAAATGTTCAGAAAGATCGTAGAAAAAGGCCACGATCGTTATATACTTGCAAGAAAGTTACTGGACGAATACCCCAAATTTCCGGAATTGTTGTCGCATCTTGTACTGATGTATCCTTCTGTTATAAATCCCGAGCTTAATGGTACGACCTTGCCATTTAGCGACGCAGCAAGATACCTCGGGTTAGACCTAGAAAGCAAACTAGACTGGAACCCAAATACAGAAGATCGTAGAAAAAAGGCCACGATCGCTTTATATACTTGCAAGAAAGCCATTGGACCTAAAAGGGGCATCACCCCAAACATAGTTCACTGGCTGAACCTGCCATTGTCAGACCTATACTGATGTATGGAGTCTCGATCTGGTGGAATACCTTAGATAAGGGGATCAACCTTATAAAGTTAAGTAGGGTTCAGCGAACCGCCGAACTTACCATTAGTGGTGCTCTACGCTCCACCCCAAATGAAGCACTAGATACTTTTCTAAACCTCCTTCCAATGAACAAAGTGGGGAAACAACAAGTTATTCTATCGGCTTTACGTATGAGAGAGGCGAAAAAATTGAATGACCTAGATTTGGTCATGCAAAGATTCTTAAGGGGAACCTACTTATCCCCGAAAGCACGGACTACTGCATGCCGCAGGAACATTTCACAAGTAAATTCTGAGCCTATACTCCAACCAGGCAGGAGTGGAATACTTGTGTACCAGGTCCAGCGGTCTCGAGGTGTGCACTGGACGGTTCCAAGCTAGACGACTGTGTAGGGGGAGGCGTCTACGTTGAGAATTTTAACGTTAGAACTGCTTTTCGCCTCTCGGACCACTGCGATGTTTTTCAGGCAAAGGTCACTGCAATCCGGGAGACTTTAATAACAATCACAAATCTACAAGTTCGAAATAAGAACTTATGTATCTTCTCGGACAGCTAAGCGGCTTTTAAGTCCCTAGTTTCGATGACTTCATATATGAAGCAAGTGAATGACTGAAGCTTGTCTCGAGGGGCAGCCATCTCCCCCTAGGTAAATAGATTGGAGAAGGCTCTGTAAAGCAGTAAACGACAAGTGGATACCCTGCTGAGTTTGGTTTGATGCAGAAGGGAGAAGAGAACATAGTTCTTATTATAAAGTACGGAATAAGAACATCTGTATCTACTCGGACAGCCAGGTCCCTAGCTTCGATGACTTCGTTCATGAAATAAGTGAATAACTGCTGCTTGTCGCTGTCCTTCTTTCAATTCACCTCATATGGGTTCTAGGCCATAGGGACTTCGAGGGTTACTGTATTGCGGATGAACTGGCTGGACAAGGAACTACCAGCATCCTCCTTTAAGACAAAGAGGGCCTGGGTATACCCATGACCAGCTGTAAACTGAGAGTACGAAATTTTTTCGCTCTCTGTGCAAATAAAACGTGGAATAGGACATCGAACTGTAGGACATCGTGGCAAACTTGGTCTGCAGTCTGAATAGAGTCCAGTGCTCATCTTTTATCCTTGCTATCACGGGACACTGGCTGGTGGGAAACCACGCATCCAGATTGAAATCTCCTCACCATGACTTCTGTAGAAGCTGTGGCGATGAGGAGGAGCTAGAGACGGTGGATCCCTTTTTCTTTCATTGCTCTGGGCTGGGCAGTAAAAGATTTAGGTTCCGAAGGTCACACTTTCTTTACGATTTATCTCAGCTCTTTGAACAGAGTCCAAAATGTCTTTTATGGTTTATTCAGGCTGCCGGATGGCTTCGTCACCTCTTATAGGGGACCTCTCAAGTGGGAAAGAGTGGTGAAATAGCTCACTGTAACGATATCGCAACAGGCCTATCCTTATTGTAAGTGAGTTGGGACGTCAGTCCCAACTGCCGCCCTAACCTAACCTAACCTAAGACTAGTTCCGCTTCCAACTCAATAGTTTATATATGAACCATAGTCCTTCCAAGTCGATAGCAACATATTTGCCTTACCAGTTCGTTATGTTTTCTAAGCGGTTGAAGTTATCCACACTCACAAACACCCAAACACAGCTATACATATACATATATATATACAGACCCCCTTCCCCCTTGCTGTGGTAAACCGCCATACAATTAATACAATTATCACATTTAATGGTTGCGCCACAATGCTTCATATGCGCATATGAAATTTCCGTTGCCGGCAAGCGGCACACACACACACAATTACACTCATTCACACACACACACACACACACCCATACAGCTACACTCATCAGCCATTGCTCAGTAAACTCGTGCCTGGATAGCGTCGACGCCGACGACGACGGCGTCGTGTGCCAAAAAGCAAAACATAAACCGGAAGGAAGCTCAAGGGGAAACGCAGAGCGGGCATTCAATTACACCTGCTTACGAGCATTACGAGCAGCATTATGTAAGCATTTATGTGTGTGCGTGTGTGTGTGTGTGCAGGTGTTTGTCTGTATGTATGTGTGCCTTAGACACTTGGCAACTTTGTCTGGCAGTCGGCAGACATGCCAACAATTTTATTACATTTTTGGTTTGTGCTTTGCTGCTCCTGTTCTTGTTGTTGTTTGTCAACACTTTTTTGTTATTATTGTTGCGGTTGCTTATTACTTAACAACAACAACAGCAACAAACAGGAGCAAACTACTCAAAGTGCCAACAATAATATTTGCAACAACAACAACAGCAACAACAATTATGGCCATGGCTGAAAATGTCTGCCAAAAAACTTTTGTCAGCCTCCGCCGCATAAAACATAAATGAATAACAACAACTACAACAACAACAACAGCAATAACAACAATTAGTTCCATATATATGCAAAGCGCTAAAGCAGAGCAAAGCAAAACACGAAAGCAAAACGCAAAGCGCATCTCTATCTCTCTGTCCGTTTGCCTCTGCTTCTTCTTTTCCTCTGTCCATCGTCTACCCACCACTGCAATTTGGCAACGGCAGCGCAAAAAAGTATGCTACAAAATTTTTGGTTATTAAATTTTCAATATGCATTTTGGTACAATTTGTTCCTTAGGCACAGTGGACAAAATGAATAATGTATGTATTTGAGTAAAGGGTACCTGTTAAATATTTAGAAAAAATTTACGAATGACCTACTTTTTAAGCTAATTGACGACGCCTCTCGGCCATCTTTTCTGCTGGCAGAGAAAAACCTTCACTGCCACAACTAGGACATTGTATTGCCTTAAACTTTTTACCATTTAAATTAAATATCGAAATTTATAAAAAAAAATACTAGTCTAAAAGTTAAATGATTTCAATCATATAACGTAAAGGGTGATTCATTAAGACCTTTTTTTTCAATAGGGATTTTCGTGTGGATCACGCGTGATCCATGACAGCTGTCAAAAGCAAAGTTGTTCAGTATTCATTGGCAAATCATCATGCAAAGACTTATACCCGAACAACGTTTACAAATTGTACAATTGTAATACGAAAATCAGCGTTCTGCTTTTTCGTGCGCTGAGATCGACTTATGGTCAACATAATCGACCCACCGAACCCACAATTCCTAACACCAACACCAAATTTGAAGAAAATATAGTGGTGGTAGCTGACAGTGTTCACGATGACCGCGAGGAATCGATTCGGCGCCGATCGCAACAGCTTGGCCTGTCGTATTCAACCACCTGGCGCATTTTACATTTCGATCTCGGCTTGAAAGCGTACAAAATTCAACTCAGGTAAGAAGTGAAGCCGAATGACACGTTGCCGTTTTAGTGAATGGGCTCTTGGTAAGATCGATGAAGATCCGTTGTTTTCGATCAAAATTTTGTTCAGTGAAGAGGCCCACTTTTGGCTCCACGGCTTCGTGAATAACCAAAAGTGCCGTATTTGGGAGAAGATCAACCCGAAGAGGTTCACCAGCTGCCATTACATCCAAGAAAAGCAACGGTTTGGTGCGGTCTGTGTATTGTTTTAAAAATGAGCAAGGTGCGAACGTTACCATCAATGGCGCACGCTATCGGACCATGTTAACGGACTTTTTGCTGCCTGAAATTGTTGCCCGTGATCTCGATGACATTTGGTTCCAACAGGATGGCGCTCCGGTCCACATTGCCAATGAAACAATGGCTCTATTGCGAGGTCAATTTGGTGAGCGAATAATTTCAGGTACGGGACCCGTACCTTGGCCGCCAAGATCGTGCGATATCACACCGCTCGACTTTTTTCTTTGGGGTTACGTAAAGTCAAAAGTTTACGTGGACAAACCAGCAACGAATGAGGCCTTGAAAGCCAACATTACTCGTGTTATTGGCCAAATACCAGTGGAAATGCTTGAACGAGTCATGGAAAATTGGACCTTCAGGATGAACCATTTAAAACGCAGTTGCGGCTAACATTTGAACGACATTATTTATAAAAATTTTAATTTATAAATGCCATAAAAAATATCCTTTCGAAATCATAAATAAAGATCCCATCATTCCTTTGAAATCACCCGTTATTTTACTTTTGCATCAAATTAAAAAAATTTTAATATAATTTAAACAAAAAATTAAAAATTTTTAAAAAATATTAAAAAGTTTTAAATAAAATATGAGAAAAAAACATTAACAATTAAAAAAAACAATATTTTTTTTACGGTTTTTTAGTCAATGAAGTTCTTTTAAAATTTATATTTTTTGCAGACTTTTCTTTAAAAAATATAAATTTTAAAAGAATTTTGTTGACTAATAAACCGTAAAAAAATGTTTTTTTTTTTTAATTATGACAACGCTTTGGGTATAAATACTTGAACTTTTGGAAATTTTTGCTTTTTCCGTAGCCTTGATGCATGGTAAATTTTTTAAGTGTATAAAAAACTTTTGATTCTTTATCCTAGCTAAATACCTATTAAAATTAACCTGTACTCATCATTTCTGCTTTTTTATAGGTACTAATACAAAAAATCTAAAAATAGGCGTAGATAAATTTGAGTTATTTCTGACTTTAAGATCTTACTGTTTAAGACCCTTTTTTTCTGAATTTTGTATGGCAAATACCATTTTTTTTTAACCTTCTGGAAAATGAATCAAACAATAGCTTCCTAATTATATTCAAAGATAAGCTTTTGAGACACATTTTGGGGCTTCCTAGAATGACTTGATAAAGTTATTTGTGTCATTTTAACTATGGGCAAAATCGTTATTTTTTTAAGGAAAACTACTTAGTTTTCTTAAAACAAACATTTAATTTTTTGTTTATAGATAGTAAAAAAATGTATATTACTTTATCCAAAATTTGAAAACATCCAAGTTTCCAATTGTTTGGAACCTTCTTTTTCAAGTATCGAAACATAAGGAGAAAAAATATTTTTATTGATTCTACGAGACATTTTGCGAGAGTCGGGCACAAGAAGAATCTATTGGTGTTTCATCCCTATCGACCGAACTGCCAGCAGGTTACCAAAATTAGATAAGACAAAAAGAAAAATTAATTAAATGTTGGATATAGTATTTGGGTATGGTACAAAAAAAAAATTTTTCATTTTATAACATTAACATCGTAAGCTAAGATCTCGCGATTAGGAAGCTGCTAAGCAATTAATGTTGCTTATAATAGTTGATTTTTTTAAAACTATTGCAAAAAATCATCATCGGTTGCCCCCTTCAAAATCAGAATAATTTTTTTGTTGCTGTATAAGCTTTGTAAGAATTCTTGGTAAAAGCCCTCATTTGCCAGCTTTATTTAAATATTATATTAAATTATATAAAATACAGCTTAAAGAAAGTTGCCTACAATTTATGTAAAAACATACATAAGCATTTTTTTTTTTAATTAATTACACATCATTAAATTTAAGTTCACATTTTTTATAATTCATAATCGCTTCAAACTACTTTTACTTAACTTTAAAGATGTTTTATCAGCAGGGGAGAATTATACAAGATTTGAGGCTTATTAAAAACGAAAAATATATTAAATACCGATTATAATAATACAAATATTAAGGCGTATCGTTAAAGAGATTTATAAACATTTGTACTAAAGCTAAACCTACAAACCTTTTATTAATTAAAATTAATTTTCATTTTATAATTAAATTCAGGTACTTTAAAGTTTTTGAACAGTGGTATAAGGTAGTTGAAAAATTTCTGACCGATTATTAACGTGATGAGTAAAAAATATTCCACTTTAAATAAGTCCTAACAAAAAATCACTCATCTAGCTCCAAACATCATTTTTTTTTTATTTTATTAACTCAATTTATTCAAGTCAAAAATGTAGTGTATAAAAAAATTTACCAAATATATTTATCATAATTTTCATTAAAATTCCCGATTTTTCTGTTTCGTTTACTGTGCGGCTGAGTGAAAAATAAAAAGCAAAACTTTCGAAATCCGGAACTCCAAAGCTAGCTCTGTATGGAGTTACTCACTCCACACACACTGACACCGACACTGATACACACATTTGAAGCTAAGTGTTGAAACATGTTCCACTCGCTGCTTCTCTGCAACAGCAGCAACAACCCTGACAAAGGGCATAGAGTTGCCATTCCCTTGTTGGCATGCTTTTCGTGCAGATTTAATTAGTTTTTATTACCACAACAACAAAAAATGGAAATCGTTTTTTTCTCTTTTTTCGAGTTTAATAGATGCAATGCTCTTGGCGAATGCATTCCATATGGAACATTTTGGGCTAACTCCTCTTGGTCTGGTTGTTGTTGTTAGTTGGCTGGGACTAGCAGCAGACTGGAATGTTTTGTCGTTGTTGTTGTTGGTGGTGTTTGGTGTTGGAGCCAGTGGCGTGTCTGCGCTTAATAGTTTCATTTTTATGTTGCATACTTTTAAGCTGGCATTCATATATCCATGCAGTTTGTTGCCAACGGTCATAACTGCTTAAATCTTTGTTGATGTCGTGACGTAGATGGTTTAATGGTTTTAAGGACATTTAGAGAGTGTGCTAATGTAATAAAAGAATGCATGAAGTGGTTGGGCTGGCTGGGAAAGTGTTTTAGTTTAACAAAAGAGGCTTGATAGGTCAAGGACAAAAGTTTGGATTGGGCAATAGTGAAGATTAAGGTAGATTTAAGGTAGCACTGGAGGCCATTTGGTGCATTGAAAGATGTCTGAAATTTGGGATTCTAGAAGTAAAGTATGAACTGTGAGACAATTGTATTTTTAGAGTATTAAGAACTTTACGTAGCTACTAATTGCGCCCCAAATTTGGCCCATAGCCGCGCGAAAGGACGCGATTTTTAAGAGTTTGAGGATTAAATTCTTATGCAGAGCACATAGAAATATTAGTAAGAAGAAGTTATTGAGCGCAAGAAGGTTTTTAATGGTAAGAATTTTCCAGATATTTTTAGTTTCTTGAAAAAAGAGGTGATTCTATTTGGTCAGTGCTTGGGAACTGGGAGTAAGGGTTGGCCTTCGTTTCCAATTTTTCGTCAACACATGACAATTTTTTGATTATAGGCATTTGTTACACTAAAAGGAATTTATAAAATTTATAGAATTTATAGAATTTATAGAATTTATAGAATTTATAGAATTTATAGAATTTATAGAATTTATAGAATTTATAGAATTTATAGAATTTATAGAATTTATAGAATTTATAGAATTTATAGAATTTATAGAATTTATAGAATTTATAGAATTTATAGAATTTATAGAATTTATAGAATTTATAGAATTTATAGAATTTATAGAATTTATAGAATTTATAGAATTTATAGAATTTATAGAATTTATAGAATTTATAGAATTTATAGAATTTATAGAATTTATAGAATTTATAGAATTTATAGAATTTATAGAATTTATAGAATTTATAGAATTTATAGAATTTATAGAATTTATAGAATTTATAGAATTTATAGAATTTATAGAATTTATATAATTTATAGAATTTATAGAATTTATAGAATTTATAGAATTTATAGAATTTATAGAATTTATAGAATTTATAGAATTTATAGAATTTATAGAATTTATAGAATTTATAGAATTTATAGAATTTATAGAATTTATAGAATTTATAGAATTTATAGAATTTATAGAATTTATAGAATTTATAGAATTTATAGAATTTATAGAATTTATAGAATTTATAGAATTTATAGAATTTATAGAATTTATAGAATTTATAGAATTTATAGAATTTAAAGAATTTATAGAATTTATAGAATTTATAGAATTTATAGAATTTATAGAATTTATAGAATTTATAGAATTTATAGAATTTATAGAATTTATAGAATTTATAGAATTTATAGAATTTATAGAATTTATAGAATTTATAGAATTTATAGAATTTATAGAATTTATAGAATTTATAGAATTTATAGAATTTATAGAATTTATAGAATTTATAGAATTTATAGAATTTATAGAATTTATAGAATTTATAGAATTTATAGAATTTATAGAATTTATAGAATTTATAGAATTTATAGAATTTATAGAATTTATAGAATTTATAGAATTTATAGAATTTATAGAATTTATAGAATTTATAGAATTTATAGAATTTATAGAATTTATAGAATTTATAGAATTTATAGAATTTATAGAATTTATAGAATTTATAGAATTTATAGAATTTATAGAATTTATAGAATTTATAGAATTTATAGAATTTATAGAATTTATAGAATTTATAGAATTTATAGAATTTTTAGAGTTTATAGAATTTATAGAATTTAGCCAATTTATACTTTACGATTTACTTTTTCACAGAAGCTCGATGAGAGAAGAATTGAAGGTGTCAAATATTGAAAGAATGCCAAATTCTAATTGAATCTGAATATTTCAGTAGTAGTATGAGGCGTAGCTCAATAAATGGTTAGATGATACCACATGTCTATAAATACCCAGGTCATCCCAGTTGTTGGAGTAATTTCCGAAAATTGCTGCGTAAAATCCGCATTCGGGGCCAGAATTCGTCCATCACGTTAGTATTTTAAAATATTTTGAGGTTATGTATCCGAAAAACGCTATTTTCTTCTTCTTTTGAAGTTACGTACAGGGTGCAAATCATTTTTGGCGTCTGGGGTCCCTGACAACGAATGTAGAGTCACAAAAAAAAAGCCCCATGTAAAAATTTTCAAGAGAAATCACACTGTAAAAAATTATTATCTGAAAGGTATAATTCTAATGACGTTGTTTGGATATATTTCGTAAATTCGAATAGTCATAGCTTTTCGAAAAAAAAGTCGTAATTGATCCCTTGAACTCTTATATTTAAGGGAGATTCTAAACGATATAACTGGAGAGATAGACTACAAAAATTTCTTGCAAAAGAAGGATATAATTTTTTCGGGCTCAAAACCTCAAATATCTTCATATCCTGCCATGATCGGCCAATTCTGAGCCCAGATTCGGTTTTTAAGCAGCAAATTACTTCGGAAAGAGCCCTTTATACGAAATGTAAATATTATCTTAATACAAAAGTATTAAATATTGGTTGCTATACTTTTATTGACAGCAATTCGGAAAACATTCCCTCTTTAGCATAAATCTTCTGTTTAAGCCCACAAAGTAAAAGAGACAATCATCTGAATCCTTTGTCCACTTATTGCCAACATACCTTCAAGCATATCCTCAAATATCTAATACTATTCTAAGCTACTTTACTCACTTTAAAACACTCTTCAGTGCCATATCCGCATCCATAGCAAAAGTCCATTATGGGCATTTCAAGTCTCGTTTCAGATGATTGTTGTACTATTTGTCTAAGCAGTTTATCATCTGCTGAAACAACCGAAAATCTCAACAAGCGTAATTTGCCAACACAACAATGATGGGGGTATAGAGAAGAGACTGA
Organism: Chymomyza amoena; assembly: GCA_037043745.1. Taxonomy (NCBI): domain Eukaryota; kingdom Metazoa; phylum Arthropoda; class Insecta; order Diptera; family Drosophilidae; genus Chymomyza; species Chymomyza amoena. The sequence continues at coordinate 50,093 of JBAMAX010002464.1, forward strand.
TGATGAGTGGAGAGAGTGGAGAGATTAGGGAATGACTAGAACGATGCCAACGACGTTGCCAACAACGATAATGAAAAAGTGGCAAAACAAAAAATCTGGCAAAACTTTGGCACTAAATTCACAAATTGCTCAAGTTTTAAAGTTTCCACAAAGCAACCAAATAGCAGAGAGAGATGTAGACGGACAGTGAGAAGAGGAAGGGATGAAGTACCAGGGCAGGAGAAACTTAGTGCACAACAAGAAGGCACAAAACTATTCAAAAACAGAGATTTACGCCATGTGTAGATGATGTGGCTAGAGTGAGAGACCAAAAAAAGGGAGAATTGCTTTGGGAGAGTGAGCTGGAGATTTTGTGGCTGAGGGCGTTCCAGATTTGCCGCTTGTGCAGTTTGTTGCCTTCATTTAACTTCAGTTTGAGAAGCAAAACAGTAGCAGACTTGAGTTTTCTCGCTTGTTTTTGTTGCTATTATTGTTTTTGGGATTGTTCTGGTTGTTGTTACTCTTGTTGTTGTTTTACTTGGCTTAGTTGAGTTATTAAAAAGCAATTTGTGTGTTTTTTGAGGGTGTCAAGAGGAGTTTGTGTGTAAGTTTGGGTGTATCCTTATATTTAGGTAAGTTCATTTAACTGCCTGACAGATTGAGCGTAAATGTTGATAGACAAATTGAGCACAAAACTTTGGAAGAACAACAAGTTTTGTTTTGAGGTTTATAGGGTTAACGTAGAGCAGCGTAGATTAATATATGTAATAAACTTAATTTATGAAGACGTATTAAAATGTGGATTGCGTTTATGAAGATAACCAAAAAGCGTCTAATGAATCTTCCGCTTCAAAATTTTGCTTAAGAGCTTTGAACCTAAGAAGTTAGAGCATCTATGAGAGTATAAAGTTTAAGTGACGAGAATTTAGCGCATCCTGAATTAGATTACCAAAGACAGTTTTACGTTTTTTAAAGGAGTAAGCAAATATAGAAGATCACTTTTGTGAAAAGATGATAAAGATTTTCTCAAATGTTATAATCACTTTTGAATAGCTGCTTTGCAACAAACAAAGAGATGATGGCATCGTAGAAGCAATAGTTGTTTAAAGTTCAATATTTTCTGTGAGCTTATAAATATGAGATCACTTTGGTGTAAAGATGAAAGATATTAAAGATTATCTTCAATTTAAATGTTTCTTTCTAAAAATTAAAGAGATGATGGAGATCACTTTTGCGAAAAGATGGAAAAATATTGAAAATGTTCTTCAATTTAAATGCTTCCTTGTTAAAATCGAAGAGATGATGGAGACCATTCGTAAAAAGATTAAAATATATTGAAAATTACCTTAAATTTAATGCTTCCTTGTTAAAATCGAAGAGATGATGGCATCGTATAATCTCTCACATTTTCTGGGAGAGAAAACTGAAAAATAGTAGGTCACCTTTGTGAAATGATAAAAGATATTGAAGATATTCTTCAATTTCCCAATCACTTTTGTAAAAATCAAAGAGAGGGTGGCATGGTAGAAACCATAAATTTTAGAACTTTTTCGGTTTCTGAGAGATTAAGCTGAAAAATAGGGAAGATCTCCTTGGCAGTATATAAAAAGATATTGAAGATATTCTTTAATTTTGCAATCATTTTTAATGGCTGCTTTGCACAAATCCTAGATATGATGGCATCATAGAAACGAGTATTATTCGAAGATCTACGTTTTCTGAGAAAGCAAGCTTAAAAATAGGATATCACTTTTGTGAAAAGATGAAATGATATTGAAGATTTTTATCAATTTGTCAAAATCAAAGAGATGATGGCGTTGTAAAAGCAATCATTGTTCGAAGTTTGATATATTTTGGGAAAGTAGGCTTAAAAATAGGAGATCACATTCGTGAAAAGACATTAAAGATATTTTTCAATTTCGCAATCCCTTTTAATAGCTGCTATGTTAAGGTCAAGATGATCACTTTCGTATAAAGATGAAAACATATTGAAGACAATTTTAATTACTGTTTTTAAAAATCAAAGAGATGATGGCATTGTAGAAACAATCATTATTCGGACTTCTGAGTACTTTAGCTTCACTGATAAGATTCAAAACTTCTTTCTCTTAAAAGCTGTAAAAAGATGACCGATATATCCATAGTGTTTACTTACTGTAGAGACGCTGCTTGAGAACTATCCAATCATTTTGCTTTAATGCAAATGGAATTCTTCTTAGTATCCAGCAATATCTGGAGTTACACTGAAAAGCTATAATCAACAAAATGATTATCATCTCTTTGAATTCTATAAAAAGAAGACTGGCATTCGTTGACACTAACTACATAGTCTCTCTCTTCCAAAGCATATTCCAAGCCTTTGATTATTTCGAAGTTGACCGTTTTTTGAGAAAAGGCATTGAAGATTGTGTAAAGTCAAGGAGATGATGGCATCATTGAAGCGATAATTATTCGGACTTGTGAAAGACGCGAACAGTTTTCATCTCGCTTGAAAGCCTTAAAAAGATGACCGATATAACCATAGTGTTTACTTACTATTAAAGTCACTGCTTTAGGACTACCCCAGCCACTTGCATTGCACACAATGAAATTCTTCTTAGTATCAAGTACTATCTGGGGTTGCACTGAAAAGGTATAATTAGCCAAACAGTTATTATCTCTCTTGAATTCTATAAAAAGATGACTGACAATCGTTCACGCCAACTACAGAGTCTGTCCCTTCCAAAATACAATCCAAGCCTTGGATTATTTCGAATTTGAACTTTTTTTGAGAGAGTAGGAGATAAATTTCGTATACAGATAAAAAGATATTGAAGATTTTGTAAAAATCAAGGAGATGATGTCATTGTTGCAGCAATCATTATTCGGACTTGCGTGTACTTAAGTTTCACTGATAAGATGCAAAGACGCGAGCAGTTTTCATCTTCCTTCTAAGCTTTAAATAGAGAAACAATATAGCCAATGATTTGACTTACTATAGAGTCATTGTACCTTCTGTTTAAAGAAAATGGAATTTTTCTTATTATCGAGTAATGTCTTTAATTGTCGCAACTAAAGTTGCTCTGATAAGCTTTAATCTTCCAAAAGGTTATCATCTTTCCTCTAATCTATGAAAAGAAGACTTAGAGCCGTTGACAATTACGACAAAATCGTTTTCCTAAAGCACATCTTTAATTATTTCCTAAACAGAAAATACAATTCTTCTCATTCTTAAGCAATTATTTACTGCTTATTGCAATAGCACAGGATAACTCACTCTCTCTCTCTCTTTTCTCTCTCTCTCTCAAAAGAAATATTTCTATTGCTAAAAAGAAATCAAAAGTAAATTCGATAAATATTACATAAAAACTCACAAGCCACACACAATTATTCACACGTGTTGAAAACAAATAACTTGCTGACAACTAACAAAAGGTACAGCACCGAGCCGTGCAAAAGATTATTTAAATGCGCACAAAAGTATGCTATAGCAATAAATTTTCTGCCACTAAACAAACAATAGCAGCCAGACCTTAGACTCGAGACCCCAACCAAACCAGAGCAACCATAACCAGATGAAAACGAGCGCAGTAAAAACGAAAAGAACAACAACAAGATAACCATAAAAAACAAAAAATTTGCAAATAAAGCGAAAATCATTATCAGCGCCTGGAAATCTGGTTAACTTCGCTTGGTTTACAAAAATAAAAAAAAAAGAATAATCGCTAAGCTATGGAAAAAACATGTAAAAGTGCAAAACATTTTTCAAAATGTGGTCAAAATGCACATATACACAAACACACACACACACACATTCGTTAAGATAAAAGTCAAAATGCAAATGTGGTGCCTGAAAAGTGCTGCCAAGTGCCAAGGACGAGCTTAGTCTATTTGTTGTTGCAGTCTTTTTTTAGTTGTTTTTGTTGTTTGTACAACACTTTTTCATCTCACTAAAAAGTTGTTGAAAGCAGCGTGGAAAACTCAACAAGCTGCAAGTTTTGGCCTGCTTGAGTGCGGCTTGCTGCAGGGTGGCACATATATTATGTTAGTCAAGGCAGCTGGCACCTGTGCTGCAACAACAACAACGACAACAACAGCAACCATAACAACTATTATAACAACAACAATGGCACCTTGCATTAAATAACGGAAATGAAAACAAAAGACTTCAACTTCCGGCTGGAAAAAGAAACCAAGCAAAACACAAAAACCGTGTGAAAAGAAAATATTTAAAGGTAGCTTGGCAGCACTGAATTTGGAAATACACTGTCTATTTATTAGAGCTTGAATTAGCGATTATTATCTACAAATCATCATATCATCAGGCATCATCTCTTGCTCCCAATATTGTCATCATAATATAGTTATCTCATCATCTTATAAAGAGTTAGTAACTAGGAAGACTATCCATCATAACTTAAGATATCATCTTTTGGCTATATATTTGTCATCTTTATATGACCATTTAGTCATCTGAGTGTCATTTGACTTAGAGTTAAACGCAGTAAAGAGCTAAATTAGCACCAGTTATTTATTATCCATCATCTTTTGGTCATAAGCTTGTCATCTTCATATCATTATCTAATCAAGATGGGGCTCAGATTTTACCTAGAGTAGTGCATAAATAAAATGATTCATATCATTATCTTATTATCTGATTCCTACCTTACCTCAGAGTTAGCCAAAAAATGATTTATTTTACTGTGTTTTCTAATGATAGTCTTTATATTGCTATTTTTTCATTGCCAAATCATCTAAATATTTACTCTGTGTTCATTTGAGTATGGTCTGAGATGCGTTAAATCATCTTAATAGGATAAAAACATAAGCTTCGAAATTTTTAAGAAGCATATTTTTATGAAAATTTGTTTTGCTCTCACCAATTATTGATATCATTAACATCTCAACACTTGAAAATTATCATCTTGATATCTGAGCAAAGTAATCTGCTATGAATTCAATTTAGAAGTATTGCTTCGTTATTACAAAAATATTTATAAATTAAAGTCCAAAACGAAAATACAGACCCGAAATGCTTCAGCATGTTAAGATACACGTTTTACTGGAAATTTATAGTATTGATTACTCGTTAACTATAACATAATAATCAATAATTGAAACATCTAACTCTTCATCAGATCATCTAATTTGAGTGGCACTTACGATTTTGTAAAATACAAAAAGATATTAGCTAAAGAAAATCCTAGTACAGAACAAAAACGTTAAGACCATCATCTCATCATTGTATCAAGTCATTGTAAAGAGCAACAATTATGTCGTAAGAAATACGTTTTAGATCAAAATCTATTTCATCATCTCTATAAATATGAGCATCATCTCACTTTCTAAGCATCATCTGCCTATCAAATTTTCTCAATATTATGTGATCTATAAAGACATGCATTCACAAAAAAGTGTGGAAAACTGAGCATCCTTCAACACCTTCCTAACACATTATATTGTCTTACAATTTCATAAAGCTTTTATTGTACTATTCGATTCGTAGATAAACAGACATGCATAAATAGTGTGGAAATGCTGAGCATCATCTCACCTTCTTAACACATCATCCTCTTATCTGAGCATCATCGCACTTTTTAACGACATCATCTTCACATATTATTTTCTAATATCATTACGTGATTCATACATAGACATGACATACAAAAGGAAGTGTTGAACGAGGCTATAAAAATCTATATTGATTATTTCTATTGGTCAGGTCAGCGTCTCCAAACATCATCTTCTTATAAAATTATTGACAATATAATATCCTGGTCTTTAATTCATCAATATTTAGACAAACATAAAGTCAGCTATATTTTCGTAAACGAAAACTGAGAGTACATACTAAGTCATAGAATTTATATATCCATAATTTTTATTAAACTGAGTATCATCTTATCTTCAGCAATACAGCATCTTGTCTTGGAATTACCTAAATATCAACATCATCGAAGTATATAGCCCATTATCTTTATTTAACTGAGTATCATCTCACAATCTCATTACATCATCTTTTGTCTAGAATTACTTAAATAGCAACATCATTGCATTATATACCTATTATCTTTATTTAACTGAATCATCATCTCACTTTTTCAATACATCATCTTCTCTTAGAATTACCTCAAATATTAACATCTTTTTGCTTTATAAATATATAGACATATAAAAAGCCAACTAAGTACCCAAAAACTATAGAGCAAGAGACGCTTTAGCTTTGTCGTTATAAATTAACCTTTTTTCATCTTCTTCATCTTTTCTGTCAAAGTTCACAAAACTTGCCACTAAGTCAGCATACTCTTTGCAATCCCTTCCAGAAACAAACAAAAAAGCGTGGTAGTGAAGAGAGTAAAAATGTAGAAGGGTACACAAAAATTGCACTTGAGTGAAAGTGGCAATGTGGCTTTGGTTGCCATAAGGCTTGGCTTTGATTGCATGGTCGTGGTGTTGTTGTTTTGTTGCTGTACTTGCGTCTCCTCCAACTATGTGGCATAAATAATTTGCGCCCAGCATGCAGTCCCGAGCAACACGTGCTCCTGCGGTTACTACACCAACTCCCTGCGTCTCCTGGCGACCACGAAGTGAATGCACTTCTCTCCTAGTTAGTTATTTTTTCTATTTTTATTACATTTGCTAGACCTAAACTGTAAAAGGGCTTTTGGCAGTACTTTATTTAGACCAAGGCTAGAAACTGGTTCGCGATGGCTTATTAAGACGAAATTTAACATTTTCGTATGGGACAAAAAAATTATTAAAGCAGCATATGATCAAAAATTAGTTTTAAATAATAAAAACTGAATTAATTGTAAAACTAAAGGAACCTTCGCATTGTATTGGGTAAAAATAATTTTTTAAATTTTCTTATTTAAATAATTTAGCATAACTTCGTAAATATTTTCTAAAAATTTGTAAAAATTACAGGGGTGATATATTGTAATCAAAATAAATATATGAATTTTTCAACTCTCTCAGGGAGCCCAAAATACGTCTTCGTTACGCAACGGCTACAAAACAATACAAAATTTTAAATAAGCTTGCATCTTTTTAGATATATTAATTTAAGATAACACTAACAACATCTCAGCAAAAATTAAAAACAATTTTTTTAGCTCGGAAAACTTGAACTTGGGCGTTGACCATTAAAAGCCGTATAAAGCATGTTCTCTAATTTCTAAGTTTCAATTCTTCTTAGATATCCTAAGATGTTGATATTTAGGTAATTCTAAGAGAAGATAACGTATTTTGAAAGGATCATCTCCCTTAAAGACGATCGATATTATTTTATGATTTTTTTCTACTCTGCTTTTCGTGTATATAACTGGTTTTAAGTGTTTTATGAAACGGGGATGACACATAAGAAGATGATGTGTTAAGAAAGTGAGATGATACTGAGATTTCCATATTTCTTCTGTATTCATATCTGTTTATTTTTAAATCAAAAAGTAATTAGGTAAATTTTTTAAAAGATTATGTTTTAGAAAGTGAGATGATGTGCGAATTTATAGAGATGATTACAGAAGATACAACGATGAGATGATGGACTTAATTAGTTTGTTCTGTACGGTTGTCATGATATAATATGTATTTGTATTTCACAACTTTATTTTATTCTTCATATAAACCATATTTTAATTTTAAGTATGTTTAAAAGAAAAACAAAGGTTTTAGAAACATAATAGTGAGCATTTTCTTAACTAAAGCTTTAAGAAATCAAAAAAGAGCGCATAGAAGATATCTGTGTAGTCCCAGCTGAAGTTGCAGCTTCATTTCCTGCACCTCACATATTTTTGTATGTGCTGTTGAAAACTGCTAAATAATGTGCAACAACATGGCTGCGGTAGTTGGCTGCATATTCCCAGTTGCAAGAACTATGTACTAGATGAATAAGTGGGTCTGGGGATTCCAGCGGGTTAACAACTAAAATTTATAGGCAATTGAGCTGGATGAGTGCTAGGACTTAGCCAAAGGAAGCTAATAGAATTGAAGTGAGGCATAAGGAATTTAAAGAGCAAAATAAAATAGTGGAAGACGACTTGAAGTTCAAGCTCAACCAACAAAGAGAAAAGTCCTGCACTAAGTTTTTGCCAAAAAGCTCATAAGGAGAGAGGGGCAGCGTGAGAGAGAGGCTGAGTTAGTTTAGTGAACTTTGTGGAGAGCACTCAGCGAGTTGAATTTGTATTTATGATGACATTAAATTGCCGCCAAAATGAGAAAACAAAACAAAAAGTAAGCTAAGCAGACAGCTGGCAGAAAGAGATGACGATGGAGCAAATGTTATGCTAGGTTCACACTGCCCAACACTGTGAGGCGGCGGCGTATGAACTGTCACTATTCTCAAAAGAGGTTTTGTAGAGAGTAGTGGCTAAGATTGTGCAACACAATCCAGTGAAGTAAAAAGTGAATATATTTGTTGTCATATCTTCTTTATAAATATTTTGCACAAATATTAAAAAAGAAAAGTATGTCTTTCTATTATAATAGTATGTCTGTGACTATTAATTTTGCAATTATCTTAAAAATTACTTTAAAAAAATATTTTTAAAAACACTACGTAGCTCTGCCCCCTACAAATAATTAGCTCTACAAAGAGTATAAAAATTGTCACACTTTTGTGACGTCATCTATGATAATGCCATAAACTGTTTACACTGGCATTGCCGCTTTGAGCCAAAATGTGACTCATTCTTTGCCAGAGTGTGAACCCTGCATAGTTGCAGCCAACGGTAAAACTCTTAACCAGGCAAGATAAATAGCAAAAAAAGAAAACAACAACAACAGTTACAAAAACCACTCTCAGGCGCGTAAATTGAAGCAGTCCAAAAACAAAACCAAAAAAGGGAAAAACTTTTTCATTGCGTCGGTCAAAATCCAGAACCAGACAGAAAACAAGACACTTGCTAAAATTTTACTCATTTTGTTGTTTTCTTCTTCTTCTTTTTGGGATCTTTTTATGCGACTTATTTTCTTATATTCCATGTTTACTATTTTATTGTGCAATGGCCGCCACAAAAAGGAAGGCAAAAAAAAAATGGAAACCGAAACTTAGCGTTAAATTACTGCAAGCTCTCGAGGGCATAAAACCGAAAATGGAAATTTATGTCCCAATTGCATTTGGGTCGCGGCTATTTCAGCTGCCCCTCCCCTCCCCCACACAGTTCCTAACTAGCGCAAGAAAGTTTTTACCACAGATTATTGGTTTGCCTCTTAGGCATTTTACTGCTTAACAATTTAAAGCAGAACAGAATATAGACGATAATAAGGCGAAAACAAAAGAGCAAAATAGATCATGAATTCTTCTTAATAATAATTAAATAATTAAAAATAAAATTCAACTAAACTTATTTTTTTTTTTTTTTTTTTATTGGATAGTAGGAGGGGGGAAATCTTCAGAAAGACACCCGAGGAGGGTAGTGTCGGATTCGCATTCTGCGCCTACCGACTAAAAACCACCCTCCTATTTGGTTGCCAACCTTTACGGTTCTAAACCTCAGAGTGTGGAGGTACCATCAGAGGGTGTATGAGGTGGTGCTTGACGCGGTATATATGAGAGGGGTGCACGAAGCGGTATATTATGTATGATCGGTTGAACCGATCTCAATTTCCCATTTAGTCGCCTTTTACGACAAGCAGAGGAACACTGAGGTGGATATTCTTAATCCGCCACCTCACGGATTCTGTATCTAAACTTATTTATAAAGTTACATATTAAGGCTATCATAGCTTTAACCATTTGTGAATTATAAGCAATTACTTGCAAAACAGGACATTTTAAAGAAGGTGACTTAAAAAGTATAATGATGACATCCTCGTGCTGGTCAAAACACTGATTACTATGACAAGGGAACTTAAGAGGGGCGCATATTTCATCTCTAAGTGGGTCAGTGGTTGACATGCTGCACTTCCGTCTCAGAGCTTACTGTTTCGAACTAAAAGCCCAAAAGCTCGATTATTTCTGTTTTCCGAAATGTTCTACCCAGCGCCGTAGAGAGAATATCCGGGCTTCGGGGTAAATTTCGGATTCGGACCCCTTTCAATTTTTCTTAATTCATGAAAATACGTATAATTGTTAAAAAGTGAGATCAACATAAAAAAAAAGTATAGAAAGGATTTCTGACAGAATTGGTCGTTTGATGAAATCACAACAATGCATTTCTAGCACTCCAATGAATGAAACTCGAATGACTCTCGAGTCGGCCCCTACGAGGAACTCCGGGCCGGGGGAAAGTCCCCTCCGGCCAGCCCTTTCGACCGGCCTGGTTCTACTCTATGCATTACTTAAACCCGCAACTCCAAAGAAGAACACAAAGTAAAGCTTCTCCGAGATGTTTGATAAACCGCTGCGATCGGCGAGACACAACCTACTGTCATCTTGGTTTTCAATTTCGCCAATAGATGGCGCGGCTATCAAGCAAATTTGACATCTGCGAGCAAAAAGTGTGTTAATTTAGAGTTGAGCTTCTTCCCACGGAAGCTTGAGTGCCAGTCCCATCACCAAGGGATGCCATACCAAGTTGACGGTAGATGAAATCCTCAGCATTAGAATTAATCGCTTCTGACTAATCGCTGGATCGAAAGAGAATCGATACAATAGAAAGAGGACACAAGTGAGAGGGGATCCAAGCTTCCAAGAGCAGTAATAAAGGGGAAAAAAGTATGTTTAATGTAAAGATTTCACAATACAAGATTATGCTTGTTAAAGCAAAAGACTTTCCGCATGAATATCAGCAGGTCTTCTGTTGCTATTGACCTGAGATGGAAAGGACTAATGCGTTCCTTTCCCATGTGACAGACTCTGTCCCATACCAGCGGTGGGCAGTCACAGAGAATATGTCTGGGGGTTTCATAGTCTTCTATACAGAGTCTGCACTTTGAAGAGTCCCATAGGCCAATTTTCTGTAGATGGTATCTAACAGTGTGGTGGCCAGATAGGTAAGCTACCAGGAGCTTTAGTTCCGCTCTGCCAAGACCTTTTGCCTTGATCCCATCAAGAAGTTTCACAAGCACTTTTGCTTGACGAAGCCCAGGAAGGAAGAACCAGTATTTCCTATGTTCTCCTCCAGCTTATTTGTTTATCATGGATTTAATTGTGGACCAACCCATACCACAAAACGGAGCAGGAGATGTGGCCAGGGTGAAGGCACCCTGTCATGCTAGATCGTCAGCGATCGTGTTACCATCCACTGCCGAGTCTCCCGGCACCCAACATAGCACGACTTTGTTTTGTGCGGACAGGGTTTGGAGGTAGTTGTGGCATTCTTTAACCATCCTGTAAGAGATGCTCAAGGATGACAATGCCCTAATAGCAGCTTGGATATCTGAAAAAATTCATATGTTTACTGTCTTAGTTCCCTTGAGAAGGATACTAAGGACGCAGATCTCTAAGGCATGAATCTCCGCTTGAAAGATGCTGGGCCAGATGCCCATTGCGGTACAGATTCTTAGGGTATATAAGTCATACGCAAAGCTGCATCAAGAATAATTCTACAAGCAGTGGACAGATAATAGTCTTTAAAAACCTCTTTTCAAGGCTTCGCATAAAGAAAGGTTCTGTATTAATTTAGGCTCTAAAATCTATGTTTTGACGTTCTAAATATAATAAAAATTTCGTATTCGATTTAATTTATCTGTCTCCTGTTTCGATCACGACCCACTTTAAAATAATCAAAAAAAATATAATAATTTATCATAAAATAAATCTAAGGAGGCTCAAACTTTCCAGAAAAATAGTTCAATCCTCTACGAAAACGTGTGTAAAATTGTAACACTCTAAAAGGGTTATAATGGAAATTCCAAATTTTTGACCAAAATATGAGAATCTGGGCCCATAGTACAGTGGACAAATTCGAATATCTTCTGAAGGCTCTACGGAAAGAGACTTTAAAAGACTATTTCCTAAGTTTCCATCAAGAAGTCTCTGTACCAAATTAGACTCCGAAATAATTGTGTTTTGACGGTGTAAATGTAGGTACTTTGGGCTATTAAATTCGAACTTTCTGGTAACTTATCTTATCGGTGGTTACGTATAGTCGATGAAGATATATTCGTCTGTATGAACGATACTATCTTGGAACTAAAGGCTGGAGGCCTTAAATACTGTCGCTCCTCTAAGGGGTACTATCGTGCTATCACGGGACACTGGCTGGTGGGTAACCACGCGTCCAGGTAAATGCTCCCCCCCATGACTTCTGTAGAAACTGTGTCGATGAGGAGGAGCTGGAGACGGTGGATCCCTTTTACTGTCATTGCCCTGAGCTGGGCAGTAAAACATTTAGGTTCCTAAAGTCAAACTATCTTGACGATTTCTCAGCTCTCCGAACAGAGTCGAAAAATGGGGAAGAGTGGTGAAATAGATCACTGTAACGGTATCGCAACGGGCCTATCCTTGGCCTAAGTGATTTGGGACGTCAGTCCCAACTGCCTCCCTAACCTTACCTAAAGTAAGGGGTGACAATTCGTCAGCCACTTCATGATACCAAATTTTTCGTCTTTCAGCCACTCCGTCATCGCAACGATTGTCTAAAGATATATTAAAAATATCATATCCGATTTCATCTATTACATCTCCTGTTTCGCCCACGTCCCACCTTAAAGGAGTCATGTATTTTTTCCAGTGTACAACATTTAACTTTGCCTAATTTTATTAAATTTCCATTAAAATGCCTACAAAATATATTTTATGAGCACATTAACAGCAGTTTAAAGCTCTTTAAATAGCTTCCCCACACAAAAACACTTAACTTGGTGATTTTATTGCGGTTTCCCGACCACTTCCGCTCATTTCCGCCCACTTCCGTGTGCTTTGGGGCGTTATGTATTCACCACTCATTAGGCTTGGTCCAATATTAGTTAAATGATAATTTGATATTTATTGACTTTGCTGGGAACAACAACAAAGCACAAAGTCAACGTACTGAAGTAGCACTAAAGCAACAGACCCCAGGAACAAGGAACCGGGAACCAGGTATCCAAGTCATTTATCATTGTGCGCCTCAAAGCTAATCCGGCGTCGAGACACTTTAGACGCCCCAGAGCTGACAGCAGCAAATGGCCAAAGATAATCGAGAGCAGGAGGTGGGAGCATTGCACTTGGCTATTACCTTATCGAGTATATTTTAATTTAAAACGCTGTTCTCTAGAAAAATGGCAAAACCCAACTATTGCCAATCAAAAATGAGATGAAACTAAATCAAAGAGATTCTGCAGCCAAAGTCAGAATTGATTGCCGCTGGGAAATTGCCGTTTTCTGATTAAAATATGTAAATTTTTCATAAAATGGCAGAGAATCTTGGACTAAAGCATACTTGACTGTACTTGAATCGATTCTGGTTGCAAAATATTTATGTTAATTTTGCGATTTTTCATTTAGCATTAAATCAAAAAATTATTTGGCCAACCAAACCCAAACTCAATTTATTGCCCTATAAGTACAGCAAATTAGAAGCAAATTGTTAGGGTCTTTGCTATCATGAGCAACCCATCTCAAATTGCTTCTGATTGCCAGCCGCGATTTCTTGTACGGATCAACGCAATGACAAAACAAACTTATGGCTGTCCAAGCTCCGCAACCCCCGGAGTGAGATATTTACAGGCGTCTGTAAACAGCTGAAAAACGTTGCTAACAAGTCTAAGCCGCTTTGAAAGCAACAACAAATACACTGTAAAAAAAAATTAAAGACGAAACCCCAAGCCATAAAATGCCAAAAGGGGTGAAAGGGGGTAGTGGAGTGGTGACTGGATGAGCGAGTTGAAAACGATGGCTGCAATTGCGATTACGATTGAATTCAAATTCCAGCATTCCACTTCAAAGCGAAGCACTAGAAAACGAGATGAAGAAGCCCCAGAAGATGATGACGACAGAGATGATGCTGACGCTGACGTCGAGAAGGCAGCGAATCAGTGAGCTGTGCTGTAGCTTCAAGTGGGTTTCGGTATGCCCTGGAATCCTTCGATTTAGCTGCTTAGACTCACTCACTCACTGACTCAACCCCTCACTCCTTTACTTCACTCCAAGGAGTGAGCCAACTCTGGAGTTCGTTGCGGGCACTAAGATGGCGTTGAAGGGTGTGTTGATGGCGGATTGTGTGTCTTCTTGTAGCATGAAGGACATTGGTGGTTGACTGCGGTTGCTCCTTCTGCTGCTTTAAATAATTTTATTGATGTCATTGCAACAATACTCATTCATTTATTCATTTCCGGCTTTTGTGTTGCTCTTTTCATGTTTTATTGTTGACTTGTTGATATTTTTTTATGTTCAAATTTATTACCATTTAACTGGCTTATTGCTTTTTAAATGACTTCAGAAATTTCACAATTGTGGCTATTAAATCCAATTTTTAATGTTCCCATTGTAGGCAATTAGATGAAAGGAGTGGTATTCTTGATTTCTAAGAAGGCGTTTGAATTCCGAATATTTACTGTACTTACTTGAATTGTTCAATGGTGTGAAGTACTCAGAAGTGAAATCTTGAGATGAATAAGAACTTCTTCATTGAAAATTGAAACATTGGAATTTGAAATGAATCATTAAGGATCTGGAAATCGAACTGCTAAGTATTTTAGAACAGGCTTCAGCAACAGATTGGCCAAAACGAATTACCTCGAACGGAGTTAGGGTTAAGAAGATTCTTGCTTAATATACATACTATTATTGTGTATGTATAAAATAAGGCTTCATTATGCGACCTAAAGAAACAGATGAAGGCTCTCAAAAGAGGCTTTAATAAAATGAGGCCATTTGCTCCAACTAGGAACCTAATATGGGACACTAACTAACTGATTTAATAAACTATAGGATACATTTAAAAAAATTAACTATTTTTTGCCCGTCTTGTCTTAGTTTCAAACTAGTGGAAATATAGCTATCGATATTCCAAGAAAGACATTTTATGATTCTGATTACTAGATGAAGATTTTGAAATTGTTCTCAGTATAAGTTAATGCAGCGAATATTGAAAAATATTATTGTTTAAATTGAATACTATTGAAAAGAAAGTAAACCTTTCGAATAAAGCATAATTTATATGACTTGGTAAAATTGTAATACGAGGGTAGCTAGAAAGTTCAAATTCATCACATAGTGGATGAGTGGAACAATTAAATGCAGCATATCACTTTTTCAATCGTTATCTATAATTTTGAAAAAAAATTGTATAATTTATACATATAAAAGAAACTTATGTTTTACGTGTTACGGGTGTTCTCATGAACGCGTCAATGAATTTTAAATCTGATTTTTGCGTGATTTAGAAGCTGTTAATAAGGAAGTTTTAAGATAATTGCAATGTGTTTGTGAGTATTGGTTCATGAGATATACGCATTTTTGTGAATATCGGTTTTTGAGTGTATATTGCCATATATATACAAAATCTGGTATGTTGTAATCAATGTTCGAGATCCAATATCGTTACAATTATTGAGAACAGTGAATGGCGTATGCTATTACGACTAATCCATATCACAAACGTTATTGGCATACCCAATGCCACCGAAGTACAATGGATGAAAAAGCTGATCTGGCTATAATGAAGTCCAATCTAAATACCTCAATGTCAGAAATGTTGGTGACTAAGATATTTTGGTTTGTTTTCGGAATTTTGTAAATCTAATTTTTTACCAAGAACGACTCGGAACTTTCCGGCTATGCAATTTGCAAATTTAAATTTGGGCTATGTGATGCCGGTCCGATATTTTTAAAATCGATCATTTCGGAGTTGGTATTGGGAATTTCGCTACCGATGTTTTTTGCGATATATTGCCAATTCGATTACGATACGGCTAGTATGGGTATCAAGCTTTGAAAATTGTGGAAAATGCAAGGAATATATGTACAGTTATTTGTTATTCGATATTAGGTTAATCAATTTTTTTTCCCCAAAAAAGACTTGGAACTTTCCGTCTTATAACGAAAATCAATCAAGCCAATTTAAACTTGAGCAGTGCGATGCAGATCCGATATTTTTAAATCGATCATTTCGTAGTTGGTATTGGGAATTCGTTAACGATGTTTTTTGCAATGTATTGCCAATTCTATTCCGATATGGCTAGTATTGGTATCGAACTTTGAAAATTGTGGAAAATACAATGTATATTATAGTTACAAAATCGCGATTCTCAATTTATCGGCAATCCGATACCATTTTGTCTAGTATTGCTATCGAACTGTGAAAATCTAATCGATTTTGACAAAAAGTTGTACCCCGGAATGGGTAATAAAAAAAGCCTGTGTCTAAATATTGTCACAAAAATGCGTTTCTAAGAATTTTAAGTATTCAATACCGATGTTTCGATATGCGATATATCGCCAATTCGATACCAATTTGGCTTCTATTTTATGAGTATCGACCTTTAAAAATTGTGAAAAATACAAGGTATATTATAGTTACAAGATCGCGATTCACAATATATCGGCAATCCGATTCCATTTTGTCTAGTATCGCAATGATCGTGAAAGAATTCGGTGAAGACAGACCCGCAAAGCGTGACACTCGACTAATAATGGTGCAAGTTTAAATCGAGCTGCAAGCCAATCTTAAAATCGTATATTTTTCAAGATAAACTAACTAGAGAGTCTGACGATATTTATTTACTTTAAGAGTGTTTAAAAAGTATGGGCAGGATAACGTCTGTCGGGCTAGCGATGTGCTCTAAAAACTTTAGACAGCACTTTCTTCTTCTAGATCGTTTGGAATGATTTTGTCAACTCTTTCGCTTGATAGGTCTTAGAAAAGAATTTATAATCTCAGAATTATGACAATGATTCTTAAAATTGAACAAAATAAGCGTTGATTAGGTCATAGAAAAAAACTTGCTATTTTAGAATCTTCACAAGGGTTCTAAGCGTTTAACTCAAGGAGCATTTAGTGCTCATTGCAGGAACATTTAGTCTTAATTTTGCAGTGCTTTAATATAGATTTAAGCAAAAAAGATTAAAAATAAAACTTGTTTTAGAGAAAATTTTAAACGAAAACAAAATGTACCTCATTTTTCTCAGTGTAGTAAACCCTACAAGTCTTCCCTTGTAAAAGCAATAACATAGACAAGGATAATTTCCCTTGAAAGGTGTGAAACTGTGCTAATAATGAGCAAGTGAAAATATGAGTAGATGGTGAAAGCAAGAAATTCGGATTTGGGAGACACGCAAAAACGAAACCAAATAAAATAGTTCGTTTTGTTTTATTTCGATTTCAGGAGATTTCTGTTAATAAATGATTGCCTTGATATTTTGTAAGAAAGTTGAAAATTATATTAAATTTATAAAATTGCTCAGCAAAAAACTATTAATAACAATTAATTTGTATCATATAATAATAATATATAAATTTAAATAAATCAATGTATTCAAGATCAAGATCACAAAACTATTCTTTTGCACTTCTAAATTTCATATGAAATATGCGCACAATTATAAAATTATAAAGAGAATTTTGGCGATTTTAAAAATATTTCCTATCTTGGTAAGGCAGTCCACACTCGAACTTTGCTATCCGAGATTTCAGTTCCGATCCTGGCTTAGTGTTCGTCAAATCCTAAATTTGTATACCCTGTACCGTATGGTACCAAGGCGTCTATGTAAGTTTGTGCAAGCCGAAAATGTATGTAACTTATAGAAGGAGACATCGGAGACACGCCAATGTTGACGCTGTATAAGCATGATCCAGAGTGGATTAGAGCAGTCGATATACCCATGTCCGTCTGTCCGAATCTGTTCGTCTGTCCGACTGTCACGTCCTGTCCGTCCGTGTGAACAGCCTAGATCTCAGAGATGGTGAGAGCTAGAGTTACCAAACTTTCACATTAGATCACATATTATTCCATAGCGAGGCAAGTTTATGTTTATTTTTTTGATATGCAAGAGGATAAATTATATAGCTCCCATGGGGGTGTTTGAGACGACCTCGACAAAGGGTAAAAGCGTATCAGATGAATCAATTCGTTCGTTTATGACGATATCGTAGCCAATGTTTGAGTCATTCGAAAGTTGTTTATAGTTCCCAATCACTGTACCATCATTTGATCGAAATCGGTTGACTATATCATATAGTTTCGGCCAAGATAACGTTTTTAGCGCACAAGTCGCTATATTTCGTTGCTATGACTAAAGATATCCTAACCAGATTTGGCGTTTGGAAATTGTTTAGACCACTTAAGCAATGTGCCAAATTTGAACAAAATCGAGTTGACTATATCATATAGCTCGCATAGGTCCGATCTTCCAAAAAATCGACTTTTTAACAAGAATTTGTTGTGTTTCGTTTGTTTGTTAAGATAGTAGGACCGAAGCTGTACATTCGTGAGTATTTTGAGGAGCTGTGACCAAATCTAATCTACAGAGATCGCATTGACTAGATCATATAGCTCCGCATGAGGACCATATCGGTCCAAAAACACGATTATGTTGAGAAATAACAAAATTCTTAGAAGTGTTATTGTTTGTTTGTCAAGATATTTGAAATAAACTTATCAATCCATACTCGTAATTTAACGTATTCAAGCACTGTGATCACAATTGAACATTATGTTGCACTTCATAATTTCATATGAAGTATGCCACAGGAACGATCAAATTATAAACAAGAATTTTGAGACTTAAAAAAATTCTTCCGTTTTTGGTAATGTAGTCCCTACATCGAATTTTGCTATCACGATAATGTTACAGTACCATCCTGACAAAGTCGTCCGTGCACAACTTTACGTACGCCATTTAATAGTAATAGAAAAATAGTAAAGCAAAATGATTTGCGAAAACCTCGAATATTGAAATAGAAAAATATTAAAGAAAATATTTATCTCATAAGGATTTTTACGAAGTATTCGTGAAAATCGATTTTAATACGCTGCTTGCCAAAAACAAAGATTCCAATTTTGAGACCTTAAGAAAAACTTCCTTTCTTCTGCTCCTAATATATTCACTTAGCTATTTGCTGCGTTCCCACAATATTTATTCAATTGTTATGAATAACTTGAAAAATTCTATTACAAGGCATTTTAGTTATTTTACGTACAAAATTTTCCATTTATGCGCAATGCATTTCCAACTTTTTAGTTTGTTACGAGGACACACAGACAATGTCCTAGCTTTTGTCCTGAAAGTTTTCGTATTTTTTTCTCTAGCTTGGCTTGGCCTTTAATAAACTGCTCAGCAAAAGAATTACCAAGATAAGTATGGCAAGCATGTTCGGAAAAGTTTTAGGACACACACGTAAAAAAGAAGACTAAGTGGGGCATGTGCATTATGTGCCACGCCTACCTTTTATGCCATGTGAGGCATGCACACAAAGAATTCCCTTTTATATCCAAGCTATGTGCTCCATTTTGCCTTGTAATTTTTTTTAGTTGCATGCCACCTAAAAGTATGCAATGTAAAAGGGACAGCAAATAGTTTGTGGCATAATGCAAGGGCGTTGAAGTGGGCGTGGGGACATTATAAGTGCTGCGGGGCCAAAAGGTGATGAGGCATGCAGCATAACTACTGTCCTTAAAAAAATGCCTAGAACGCAGGAAAAAAAGATGGCAAAAAATTGGCAAAGTATTTCTTGTTAAGTTAGAGTAGAGTATTTTTTTTTCTAGTATTTTTTCAAAGCCATATCTCTCTTATCAACCTTGTATCTCTAACTGCTGTGCTGCTCTAACTTCAGTGCAATCAACGTACCAAAATATTTTTTATTGACACTTCAAATTCCTTGTGGAAATTCCTGCATCCATCTTAAACTCGTCATAACTTAAAGACATTTATAAACTACCATAATAATATTCTACGTGACGTTCATTTGAAAATCTTTTCCCACAGCTGCGTCTTAGCAGTCCACACAATGATGATCAAAGTCATTTCATATTCTCTATAAATTCTAAATCAAATCAAAGTATACCTCAATTTGAAAATGAAAGCGTTTCCAAATTAATTGGCATACTCCATGCAACGCTTTGGGGATTGTCAGTCGGTCAACTGACAGCCCAGCCCAAAACGCGAAAACTGTCAGAAATTCAATGCGCGTTGCCCAGAAAACATAATTTCAATTAATAATCAAATCAGCGATTGTGGCACAACGAGACAGTCCGACTGGCAGTCAGGTAGGCCAGCCGACGAAACCAAATCCCACAGGTCCAGACAATGTGCGCTACTGGGAAATTCTACAAATTGAAATTAACCGAAAACTCGCCCCCCGCGGGCAAGAGCGAGAGCGTACAAAAGTAACCAGGTCATTATGGACAATGACGTTGAAGACGTTATTTGAATAACTTTGTCAAGTGGGTAAGGATTCGGTGGGCGCATTAATTTGAAGGCGTGACGGCTAAAAACAAAAATCTTTATTATTTTGAAATTAAGTGGCTTGTCAAGAGCGGCGACGATGTCGGCAAAGTTTTTCACCATTGAAGTTCTTGCCAGCTGTTGATGACTGCAAGTCAGTCTGGCGTTGAACCCAAAGAAATGTTTTTTAGATCTACTATTTATGTTTGTGAATATGTATAAGCCACAACGAAAATGAAGCTGTTGTAGTGGATTAGGGATGGGCACGTGAGTGTAAACTACAATAACTAATTAGTGAATGTATTGTGTGTTGTCACTTACCAGTCGTTCTGGATGTGTCTGGAGAGTCAAGGATCATGTAAAAAAAAGTAGAGTATTAGTATATAAAAAAAAAAATATATATGTATTTTATAAAAAAAATATATATAAATTGGAGTCTTTAGTTCTTCTTTAAAAATATCGAAAATCTTTACCAATTTAGCAAAAGTTTTCTGTCATAAAACATTTTGAAAGTGTCATGAAATATTTATATCGGCGAAAATAAATAAAACTGGGAAATTTTCCCTCAACTTCTCCGATTTTGATGATTTTTACATATTTCGTAGAGATACTAGCCAATAGTAACCACATTAAATTTTTTTGCAAATGCAGATTACTTATCAAGTTATCGATAGCTCAATATTGGGTTTTAAATATTTAAAATTTTCTTTGACAAACCATATCTCCTAAACAAGCAAAGATTTTGACGTGAATGCGACAGATAAACTATTGAATTAAAAAAAATTTATATTTAAAATTTTTTTTTTTTTAATATTTTTATCATTTGAATTTTAAAAATCAAAAGGAAATAAAAAATTAATGTCATTTTATGCGTGTAAATTCACTGCGAAAAAATAAGAATGTAAAAAGTTATGCATATTTTGGTGATGTCTGCTTAAAAAAAAAAAGCCTAACTTCTTGGAATTGAAATATTATATAATAAGTTCAAACTGGACTTGATTAATAGTTTTGGCATTCAAAGAATAACTATAAGAGTAACACTAAACACCATATGGACCCGTCTCCAGAAATTTATGGTCACAGACCACAAAAATCGGTTTTTTGCAAATAACTTTTACCATAATTTAAGAATATTCCCTTTATTTAAAACTTTAAAATCACATACAAATTTTTAATATTTTTATTCATATATTTTCCTAGTCGAAATCTTTAGCCATATATCTATGTATATAAATACACTTCTCCATCGTATTATGGATCTCTCAAAAGCTAGCAAAAATTGATCTTCTGATGCTAATTTATCGTTAGCCCAAAA
Source organism: Chymomyza amoena (assembly GCA_037043745.1). Classification (NCBI taxonomy): domain Eukaryota; kingdom Metazoa; phylum Arthropoda; class Insecta; order Diptera; family Drosophilidae; genus Chymomyza; species Chymomyza amoena. The sequence goes on from JBAMAX010002464.1 coordinate 71,617, forward strand.
TTCGATTGAATTTTTTATTTTATGGTTATCTTAATAATAGAAAAACTATAAGATATTTAATTAGCTAGTGTCTTATATTAGGTTCTTAGTTGGAGCAAAGGACCCGTGAATTAAATGGTTTTGCCCAACATTTTTTTTAGAACTTTAGCCAGTTGGAAAATTTTAAAATATATTAACAGTGTTCACATTTTCTGGCAGAAACTCAGAAAGGCAGAAGTGCCTTACAACAACTTAAACTTATTTACTTAGACAGGCACTTCTGCAGTTTCGCAGACGCCATTACTCAGGCAGTTCTGCACTTTTGACCGACAAAGTTACCACCTTTAATATCATCTTATAATTACAATTATAGTCAATCGAGAAATAATCTCACATGACAGATTTTCCGATAAGTTCCATGTTTTTAAATATCTCCGTTTCAGCATTTAATTGAAGTTTCATTTAAAAATTCAAAGTTTTCTGCTTCTTTCTAAAATCGTTATGCAATTTAAATGGTCTCAAGGATCTTTTTCTCTTTTTAATAATTACAATTCTTTTATATGTACCCATAGTATTTAATTTTACTCTCCTCAAAATACAAAAAATTTGTTTTCTACTAGTTTCCTCAAGTAAAGCTGTTTTTTACGATTTCACCTAAGATCAAGCCTGGCAAGAGGGTGTTTGAAAGAGGGGATTCCACCCGGGCCAGGAGTTTTCTCAGGGGCTTGATGTAATTACATCGTTATTTAAGCTAAAGGTGTAATACAGGGGCTAGTATATTTCCCCCCTGTTCCCGTATTTGCATTCTACAGCTAAGATGTACTAGCTTTCAATACCAGAATCCCCACTCAGACTAGAAAATAAAGAAAGGCTTTACAAAGTAGTTTGCCATGCAGCTCCGGGGAACGGCGAGCTTCTCCAATAACGAAATCCTTGAAAAATATCATTCTGGAGCTTTAAGAAGCATTGGAGCTTAATGTTCCTTACGTCAAACATCAAATAAGCCAAACATCGTACTTATATCTAGAGAGAATGCAAACTCATTAACAATTAACCTAATAGTAAGGTCGTTAGACGTCTAAAAAGATTTCATATTTTTGACCAACCGAATCGTTTTTTTTTGGAAATAGTATTGCTTTATATAGGCAGGACTTACAACCAATGCAGCCATTTTTGAAGTACTTATTAAATTTGCTGATTATCTCATCTGACAGTTTGCAAATAAAAATAGCTTTGCATAAAAATGATCTTACAGTACATCGGTTGAGTCAAAAGTTTTCTCTTGAAAGCTACTTACATTAAAATTCGTATTATTCACATTATATGCTCATTTATTAAAAAGCTGGCGTTTACCCAACCAAAACCACTCATGCCTACTCTGACTCACGAGTTGCTCACGCGACCATCTCTAATGCTGACAGCAAAAGAAAATTGTGTTGATTCAATTTGAAAAGAAGTCGTCAAGGCGTTGAAATAACTTGTTTCTATGTGGCTTATAGAAGGAAGGTCCACGACAAGTAAGTCAAGCTGTCATGAATGACAGACGTCTTGATGCAGCTGCTGAGATGATGATGACTATGAAGATGATGAAAATATACTAAGTACTTAGTGCTTCTTTACATTATGATGTTTGAATGGTATGCATGGTCTACATAATTCTTAACAACTTGCAGTGTTTATAAAAAACATCTCACAATGTTGCTATAGCTAAAATGAAGATATACCCAAATTTTATGTTCACCTTACTCTATTATTTTTAATTTTTATACCCTGTACCGTATGGTCCAAGGGTATATTAAGTTTGTGCAAGCCGAAAATGTATGTAACATATAGAAGGAGACGTCGGAGACACCCCAAAGTTACCTAAAATATGATCAGGGTGAATAGAGAAGTCGATATACCCATGTCCCATCTGTCCGTCTGTCCGTCCGTCCGTCTGTCCGTCTGTCCGTCCGTCCGTCCGTGTGAACGCCTAGATCTCAGAGATGGTAAGAGCTAGAGGTTACCAAACTTTCACATTAGATCCCATATTATTCCATAGGAGGCAAGTTTATTTTATTTTTTTGATATCGGGGATAAATTATATAGCTCCCATGGGGGTGTTTGAGACGACCTCGAAAAAAAAGCGTTTTAGATGAATAATTCGTTTGTTTATGAAGATATCGTAACGAAATTCGGCAATCGAAAGTTTTTTATAGTTCCCAATCACTGTACCAAATTTGATCAAAATCGGTTGACTATATCATATAGCTCCCATAGGACCGATCGGCCAAAATAACTTTTTTAAAGAAAAATTGGCTATATTTCGTTTTTTAATAAAGATATCGTAACCAGATTTGGCGTTTGGAAATTTTTTAGACCACTTAAGCAATGTGCCAAATTTGAACAAAATCGGTGGACTATATCATATAGCTCCCATAGGTCCGATCTTCCAAAACATCGATTTTTAACAAAATTTGTTGTGTTTCGTTTGTTTGTTAAGATATTGGGACCAAATTTGACATTCGTGAGTATTTTATAGTTCCTAAGCACTGTACCAAATTTAATCCAAATCGTTTGACTAGATCATATAGCTCCCATAGGACCAATCGGTCCAAAAACACGTTTTTTATACAAAATTCGATGTGTTTTGTTTGTTTGTAAAGATATTTGAAATAACTTTGGCGTTCATATCTTTTTTAAGGTATTTAAGCACCGTGTCAAATTTTATTGAAATCGGTTGACTATATCATATAGCTCCCATAGGAACGATCGGTCAAAAAAAAATTTTTGCTTAAAAATTCTTCTGTTTTTGGTTTTTTGTGAAGAAATCGGACTTTATTACAAGCTAGTGGTACAGGGTATCCTAAAGTCGTCCGCGCCCGACTTTACGTCCGCCATTTTTTTAGATAAAATAATTGCCTATTTACCTCACACTTTTAGGTAACTTTCTTCGCTGTTTTTGTCTATGACAAATCTTCATTTTTTTTAGTTCCTTATGGAAAAAGTTTGTCTTAAATAAGGATTTTTAGTTTTCTTAGATTTGATTCGTAATTTTACACCAAAAATTATGAAGATAAGACTTAACAATTTTAAAATAAAAATTTATGTCTTGAATTTTAATCAAAAGAACAAATGAAATGTAAAGGAAAAAAGTTCAATAATTCTTAGAGTAACAAAAATTCAAAATTTGAGACTAACAAAATAATTTTTAAAGTTTTCGATTTATTATTAGGTTCATAAGATATTAAGATTGCAATTCTCAAAAGTTGGCCAAATGTTTCATTTGATAAATATAATAAAATTTGATTAACTAAGATGAAATTATTTTAATAAAAATAATGCAACCTCAAGAGCTAAGATAAAATTAATTTGATATAAATATATATAGATTATATTAATTTTAAATAATAAAAAAATTAAAGCAGATAAAATTTAATTATTTTTAAATTTTTTTAACTATTTTGAACTATTTTCAGATTTATTTTAATCTTGAATATATCGACAGAATTTTTTTTCGCCAGTTCTAAAAGCTCCAATAACTGATTCTATAAGTCAAACAAATGCTACTTTGAGATTGTCACTCGAGATACTGTTCACTATTTAAGACCAAGCCAAATTGAGTCATGATTTTCATTTGAATATATTTTTTAGTGAGATTATTAGATGTGACTTTATAATCTCGACTTTTAAGGATATATCAAAAAAATGTGATTGCTTTGGGCCCAGAATCTCATATTTTGGCCAAAAACTTGCCATTTGCATAATCGCTTTCTTTTGGGTGATGAGATTATACACACCTGTTTCTAAAGGATTGAACAATTTTTCTGGGCTTGTGCCTGCTACGATTTTTTTAAGGTACATATAATCTAAACAGAATTTGGAAAAAAAAAAATACAAAAAAAGGGAAATGCTTTAAAAATTTCAGATTTCCTCTAATAAGTTGCACCTTCCATTTTCGCCATCTCTTATTTTAGAAGGTAAAAGATAAAACTGCTGAGAATGAAGTTAAGAATCTGGAAGCCAGAAAGAAACAAATGGCGACTTTAGCTTATCATGTTTTATCGTCATATTAATTTCTATCGGATTTAACAGCATTCCCAATTAAAATCTTTCAATAGGCTGACAATCCTACCATTTTTAAAGCTGCTTACTTAGTAATATTAAAACAGTCAATTTGTTTAAAAATATACTTTTCAATTCCCAAACAATTTCTACCAATCAAGTCCAAATAAACTGCAATAAAATATTCATAACCTAAATTTATCGAAATATTTCAAGCATCTTTAATTCTCTTCTTTATTTTGCTTTATCAAAATGCCTTAAAACAAGAAGAGAACAACAGATAAACAGGCAACATGCCAGTGACAGGGCCTAAAAAAACGTGCCATACCACATTCTATGTCGAACAATATATCCCATAGTCAAATATATATTCCTTGTTTTTTATGGAAAATCGAATATGGGCAAAATTCAAGACAACATGCGCGCACATTTTTCTTATCTGTAATGATAGATGTCAAAGCCCCTCGAAGTACCCATCCCCCCGCTGACGTTGCCCAACACTTGGTCATGCACCCGCGGCAAACGCGACAACAATTTACAATAAATGGAGTTAAAAGTTACAATTCAAATGATGGGAGGAGGGAGTGAGGCCTAACTTGTCATTGTTGTTGTTGCTATTTTAAACGTGCGATAAGCCAACGCAATTTAATAGCAAAAATAACAATAAAATACGAGACAGACAGCAGCAGCAGCCTCTGCTCTCTCTCTGTCTCTTTCGCTGTCTCTGGCAGTGTCTCTTGCCTTGGCAAACAATTGTCGAAAATAAATGTAGCAGCCTTCAGGGCGTCAGTAACAAGGGCAGCGGAAAAGGCGGCAATATGGCAACACTGACAAGAGCATACGCACACTAACGAACATACACACACGCACACACACTCAAACACGCACACGGCCACACTGAAAAGTGTGACGTTGCGCATATGTAAATATTTGTATGAGGCCAACAGCAACAACAACAGCAAGAAAAACAACAAAAAATCAGAGCATCGCACTAATGTTGCGCATAATAGCTTTCGATTATTGAGGCAAATGGTTGTTGTTGTTGTTGTTGGTGGTGGGGTTTAAGGATACAAAATCTTGGGTAAAAAAATTAAAGAGTAGAGTAAAATTGAAAAGGAGTAAGCCTCAAAGGAATCGCGTTTTTGTGATTAAAAGAAAGAAAGCAAACAGCTTTAATATGAATTTTTCTACATTAATATTTTTAAGTACACTGTAGTGCATTTTAATCTCCTTATAACAAATTAATTTGCTAACGAATTTCCTCTAACCTTCTTTATTCCCCTAAATGAACTAAAATTCTTAGGTGGTAGTTGGACTGTACTTCCATAAAACTTTTATATTATTCTAATTAAAGGTTTCTTGTGTAAATTCTAATGAAGTCTTTTAGCCCAAGCAAAGGTAAAGCTTGCAACTTTCTTACGAGAAATATCGCTCTCAAAAAAAATGCAAAATAAATATTAATAATACAAATTAAAAGAAAATTTACAGAATAGATCTAAAAGTATTGGGCAACAGCTGATCTCCGGCAACATTATTTCAATAATGCATCATAGTATTAAGGGTCCATTATAAGCCCTTAAGACGATTTTTCATGCCCGTTTTATCTTAGGTAGAATAAGAGATTTGCTTATGTTTTGGGAATACTTGTCAAGAACAATATATCGTTGGGATTTAAATTAAATACCCTCATATATACTTTTAAATAATTCTCGTGTGTCAATTACATTACAGTCAATATCACAGGTCAACATGGTTTAGTTGTTGGAAAGGTCATTTCCCAAATAATTTGCGTGCGAAGAATCCAAAGTCGGAGTCAGAATTGGCACGTCATGACGTGATTTTGAGGCCTTTGAAGCGTTTTTTACTACCTACATTTGAGGTTATAAACAGGGTGCAAAAAATTTTTCCTGATGTGACGGGACAATTCTGAACCCAAATTCGGATTCTACTGAGCAAATTACTTCGGAAATGACCCTTAGATTTCCAACAACTGACATGATTCCGGTATTTGTAGACCCGCGTAATTTTTTATTGAAAATGTAAGAGCTGAAATGTTTAAAAAAAGAAAATTTATGTATACCGTTGGGTAAATTTAATAAATGTTTCTGGTCTAAAGTCAAAATAAAATTTTCACGTAATGTAGTGACTGAAGAATTTTGATTTTTATCTTATTTTTTCTACATGAACTTAGGAAATTAACATTCACGTATTATGTAAACTTTTTAATAAAACTTTTTTTCTTAATTTAAATTTAGTTTTAAAAAAATTGTTAACGCTTTTTTCAAATTTCTTTTGTACTATAAAGAAAAGGGGTAAGTTTTTTAAGTTTCTAAAAATTGTCTTTGATTAATCTGAAATTTATAAGCAAACTAGCCGGCCTTCGGCACGCTCGCTCCGCTCGCTCGTCTAGAAACACGTTGACTATTTTCTAGATGAACTGCTAAATGGACAACGGTTGGGTGTCGTTCGTGAATTTGGAATGAGAAAATTCGCCATATTGCCTCGTTTCTGCTAATGCAACATCCTATTTCATATTGTGAAATTTCGTCATTCACATTGTCGGCTCTCACACCCAAAATCGCCATATCGCTTCCCTTATTGACGTATTTGCAGATATATTTTATTGATTTTACTGAGTTGCAATACTCGACGTTAATGTGGGCTTTATACGTTTTTGATAATAATGGCGAAAATGGAACAACCCAACGATTGTCAATTTCAATTTCTTGTTTTTGCACTTTGATTGTGGTTGATCTGCCATTGTCTTCTGTTGATCTACGGCGATATAATGGGTATCCATCGTAGCCCGTAACAGTGTCCGAAGTCAATGCCCTTGGATATCTTTTGGAGCATTTGCCGTCGATCATGCATGGTGAAGTTGGGTTGAGCACACCATATGGTCCGTGGATCATATTCTTTGTGATAACCTCGAACAATTCTGGATCATTTGTTTGAACTGGGATTTCCGCCGATATCACATCATCAATTTCATGCGGTAGTATTTTCTGAGGTAATCCTCTCTTCTGCCATTCTACCGAATACATCCAGCAGCGAACCTCTCCGAATACACTGCTTTTGATAATAAGCAGGCCTGCTGTTTCATTGGGAAATTTCAGTGCTTGGCACTGGTCACATACCTTGTTCATTGTTCCAATTACAACAGATTGACGCGAGCTATAATCGGTCGTATTGTTATATTCGAATGCAGCTCTGTGCAGATTGGATGCATTGCGCATTTGCCTGAATGTTCTTTGGATTAAATTCTGTTCTGCATGGATTTCATCTGATTGATTCTGATAATCCCGATTTCGTCTCATTCTCATTCGAGCATGTATGAGCAAAATGTGATCTTGCTTCTCTTAATCGATTCAACTCATTCCTTTGTAAACGTTGTTCCTCAGCTTCAGCTGTTCTTCGGGATGATTGCAATTGAGTTCTACGCGAACGTCTGCCAATGTTACGTCTTTTTGGCGGCATTATGTGCAAATATTGATCTGATCATATGTATTTTACACAGAAATCAAAACATGAATCGTTTATAATTTTTGTGTTTCCTTTCGACAAAAACTATTAACTAAAAAATATTAGTTAATCTGACAATGTACACAATGCCAACCTAAATTAAAAAAAAAAATTGTATTGGAAAATCAAATTGTCCTTTTTAGTATTTTCGTCGCAATTTTGTTATATTTTCTCAACCCTAAACAATCCTTGGACTTCCACGAACATTTCAAGACCAAAATTAGCCAAATCGGTTCAGCCGTTCGTGAGATCCTAAGCTTAGAAGGAACATAACATTGTGACACGAGAATTTTATATATAAGATAAAGCATTTAAATTCTCAAAATTTAAAAAATAAAATTTAATGGATGAAAAATTTAAATAGAGGTCATACTTGGGCATCTTTTAAAAAATTAAAAATTCAGTCAAAAAAGTATAATTTTTTTAATCTTCTTTTGCATCGAAAATATCTTTTGAAGCGTATTTTTTGATTTTTCTACTACTACTACTTTTCACAGTCAAACATTGAAAACCATGATAAAATAGGGTTACCAAATTGTTTTTATATACTGTCCATCATAGCCTTCAATTTTTTTCCATCTGCCTCGTGTTTATGAAGTAATCCATAACAATGGAACTAGTTTTCGGTTAAGCCACGATCGGAAAGACCAATGTCAAGTCAATGCCACGATGGGATACAACACCCTACTGAAATATCTCTAAGGTCTCCTTTTCATGCTGAAAGATGCGTTACTCTTCAATGATCTACTCAATTGAATTATTTGTTGTTAGTAACACTCTCTAGGCAGCCATAAAGCACTATTGTTAGAACACATGCGACCAGACTGAATGTTCCGAGTCATGACTTTTGCAGAAGCTGCAAAGACGCAGATGAGGTTGAATCAATAGAACACGTCTTATGTTCCTGTAGGATGTTAGTAGAACAAGCATCTGGGAAATGAATTGCTTATAAAAAATATAGCTGAACTAGCATCTATATGTCTAATGAGGATTGCCATCTACATCATGGCAACGGATGGGAATCCTTTTCGCGGGACAATCTCAGGAGAAGGGCTATAGAGTAGTTTAGTCCTAAGTGTGCTAGCTTTTTAAGCCAGCACCCGCCCATACCTAACGTAACCTAACACTCTCCGGTGAGTTTTTTGCTAATTTGGATAATATTAAGGTAACCCTTGCGCGGCAAAAGCTTCCAACTATCAATATTCATTCAGCTTTCCTAAAGATTTTTCGGCGTTCTTGACTATTTCATTCTGCTTAAGCCTTAGGAACAGCGGAACAAAATTTTACTGATCCAATTTTCCTCTTAAAAGCAAACTGAAGACAAAATTTTAGAAGGCCAGCAAAGTTAATCGTTTTTAGTTTTAACTTGCTGTCAATGTTCTAAGTCTTCAATAATAATAGCTAAAATAATAATAAAAATCGAAAAAATTTGTAGCTTGTATCCTTCTAAAAATTGTTCTATTGCAGCTACAATTTAAAAGGCCGTTCAAAAACTTTTCCTATTAGTTGCTCTTCATTATCTTTGCAAATTTTCTTGATTAAAAAGTTACAGAATTGATATTCTGTATTCTAACCTTTGTAAACCGTTCCAGTTTTTTTTTTTTTTTTTTTGATTTTCTACGCAATCAGCCGAATCCTTTTTGTAGCATCATGGTCATTAGCCTATGTGAATTTCTTTTTATTTCTCATCATGTCTGCCTATGTTTTAGATTTTTTTTTGGGTGCATTGCTCCGAGTCATACGCACACACACAACAACTCACACACAAACACTCACACACACTCTCTAACACTCACACACATCGTGACGTTGCAATTTCACACTTTGAAGTCCAGTTGAATTTTGGGGTGTTACATGGTGCTCATTTTTTATATGCCCCCCGGTGCTTTGGCTCTCTCTCTTTCGTATTTCTTTTGTAACTATTTCAACAAAGCGCAGTGCAGTTACTTTTATGTTCCGTACGTGCTCCAGCTAACGAAAAAAAACAAGAAATCCTCTAACCTGCCAGCTGGTGTGTGCCATCTACAAAAGAGAGAGAGCAAAAAAAAGGACGAGAAATTGGGAAAAGAGATGAGACCAGAGCTACCAGCCTCTATGATGATGTAGCACGTGTCAACATCGGTTAGATGCGGGCACTGAGAGGAGAATCCACAACATGACCGCCTGTCATCATAAATGTCAGAGGAGCGAGTCAAGCAACAGCCGAAACAAGATGAGACATGAGTGCAGCCTCTCCTCTGACATGTTGCTGCATGTCACAAAGTAAAGGGCAATGATTTGCAGGCCCAAAGGGCTGCAGTTTCTTTAAAGGAACGACAAGATGGGCAAAAAGTGACTAAGGAAGAATCTAATGTACTTGGTGGAAATATGCAGCTCAACAATTTTTTATGCTGATTTTGATATTTTTCTCGAAGAGTACCTGGAAAAATTTTTTTTGGGACAAAATTACATTTGTAAAATATTTACATATTTTGTATACATTTTGGAGTCAGTGAGCCCTTAAATTTTATTTTATTTTCGAAAACCTTAAAATCCCTATCATAAAAGACTCTTTAAAATAGACAGAAAGTTTTGACATAATCCCAAAGAAATTAGAGAGGTTGAAGTTTCTAGATAAGAACAAAGAATCAGAGCAAAAGAAAATTAGTTAAAACCCTCGCTAGTCTTAAGAAAAACTTTGTTAATAGCTTTAGTTTAGGTTGTATAGGTATAGGTAGATAGCTCATATAGAGAACTGAGATCACCCAGACAACATGAGGTTCATTGAGTTGTTTAATTTAAAGAAGGAGAGGAAAGGAATTGAAGAAAGGGAGGGTTTGTGGAGGAGGACGAAAAACTGTAGACCCCCAATCGCTTGTCTCTCATGTTGCAGAACCATTTTCAGGATTCGCTATAGGCACATAGGCTAGTCTACCCAGATCTTCACAGAATGGCTTAAACAGAAACTGGATGCGTCTTCTAAGAAGCGCCGGACAGTGGCTTTGGATGTTGGTGCTTTCTGTCCCTTCCTCATCACTGCACCTGCAGCTGAAATCCTGATGGGGAACGTGCAAACTCTCATCCAAGTTGCCTATGATGCAGTGCCTCGTTACAACACTCTACCACCATCCTATTCCTGTTTTTATGGTAGCGCAGGAGTTTAGGTGTTCGATTTGGATTATATATCGGCCAGACTGCTTCGGAGATGCGACATTAATAAGATTTGGGTGGGTATGGGACGACTATTGCCTCACCAAAAATGATGCTGTAGATTTAGCAAAGGATATGCCTAAGCGTCTGCAGCCAATCAATATTTTGATACCAAACTCAGGACAAAAGACGCTTAGACCTCTCTTGCGGCAGTTCACACTATGAAACCACATAAAATAAAGTGGTACACAGACGGATCACTCACTGATCAAAGAAGTGGCCTGGGGGTAGTAGGACACAAGACCAAATATTATTAACCTCTAGACAGACACACCAGCATTTTCCAAGCTGAGGTTTGTGCTATTGGTAGATGTGCAGAATTCAATCTTCAAAAGAGCTACCATGAAAATGATATTTCCATTCTGTCTGATAGTCAAGCAGCAATAAAAGCATTAAGTAAAGCCAGGAGTACAGCAAGGCTGGTTAAAGAAGTGATAATTTAGATAATTATTATGGATAATTTAGGATACAGGAATAAGCTCACGATCAGATGGGTTCCAGGGCACAACAATATTCCTGGAAATCAGCTAGCAGATAAACTTGCAAGAACCGGTGTAGCAACCCCGCTAATCGGTCCGGAACCACACTGGGGATTGGCGACCACGTGATACGGGACCTACTAAGAATGAGGAGAGTAAAAAACGACTGCTTCAATGGGCGCAGATACCAGGACTTAAATAGTCAAAAACCCTGCTCTTCAACTACAACCGTAAGAGGTTCAAATTCATGATAACGCATGGGAAGAACACCTTACCTTCTGACGGGACATTGGTTCCGCAGCCACCTTAACAAAATGGGCATAGTGGATAGTGAACTATACCGCTTCTATAATATAGAGAAAGTAACTTCTTCGCATATATTATGTATATATTATATTCTGGAACTCGTCGGTAAAAAAAAACAAGCTCCTGGGCATGCTCCTACCAAAGACCGTTGTTACTATAAGTCCAAATAAAATACTGCAATACATGCAAGCCTTAGGACTTTCGGGAGAGCTCTAAAACATGAAGGGGGTACAATAGATCCACCTGGGTCGCAGTACACTTAAACACCCAATAATAATAATAATAAATAATAAATGTCTCCGGTTGAAAAACGCTACACCAGTCGGGGTGGCGGAATGAAAGCTTCGTCGAAAGCTCTTCAGAGAAGATGCCGACCCCTGTGCCCTCATCCATCAGTATGGATCGTCAGCTCGTGCCCTTTTAAGTGGGTTCTTTGCATTCAATCTTTCCTCTTCGGGAAAACTGCGACAAAGTTGTCGTTCCATTTCTAAGCCATGGAGCAGTAATCACTTTCCCCGGTCTGCACAGGTACGCCAAGTAAGATACTGCTCTGACCACAAATTGATGGTGTGAGAACAATTTTGTAAATAATTATTATATTTAGCAGTGTGGGATCGAAGTTAGAACAAACTATTTTTTTGATACGTTCTTGTTTCTGGCTATCACATTTCGTATGCCTAGTAACCACTTGATCCTATACAAGCACAAATAATTTCATAATTTATATATCTTTAAAAATGGCATTAGAAATTCTTACATACTGTAATAAATTTAAGTCCCTGAATTTTCGCTACTTAAATTTATTTATAAGGATTACCTTCCTACGACAACTCTTACTTGAGTGCATATAAAAATTATGCCAAGTCAACAGTTCCGAAATCAATGCAAAGGTTGCACTCAGCAAATACACTGCCACAAGGTTGTTGCATAAAAGTATTTTTACAAGCTCAGCCTCCAAAAAAAATTTATAAAATTCCGCCATTTTTTTTTTTGGTTTTTATTTGTTTTGGCTTGTTGTATGAAAATGATGAACATGATTTCATTCAGACTTATAACCGTGCCAACTATCTGAATCAAGCGAAGCAGAGGCGAATTGAGCTGAACAAACAAACAAGCTCGAGGGGTTGGGGTTGGGGTGAAGGGAGTTGGCTGCATGTCGGCAACATTCGTAGAAAAACAAAGAACCCCTTTGGAGGGGGCGGGCAGAGTGATGCAGGGGGGCATAAAAGTGCGAGCAAGTATGAAGGACGTAGAGCTACAAAGGTTGCCAATGCCATTACCACAACGTTTTGCGCGCATCCTTTGGATTGTTGTTGCTACTGTTTGTTGTCCTTTGCCGTTATAGCTGCTGTTGTTGTTTTTGTTGTTATTATTGTGGTTATATCCTAGCAATGATTTCAAGCGCAGTGTTTACCCACGTTTGTCTGTTTGCCGAGCAGCTCGGGATTCCCTTTGCAGTCTCGCGTTCAGTGAGCCGTGCCTGGTATGTAGTACGTGTTTATGTCTATGTATATGTTGCAGCAAGTTCAGCCCTGGTTCTTGCCTCGCTTCTCGCTCGAGTTCACAATTGCTTGGAATAAATTATTAAATCATACAGAGTTAACTTAAGCTTCTATTTGCACTTTAAAGCCCAGCCTTAAAGTCCTTTTTTGGCCAGCTGGTTTAGTCTTTTTCACTTACTTGGTATTAAGCTTGATGCGGTTTTTAATATCCTGCAGTGGAGGAGGAAGGGTATATTGAGTGACTTTAGCTTTGTAACGCCTTAACGGAAAAGATTCAGAGGCCATAAAAGGATGTGGCTAAATAATGAACAGGATTTCAAAAGATTTTTTCATATACTCCTGGTTGGTCCAGGGCGCCATTTTGTCGAAGACCCAAGGACCTATAAGAAGACCTTGATTTCTAACCGACAAAAGATTCTTCTAAAAACAGCAGCTGCCTCAGAAATAAACCCCAAGTAGACCCATGGGAACTTAGACCTCCAATCTTCTAACTTTTTTTTGGACATACCAGAAAGTTGGAACTCAAGGCTAACAATCCATACAGAGTACCTAAGCGTCGATCTATCCGCACTTTAATCAGTCCACTTTTACACGCTGCGGTTGGAGGATTTGTGGCTGGTTGTTGTAGCTGGGTCCTGGCTAGGCGGCTTATGGTTTGCAGCATAATTTTACAGTCAGCTGGTTTGGAAATCTCAGGAGCTTTTTCGTTGCCGCTGCTCAAGCGCTTAATTAAAGCATTAAAAATGTGTGGCATACCGAGAGGCGCCCCAGACCCCGAGCGAATCGATAATCGCTTAATTGGCCACACGAAATCCGCGTTGAAATCAAAAGAGATTGAGTGGCAAAAAAAACGAGAAATTGAGAGCGAAAGAGGAGGAGAAAGAAAACTGAATTGTGCGCTGCAACATGTCAAAAAAGCAAAAGGAAAAATGCAGTTGCAAAAATACCGCAAATGAAACCAAAAGGCGGTCAAAAGAGAAGACAATAAAAAAATGGAATGCATGAGTGGCAGTGGCGTGGATGAGGTAAGATTAAAAGGGGTTCTCAGATAATAAGCAAACTATGACAAGACAAAAATATTGTATATTTTTAATAAGTTTAAAGATGCTACTTAAATAAAGTTTTTATTTTTGGATATCAAGCAGAAATCGATTCTCTTCAATATATCGATTAACTTTTTTAGAGATATTGCAG
>JBAMAX010002465.1:0-20547 GCA_037043745.1 Chymomyza amoena
CGTTAATGTGTCGGTCTTATATTTACTTTTAAAGATTTTTTGAAATGCAGACAGATATATAGGCTGTTTCCCAATGGTCCTAAGCTGTTAATGATTACCGCTTAAGAGCTCAGAAAATATTTAGCTTCCCAAGCATCTAGAACTGTTGAAGGTATTACAAAAACTTTTATGAAGTGATGCCAAGAACTTAGTGCCCTTCCTAAAGGTCTTTAAATGGTAAAAATTAAAAAAAATACACTGTGAATCGCAATAAAGAGCCAAGAATAAAGGAGGCTTTCCAAAGTTTTGGAACTGTTACAAAACTATTTATGAAATAGTAATAAGCACTTAAAAGTGTGAAAAACTGGGTGATCTCTAAAGGTCTTAAGCTATTGAAGATCTTAAAAAATATTTAAAAGTAAAGGGTGCTTTGTAAAGGTCTTGAATTGCTTAACATTTCCAATAGTTTTGTTATGCTTTTAACAGATAGACAGTGCTTCCAAAATTTCACGAACTGTTAAAGATTTCACAAAAATGTTTGAAATAAAGCTTGCCAAAGAACTTTAAATATTAAAGATCTTAAAAAAAAAATTATTTGGTTATCAATATAGTTGAGTTAAGAATACAGGGTCTTTGGAAGGGTCTTGAAACGTTAAAGATTTCCAAAAATTCCAATATCAGCAGAGATGGCTTCGTTTTTGAATGGATAAGTGGATGACTTCCGCAATACAATAATTTCCCATACTCTTCCGATATTCACAGTAATCTGAATTTTGCTCATCGTTGATAACGATGAATTGAAAAAATGGTATAGGGCTTTTGGGGATGATTTCAAAACAGCCAAAGTGGATTTTTAGTTATATGAAAATTGAAAAAAATCTTAAAATCGTCGAAAAAAGATAAATGTCCAAGATCTTGCGAAGTAATTAGTAAAAAAATATACCAAGGTTGTTTACATCAATAATGTAAGCCGAATAGACTTACGGCGAAGGCGGTTCAAAAAAATATTATCGATTGGTAACAATAGTTCTTCGATTATTCTCCTTGCTGACATCAATATTCGGTAGGATCAGCAAAAAACGCAGCTTTGCGTATATTATAAAATTTTTGGAAAACACTTTGTATTTTAAATATAGTCACAAAATCAAGCACCATAAATTTCTAGACCTTTCCTCAAATGTATTCGTATAACTTAGGAATAGACTTAAGAATTTTCTTTAAAGTAAATGCAAACTCTAGATCCTTTGAGAAAATAAGAAAAGATCAAAATGTCTACGGACATTAAAGGAATTCGTACCAATGTACAAAACTTGTATTTCCATACTTCCCCACATTTCCATATACAGCGCGAATATTTCCGAAAGTCTCAGCTTCCCTAACCAACTCGATCACTATTTCGCTTGTTTTTTGTTTCTTGAATTTTTAGCTATCCATCTCTGGATGTTAGCTTAGAAATCACACTTTAAGTAACTCCTAAACCTTTTCTCTCCTCCATTTGCTAAAAAGCCACAATTAAGTGACTCCTAAGTCCTTTCTCCATCTACTGCAGATCCACACTTTAAGAAACTGCTAAGTTCTTTCCCTCTTCTTAATTTTTAGACCTAAGCTTCATTTGGATGGGTTCTCATTAAGCAACTTAATTTAGGCAATTCTCAGACAAATTTGAAAAATAACTCGAGTTCGATACTTTTTTGGATTCGGCGTTTTGAATCTCCGAAAAAAAAGTGCAAATTTAAAGTCAGCAATATCCCTAACATCTGAATATAAAACGCTTTTAGAAAAGAAACCAATTCAAAAAATCCTTCCTAATTAGAATTATGAAAGTTCTAGGCAATTCGTAAATTGTTCCGCCTATTACTTCGACGAGGAGCGGTTATATGTACAAATTGAAGAGTGGATTAAAAATGTCGGACTCTAAAGATAATAAGTCTGCTATATTATTAATAGTCGGTTTTTATGAAATATATTCAATATTCAAAAAAAAATTTGGTATAAAACTAAGTAACTTCTGGAGATTCAGTTTCACTTGAGTGGATTTTTTTTTTGATACATCTATATTCGAAAGTTTTATATCTTTCTTAAATAAAATGCTCACAAATGTATAACAGATCTAAATACTTAATACTTGACTAAAAATTGGAATTTTTTTTCAACGATATTACTTGACTTAAAAATAATCGATATTCTTATTCAATGTTGATTATATGATGTTGGAATTACTGAAACTAAAAACAAAATTCCAGAAAACCCCAAGACGTTTCAATTCTGATATAACCTCTAAAATTCCTCGTTTCAACCTTGAATTTGGACTCCGAGTCCGAAATAAATTTAATTATAATATTATTTGGCTTAAAAGTAATCGATGTTCCGATTCGATGTTTATTATATAATGGGATCACTATAACTAAAACCAAGTTCCGGAAAATCACAACTCGTTTCGATGCGGACTAACCTTTTAAATTCCTCGTTCTGGATTTTTCAACCTTGCATTCGGACTCCAAATTCGAAATAAATTTAAGTACGATATTACTTGGCTGAAAATTATTCGATATACTTGCTCGATGACTACTATATGGTGTTACTGAAACTGAAACCAAATTCCAAATAACAACAAAAAGTTTGGATTCTCATTTAATTTTTAAAATCCTTCGTTTTTGATTTTTCTCCTTCCATTCTGACTCCAAATTTCTTTCTTATGGTTGTGTAATAGATGGATAATCATTAAATTTTTCAAGCTGCTCGTTGTTTCATTTTAGTTGGACAGTATAAGGATGTGGATTGTGGAGCGAAGTTTATGAAGCTTTTGGCCAAGAAAAATCCTTTCACTAGCTTCATCCAGAAGCAAGCTGCCAGAGTACCTAAAATTTACAATCCATGTCCAATAAAACCGAAATTCATTTTTAAAGCAGTAGCTTTCAGGTTTAAATCACCGTAGAACTCAATCCCATTGCAATTTACAGAAGTTTGCCTTGGTCAAGGAATCAAATGGGAACTGCACTTCTACTCCTAATTGCACACATTTGTGCGCACTACTCAATAAACTCTATGGACTACTTGTTCTTTACCCTTTCACGGCACGCTTGACCCGACGCCCTCCCTCTCTGAAAACACAAACACTAGAAAAAACTCAAGGAGCAGGCAGGAGCTGTAGCCAAAGGCAATGGTAAAGGAAAAAAGAACGAAGGATATATAAAAAAATAGCAAAGCAGCAGAGTAACTTAAGTGCCTGACTGGGGTCTATAGTGACGACTCTCCTCTCTCTGTGCTGGTGTTTTCAATAGCTTGCTGCACAAACATTTGCCCAACCCTCCCTCGTCGGAGTGACCTTCCCCAGGACCTCCTCCAGCTGCTGGGCACTGATTTAAATTACAATTGAGTGGCGACAATATTGTAAAAGTAGAAGAAAGAGAGTCGTCGACGCTCTGACGCTGCTAAGTGGCCAGCCAGCTAGTCGACTAGTAGTTGTTGGTCGGGAGTGCTCCTGGAGGAGCAGTGCTTCAGGTTGTACAAGGACTTAAGTCAACAATAATTTAGCTTGTAGCTCTTGAGTGGATGTCAAATGGCAGGGGCGTTTGGAAGGAGTAACTAAGTGCGGCATTTTCGCTTCACTGACACTTTACACTGGACATGGAGTGACATCTTTTTTGCCAAGCTCTATTCTTCTGCTTTTACTAGGATACTTTTTTTATTTTTTTGGGCGGGTAGTTGGGTGATGGCAAGTGCCGTTTGCTGAGTGTAAACAACTTGAAAATTAGCCGCTAATGAAGCCTCATTACATTGTAAAGGATAACAATTGAAATGGGCATTGTTTGGGACATTGATTGCGTGAACGGATGTTTTACAATGTGTTGGACATTAACAAGGACTAATGGTTGGCAGGAGTATATATGGTTAGTCTGGAGCAGCACAATTGAGGTAATGAAAAGCTGCAGAGTTGATTGAGACATAAAAATTATTGCGTCTACAAAACTAATGAACTGGAATAAAAGTGTAATTTGAGAAAATTTTTGAGACTGTCACCGGTTTGGGTTGTGTAAAGTGGATTAGGAGTAGTGCAGAATACAAGATGAGAATGCAAAAGAAAGATTGCTGTGATTTTTTGTAACTTTAATAAATTGGTGCTTGCTAATTGGAAAACGTATTAAAAAAATTTTAAGTAGCATAGAAAATTGTTTAGATGTTGGAAAATACCAAAAATTATCTACTGATTTATATTCGGATTCTCCTCGCACGTAGTTTCGATTAATTTTTTTTAAATTTGACCGTTTGATATGCCAAATTATTAAAAATAAAAACATCTTTTGTAAAATATTTTTAAAAACCTAAATTACACTGTCTAACAGTGAAAAAGAACTTTTCAAGTGACCTAGTGTACGTTGTAGGTCTTGACGAGTAGATCACGATAGCGTTTTTCAAAATTGTCTAACACCCCCAAAATCGGAAGTTATCGCTTAAAAACCGTTTTTCGGGTACTGCGATCACTCCCACTATCACAACGTCGCCATTTTTCAACCGATTTTCGATTGCTTTACGGTTTTGGAAAGAAGAAGATTTAAGCTTTAAGATGATATACATTTGTTTATACTTCATACAAAGCAACTACGCGATTTTTCTAAAAGATATCTAAGATTTACACTTTTTTTTTCGTTTTTCACACTTTGAAGTCATTTTTATATAACATTTTGTTAAAACACCTTTACTTTTTTACATTTAATCTTAAAGAAATATTAATTCCGAGTAAGAAAAGTTATGGTTTATTAAAATCGGTCGATAAATGCTTAAGTTACGACGCTTATTGTAAACAAGAAAATTCAATTTTCATCGACAAAAAAAAAGTTTTAGATGGATAACTCGTTTGTTCATGAAGATATCGTTACCAAATTTGGAATAATGCTTAAGAACAATAAAAAACTTACAAGTGCCATATTTGGTCGCAATATTTTAAAAACCAAACGAAATACAACAAATTTTATTAAAAAATCGATTTTTTGACCGATCTTTCCTATGGGAGCTATATGATATAGTGAACCGATTTTGTTGAAATGTGGCACATTGCTTAAGTGCTCTAAAAAATTTCAAAACGCCAAATTTGAACAAAATCGGTTGACTATATCATATAGCTCCCATAGGAAAGATCGGTCAAAAAATCGATTTTTTAACAAAATTTGTTGTATTTCGTTTGGTTTTTAAAATATTGCGACCAAATTTGGCACTTGTAAGTTTTTTATTGTTCTTAAGCATTATTCCAAATTTGGTTACGATATCTTCATGAACAAACGAATTATCCATCTAAAACTTTTTTTTTTGTCGATGAAAATTGAATTTTCTTGTTTACAATAAGCGTCGTAACTTAAGCATTTATCGACCGATTTTAATAAACCATAACTTTTCTTACTCGGAATTAATATTTCTTTAAGATTAAATGTAAAAAAGTAAAGGTGTTTTAACAAAATGTTATATAAAAATGACTTCAAAGTGTGAAAAACGAAAAAAAAGTGTAAATCTTAGATATCTTTTAGAAAAATCGCGTAGTTGCTTTGTATGAAGTATAAACAAATGTATATCATCTTAAAGCTTAAATCTTCTTCTTTCCAAAACCGTAAAGCAATCGAAAATCGGTTGAAAAATGGCGACGTTGTGATAGTGGGAGTGATCGCAGTACCCGAAAAACGGTTTTTAAGCGATAACTTCCGATTTTGGGGGTGTTAGACAATTTTGAAAAACGCTATCGTGATCTACTCGTCAAGACCTACAACGTACACTAGGTCACTTGAAAAGTTCTTTGATTTTTTTCAATTCTGTAGGACAGTGTTATTATCTGCCAGTCCCACGCAAAAATTTGTTCACTGCTTATGTCCAAGACTATTCTTAGAAGAAAAATTAGAAATTAATTAATTTATATGAATTAATTATCATATTTCAAAAAAGGTTAATATCGGATGAATATGGTGAAAGATAAAGAAAGTAGAGGTTTTATTTTTATGAGGATGTCCCCAATGTAGCTGGCTGCTTGTCCAATGTAACATGAAACCTTTTAAAAAAAAATCCCAAAAATTATCTTTTTATTATATTTTTTTTTAATTTGAGATGAAATATCTACCTATATCTGGAAAAGAATGTTTATTTTTTGATATATCAAGCAATTGATCTTGAGCCCATTCAGGGAAACTACGGCAAATGCGTTGGTTAAGTGGCTTCAATTCTTGAGTTAACTCCTTTACGCCTTTAGACCAAGATCTTTGCGAAAAAATTTGCCACATGGTCGATGGACAAAGCCATAATTCTTATGCACGTCCGTCAATAAATTTGGATTTCGTCTACACTGGTCTCTAAAACAGCGGCGTTTTCTGCGGACCATGGTGGTTGGAGCAAAAACATCGGGGAATATCAAATTACTCCAAAAATGATCAATAATACGACGGATTGCTCGTTTTGTTGGACAATTATTCGGTCTATAAATTGAACGAAGAACTCTGTTAGTTTTTAACGTAGAAAACTGATTTTGATTATAAGTCGCGAACATTTGAAGACGTTCTTGTGGTGTATCATAATCAATTGTTAGTCCTTACTGAATAGAATGAAATTTAAATTTGCCAAAAGTGACAACTGGCTTCAGAGATATCTCTCTCGGAAATCCGGACCCTTTAGTCAGGCTTCGGAAGGGTGTCAATAATTGATATGAAATATATATCAAATATCTAAATTATATATTTGGATTCCGAAAGCTGTTCTCTAGTGAAATTAAAATAGTTGATGTTTTGAAGTTTATTACGAAATCTTTGTTGGAATAATTCAGTATAAATCCCAAATGCTGAATTTTCATAAAAATGGACAATTGAATTTTTTTTAATAAATTCTCTATTATTAACCCGATAACCAGTTTCTGAAATTAACTTAATTTATTATAGTTTTAGTTCGGATGATTGTATTAACAATGTAATCTCGCTTTTGTCTTCAACTTCATTTAAAGCGGTTTGGGATTAATCCAACGCTCCTGTTTTGAAACTTAATATTTGAATAAAGTTGCCTTATAAAGACACAATCGAAAGAAATCAATGTTCGCCATTGTTTTTCTTTTTTCCAATTTCCAATCCAAGTATCAATACTGTTATTGATCGAATTTTGTACAATTTTTTAAAATAAAAAATGAATAAAATGTAGAGACTTTGAAAATGTTATAATAAATCTACCTATATATAAAAGAAACATATGTTTTACGTGTTACGGGTGTTCTCATGAACGCGTCAATGAATTAAAAACCTGATCCTTGCGTGAGTTATAGATTGTCAATAAGGAGGGTTTAAGCCTACTGCGATGTGTTTGTGGAAATTGGTTCGTGAGATATACTCATTTTTGTGAATATCGTAAATATAGCATAGTAGAAAATTGTTCAACACCGGGTATTGGACATTAAGTGCAGACAGAAGCGTAGTAGCAAAGGAGTGGAAATGTAGCTTCTGTGGGGCATGAATTTATTAGAGATGCGAGCTCTCTTAGGAATACTTAAGTTTGTCTTTACGGCTTCTTAGAGTGTCACGAAAGTCAACTTATCCAAAAATCTTATGATTGTTTAGATTAGCTAATTATTGATTCTTACGATTTTTATACACTTTAAGAGTATTCAAATAGTTTGGGTAGGGCAACGTCTGCCGGGCTTACTAGTTGTGTATAATTATTTTTAAATTTCAAAAATTTTCTATTTCGATTTAGTTTATAAATTAAAGTCGTAAAGCGTAACCTTTGCACTTAGCAAATAAATATATATAAAAATAAGACAATGATTTCTGAAATCTACTTTTTATAGGTTTCAATTTCTTAAGCCTGTCAATCCTCTTATGTAAATTATTTTGTCAACTTATTGACTTATTATCCACGAATAGGTTGTAAATTAAATAAGCCAAAAAAAATAAAATCTTTTAAACTTATTTTTAATATACGCTATTGAATATGCCATTTATAATTTCCATTTCTACCTTTACTTAAATTCCATAAAAAAAATTGCGTCGTAAGCCCGAAAATTGACTCAAAAACTTATGAATATCTTGACTTTATTGGATAAATTCTTAGTTCTGCAGTTAGACAAAAATTTTAAGAAAAATTTTTGAGGAGATGCTCGAACTAATAACTAATAAACTAAAATGTTTCCTTTTAATAGGCCTGTATGCAGCACATACAATCTAAACTTTAGCAGAACAAATATCTTATAAAATAAACACTCGTAAAATTGTATTTTCAAACACGTTCGCCAGCACAAGTCCACTAGATGGCGCCAGCAATGACAACAGCTTTTCTGCTTGGCAGACACAGCCAAAAATTATATGCAAGCTAATTTACAGACTTAACAAAGAACTGGTAACAAAAATCGTGACCAAACTTTTTTTTTGTAGCCATTTATCAAATATTGTGAGCTGTTTAAGAATCAAGTAATGGTTTAACAATACAAAATGAAATTTTATTAATGTATTTTTGTTGTCATATGAAAAATTTCATAATATGTCAACTCTTCATAGAAATTAATTTGATTACAAAAATTAATAGAACAATGACGGCAATACATAATTTATTTTTTACTACTTTGATTTATAACGTGACAACGTTTCATTTTTTAAATAATAATCAGCTAATTGTAGAGTGACCGTTTGCAGCTGAACCCAAACTACAGCAACAAAATTGCGATTAATACTAAAAAAATACCAATTTGTATTTATATGTGCATATAGTACTGCTGATTACGGCCGTAATTAACTTATAGTTTTTGTACTATTGTGAATTTTGAAGCTGATTAGTATTCAGATATTCAATAAGTGTCTTTTAGACTTATATAGATAAGTCGTACCTTTTAGATATTGGCTTCAATATTTAGATAAATCGTATCTCGAAGACTCAAATGCCCATTTAAAATTTAATTTACTTTGTATTAATATTTACTCCACAATGGCGGTGCCCCTACTTCATATAAATATGCAATTTAAGATTTTCTTAGCAAATCTTCCTGACCTTGAGTCGGTTAAAAATTGATTTCGCAAAATATATCCTTCTAAAGCCAGTCACACATCTGATAAAACTATTATTTATTTTTATCTGCAAAATTATGTCGTTTCCAAAGAAAAAAAGAACGTAGCCCAAATCCGAACTAACAATTTATAGAGCAATTTATGCATAAAGCATAAAAAAAAAGGAAATCAAAGCTCCGATTTGACAAACAGCAAATGTAACAGAAACCAGCAGTTAGTTGCTTAACATTTTGGGAACTCAAAACATAAATAAATACATGTATACATATATACTCGTATGTACATATGTATATAGATGTATATATAGAAATTATATCAATACGAGATATCTGCATTGCATACCAAATTAGCCAGGAACAGCAGTGACAGAGTCCTCAAGTCCTATTGCTCCATTTTTGTACCATTTTTTCTACTTCTTCTTCTCGTTTTTTTTGGAACGATTTCTTAACAAGTGGCACAGGTTAAGGGTCGTTCCCAGCATATGTCGCAAGTTTTGCGTCTAGGATGTCTGAATGTCCTTTGTCGGTTTGTTGCACAAAGGCAACAAATCAGTATGCAGTCAAAAATGTAAGAAACAAACTCAACAAGAAATGGAGGAGAGTTTTTTTTGGGGGCCAGGGGCAGAAAATGGCAGCAACCGGAAACAGTAGCTGAATTTGTTGCTTCCTGTTTGTTAAGCAACGCACGCCACAATAAACGTATACAAATACACTCACGAACAAACACACACAGATACTCACAAACACACACAGATACTATACAGAGAGAGGTCAAAATGTTGAGCACATTTGTTTGTGTATTTGTAGACTGGCAAAAGGACATATGCAAGCTGTCACAGTTGTTTTTAACAAATTGTTTGGTCTATCTATGTACATATCTGTGTGTTTAGAATTGGAAATGGAAAATATAAATACACAGCATGTACATAGTATTTGTATATAGTACATGTATGTACTATGTATTTACTATATATACGAGAAATAAAAACAATTCGTTAAGGAAATGCTTCAAAATTTTTGGGTGTTGCAGCAATTTTATGCTTAAATCTAAAATTGACAGTCAAAAATAATATGCAGCAATTGAGTGTAGCTCGTTGTGGAATACTTGAATTGGATTTTGTTGAATGACCCTCACAAAGAGCATACAAATGAAGCTATAAATACGAATTGAAACAGTTTGAGTGGTTTTTCGGCAAGCAGTGCACGAAACAAAATTGTCATATTTTTTATATACATAGAGGTAAAAACTGTTAGCACTAGTTTGGCAGCAATGGTTAGTAGGCCTGCAGTTCGATTGCTTGGAATAAGCAGTGCATTTGGAAAATTTTAAAAAATACACTGTTTGGCGGAAACCTCTTTACTGTATTGTTTTTGATCTTATTTT
This sequence comes from Chymomyza amoena, assembly GCA_037043745.1. NCBI lineage: Eukaryota > Metazoa > Arthropoda > Insecta > Diptera > Drosophilidae > Chymomyza > Chymomyza amoena. Next base: position 10,377 of record JBAMAX010002465.1, read on the forward strand.
GCATAATTTTTTTTAGTTTTACTATCTCCAGTCAAGCAGTATTTTTAGATATTTGTGCACTGCTTAGACCAAGCTAACAAACTAACTATTTGGATATAATGGAAATTATTCATTTTATAGTCATAATTCGGATATTTTCTTTAGTGGTTTTCTTGAAGTAGGTTCTTTTAATTCAAGATATGTGATGGATCATCACTGGCTGGTTTTCTTGCAGTTCTATTGCTTGGAATAAACATGACTATTGAAATTTAAGACATTTTTTTGATTGAACCTGCATTATTGTATTACAACTTTTAGATCTTATTTTCGTATCATACCATACATTTTCTTTTAGTTTAACTATCTGGTGACAAAATTTGATTTGTATTTTAATTATTTATGCACTGCTTGAACGAAACTAACATATTTTTATATCATGGGCATTATTCGGATAATGGTTTTGTTTGGTGGAATTCTTGCAGTGGTTCTTCGTATTTTAAAATGTATTAGGTCTACAACTTTTCTCCCGCCGTTTTTTTTTTAATTTTAAAAATTATATTAAAAAAAATGGTATCTTATTTATGTTTCAAAGTATTGTCCGTCACTTTCCACTACTTTGCCCCATCTTTCAGGCAACAAACGAGTCCCGCGTCGGAAAAATTCTTCATCCTTTGATAAGATCCAAGAATCGATCCATTCTTTCACTTTTCCAAAAGAATCGAAGCACTGGCCCGCCAGGCCGTGTGCCATCGACCTAAATAAATGGTAATCAGATGGAGCAACATCTGGAGAGTATGGCGTGAGAGGTAGAATTTCCCATGCATTGCTTGAGCTTCGATATTTTGTTGGAGCAACACTGTATTATTGTCTTGCAATTTTAAGATCTTACTTTTGCATCATACCATTCATTTTGTTTAATTTTTACTATTTGAAACAAGCATTTTTTGTATTTTAGTTATTTTTGCACTGCTTGAAAGAAACTAAGATATTTGGATACAATAGAAATAATTCATTTTATAATCATAATTCAGATCACATTTTCTTTAATGGTTTTCTTGAGGTTGTTCCTCGTATAAAAGATATGAGTCTGTACTGCTTTACCATATTTCGATGGAGGCCGGATGGTTTGCGTTGCTCATTTTAAAATACTTTTTTTTTTTTATTTAATAACTAGTCTTTTTTTGTTTTTTTTTTTTATATTCGGGAGCAGTGATATTTTTTGGATTTAAGAAATGCTTGTTCATAGCTATTGAATTTTAATGAAGCTGTTGAAATTTGTTTTTTAAACACTAGTGTTATGGATATTTTATTGTCTGTAACTGCGCAGCGCATTAGGACTTAAGATATTTAGTATTTTTATTAAAAATGTTTCTTTTACGTTTTATAGCACAATAAGGATTTAATTAATGTGTGTGCACTGGATTTTTTTTGCGTTGAAAATTGCTAAAAGGTTTTTGATTCATTAATACCATCAGTAGGGAGCTTTTTGGATTTCAGTTCCTAGAATTTGCTATCCAATTTATCCATCAATAGCGGGCTGGCAGTTTTATTGAATGGAGCTTAACAGCACTTTGAGATGCACTGCTTGATTGAATTTTTCATATTTCGATGGAAATAAAACTATTTACGTTAAGGTTACGTGGAAAATTGCTAAAAGGTTTTTGATTCATTATTACCATCAGTAGGGAGGTTTTGGGACTTCAGTTCGAGAATTTGCTATCCAATTTATCCATCAATAGCGGGCTGGCAGTTTTATTGAATGGAGCTTAACAGCACTTTGAGATGCACTGATGTGATGTTTCATATTTCGTTGGAAGCTAAACTATTTGCGATAAAACTATTTTTATTAATTTTTGATTAAATGTCAGACGGGAGGCTTTAAAGTTTTAGTAACTAGAACCAAGCAGTGATTTTTAGAATTTTAGATATATGTTATGCAATATATTTTAAGAAGGTTTTGCACTGCTTTATCGTATTTTTCATATTTTTTAAAATTGTAAAATAATTTATTTTGATTACACTGTCCAACAGTGATTTAGAACTTTTCAAGCGACCTAGTGTACGTTGTAGGTCTTGATGAGTAGATCACGATAGTGTGTTTCAAAATTGTCTCAACACCCCCAAAATCGGAAGTTATCGCTTCAAAACCGTGTTTCGGGTACTGCGATCACTCCCACTATCACAACGTCGCCATTTTTCAACCAAATTTGGCACATTGCTTAAGTGCTCTAAAAAATTTCAAAACGCCAAATTTGAACAAAATCGGTTAACTATATCATATAGCGTCATAGGAACGATCGGTCAAAAAATCGATTTTTTAACAAAATTTGTTGTATTTCGTTTGTTTTTTAAAATATTGTGACCAAATTTGGCATTTGTAAGTTTTTTATTGTTCTTAAGCATTATTCCAAATTTGGTTACGATATCTTCATGAACAAACGAATTATCCATCTAAAACTTTTTTTTTGTCGATGGAATTTTAATTTCCTTGTTTACAATAAGCGTCGTAACTTAAACATTTATCAACCGATTTTAATAAACCAGAACTTTTCTTACTTGAATTAATATTTTTAAGATTAAATGTAAAAAAGTAAAGTTTTTAACAAAATGTTATATAATATAAAAATGAATTCAAAGTGTGAAAATCAAATAAAAAAAATGTGAATCTTAGATAACTTTTAAAAAATCTCGTAGTTGCTTTGTATAAAGTATAAATAAGTGTATATCATCTTAAAGCTTAAATCTTCTTCTTTCCAAAGCCGTAAAGCAATCGAAAATCGGTTGAAAATGGCGACGTTGTGATAGTGGGAGTGATCGCAGTACCCGAAAAACGGTTTTTAAGCGATAACTTCCGATTTTGGGGGTGTTAGACAATTTTGAAAAACACTATCGTGATCTACTCGTCAAGACCTACAACGTACACTAGGTCACTTGAAAAGTTCTTTGATTTTTTTCAATTTTGTAGGACAGTGTTATTTTCAATAAATAATTATCATTGGAATTTAAGATACATGTTACGCTTAGACTGCTTGATCGAAATCGCAATATATTTTAAGAAGGTAACTTGTGTTGAATTTAGATATTTAATTGTTTACACTGCTTGATTGTTATTTTCATATTTTTGAAATTTGTAAAATAATTTGTTTTGATAAATTTTTATAATTAATTATAATGAATAGCTGATAAATTAATAACAACTGATTATTATCAGTCGGCTGTTTTGATAGAATTATTGCCTTGAACTAAGCAATGATTTTTTATGGTTTAAGATATATGATTGCACTGCTTGACAAAATTGAAATGTTTTTCATTATTAATCTGTGGTTTTCTTGAAGTTTCATAGCTTAGAACTAAACTTAAATCATTTCAAGCATTTGAAAAACGGACAGATTTAAATAAATTTCCATATTTCCGCCGTTTTGCGAGTTTTCATTGTCTGGAACTAAGCAGTGATTTTTAACATTTTGGAAATATCCTATTTAATTTATTTACATCAACCTTTGATCAAGTTACCATTTCTTCGCCAGACTCCAAAATAACTTCGTCTCACAAATATGATCAATAACTTCGCAATTTCCTTTAATCTCCGCTACTACAAAACTCAACTCAACTTCCTTTTTTTGTTCATCGGTTTAGAAACTAAACTGTTTCTTTGTTTGCAACATTTTTTGATACTTTTATTATTGCTGTTCATTCTTTGTGTTTTCACCATTTTTTTGCGTTTTCTATCGAGCAATCAAGGAATTTTTCACCGTACGTATAATTTGTATGGACAACGAATTTTTTTCTGGCCATATTTTTTCTCCCAGCTTTTTTTTTTACCAACTCTGACTGCAACTGGCCTGTGGCCTGAGCCGGGTTTTGTTTGTTTGCTTGTTGGCCATTTGTTTGGTACGTTTTTGGTTCACGGTGTGTGGGATCCCGACTTGGTGCACTTTGTTTGTTTTTGTTGGAGGAGTGGAGGTTGGGGGTGGGCCAAAGCTCAGTTCGTGCAGGATACAAAACAAAAATAGATTTATGCTTGCGGCATTTTTAAGTGACAGCAAACGAGCAAATTTTTGTTGCACCGTTGTCGCTGACGTCAACGACGACGTCGACGTTGACGCTGACGTCACAAGTGCGGCGGCCATTGCTGACATGACAGCAGAGGGACAACATGTGATGTCTGTCGTTTGTAATAAATCTTAAAAAAGGATATAAAAGAAACAAAAACAGAACAAAACAGAACACACTGATTTGCTTTTGGCTTTATCCCCGTGTGTTTGGTTGTTGTTGTTGTAATTGTATTTGTTGTTGTTGCATTGTGCATCCATGTACAGAAGCTACAAGTGTGGAAGACCATTTTGAATTTTATGTTGTGAACGATGGGAAAAATTGGGGAATAAAGTAAACATAAATTTTCAATAGATAAAAGTACAAAATTTGTTCCCAAAAAAACACCCTTTACCTTCGTTTTAGAGAATAATATACTATACAAAATTTATTGAAAATTAACAGAGTTGCCGGAGTGCAGTAGACAAGCCTGCATTATTGTAATGCAAATTTTAGATCTTATATTCGCCACATACCATCCATTTTCTCTTAGTGTTACTATCTGAAGCCAAGCAGTAGTTCTGTCATTTTAGTTATTTGTTCACTGCTTGAATGTGACTATACAATAATCGTTTTAAAATGTATTTATCGGATCATATTTTTGTATTTTAGATATTAAGGACTGCTTGAACGAAAGTAAGATATTTTGATATGATGGAAATTATTCGTTTTAAAATGAATTTATCCGGATCATATTTTTAAAATATGTTTAGATATTACGCACTGCTTGAACAAAACAAGCATATTTGGATATGACGGAAATTATTCCTTTTATAATCATAATTTAGATCATATTTTCTATAGTGCTTTTCTTGTAGAGGTTCTTTTAATTTAAGATATGTGTCTGCACTGCTTGATCGGAATTTCCATATTTTGATGGGGGTAAGATGATTCGCATAGGACATTTTGAACTCCTTTTTATAATTAATGATCGGTCAATTTTGGGTTGGGATTCTATTCTTCAGGAGAGTGACTTTTTTGGATTTTATAAATTTACTTGCACTGCTTGATCGGATTTTTCATATTTTGCTGGAGGTACGATGATTCCCGTTGCTCATTTCTGAATCAGCTAATAGCTGGAACAGCGATTTTTTGAACTTAAGAAATGTGTTTGCACTGCTTGACCACAGCTGAATTATAATTAAGGTATAAATAATCAGTTGTTTTTGAGAATTTCATATGCTAGACGGTTTTTATACCCTGTACCGTATGGTACCAAGGGTATATTAAGTTTGTGCAAGCCGAAAATGTATGTAACATATAGAAGGAGACGTCGGAGACCCCCCAAAGTTACCTAAAATATGATCAGGGTGAATAGAGAAGTCGATATACCCATGTCCGTCTGTCCGTCTGTCCGTCTGTCCGTCCGTCCGTCTGTCCGTCCGTGTGAACGCCTAGATCTCAGAGATGGTAAGAGCTAGAGTTACCAAACTTTCACATTAGATCCCATATTATTCCATAGGAGGCAAGTTTATTTTATTTTTTTGATATCGGGGATAAATTATATAGCTCCCATGGGGGTGTTTGAGACGACCTCGACAAAAAAAAAAGCGTTTTACATAAATAATTCGTTTGTTTACGAAGATATCGTAACGAAATTTGGTATTCGAAAGTTTTTTATAGTTCCCAATCACTGTACCAAATTGATCGAAATCGGTTGACTATATCATATAGCTCCCATAGGACCGATCGGCCAAAATAACTATTTTAAAGAATAGTTCGCTATATTTCGTTTTTTAATAAAGATATCCTAACCAGATTTGGCGTTTGGAAATTGTTTAGACCACTTAAGCAATGTGCCAAATTTGAACAAAATCGGTTGACTATATCATATAGCTCCCATAGGAACGATCGGTCAAAAAAATTTTTGCTTAAAAATTCTTCTGTTTTTGGTTTTTTGTGAAGAAATCGGACTTTATTACAAACTAGTGGTACAGGGTATCCTAAAGTCGTCCGCACCCGACTTTACGTCCGCCATTTTTTTATTTAAGAAATGATAAAAAAATCTGTGTTTTTTGTTAAGAATTTTATATTCTGGATCGGCGATTGTTTGGGATTTAAGATATGTGCACTGCTTGATCAAAGCTATTGAATTTTAATACAGGTAATGAAACTAGAAACTATCACTAGTCTTATGGATATTATATTTTCTGGAACTGCATAGCGGTTTAGGAGTTAAGATATATATTTGCACTGCTTGTTAGAAATTTCTACATTTTTTTTAGTTACATAAGAGCATTTAGAGTAGACAAAGCTGTCCAAAATGTTTTTTTGAAATCGTCGAGTATCTACCAAGAGCCCAATACCCAATATATTAATCAAAATAGTTCTTCAAGTTTAAATTCTGCTCAGATTATTTAAAAGTACGATGGAAAAATTTAGGAATAAAATATATATATTTCCATATACGAAAATAATAAATTTGTACCTATAAAATTAACTAAAATAAACACCCTTAAGCTGCGTTTTAGAATATAATTTATAAAATGTATTAAACAAATCCTGCATTTTAAAACATGTTTTTAATTAAGTTTTTTGGGAATTTCATATTCAGAGCCGCGATTATTTTGGGTTTAAGAAAAGTGTTTGCACTGCTTGATCGAAATTGTGGAATTTTAATCTGAGTGTTAAAAATAGATTTTTAATCATTAGTCTTATTAATATTTTGTTGGCTGCAACTGCACTGGGCTTTAGGACTTAAGGTATATAGTATAATTGCACTGCTTGATTGGAATTTCTTCATGTTTTTAAAGCAGTTTGAGATTCTAGAAATGTGCTTGCGCTGCTTGATGGAATTTTTCATGTTTCGACAGGTTTTATATTTTAATTAAAACTTTTTCGTCGATACATATTTAACAGTCTTAATTTCCAATATACAAAAATAATAAATTGATACCTACAATATTAAGAAAAAAATTCCCTTTAGCTTCGTTATAAAATATAGTTTACAAAATGTATTAAATAAAATTATTCCTGCATATATTTCCTAATTTAGATACCAAGACTAACAGAAGTTTTGGTTAATATTAAGCTTAAGCCTGTTGCTTAATATAACTAGGATTGCCAGAGTGCCCTAGACAAAGTGACGTCAATCAAAACCTTTTATTTCCAATAATAATATATAAATAAAAATAATTCTCTAAGTTAAAATTCGTCACAGCTTCCTACGCATTCACTCCATTGTCCTTGAAGCTTTTGCCTTAATCCTATCCCACGAAATGTCGATATGAGTTTTCGCACAACTACCAACAAAGCCCCTCACTCACATAGTCACACACACACACACTCATGATGGGCTCACGCATAAAGGAAAAATCACACAATTTAGAACACTCTAAGCACTGTGTTGGTCAACATGTAACGAAAATAAAATGGAAAATCGTTGCCCAAATGAAAAACAAGCATTAAAATACAACAACAACAACAGCAACAATTCAATCGTTGAGAATCAGCATTTTTGTGTCAGTCCAAAACTATAAAAATTTTTATTTTTGTTCTGGCTTAGTTTTCGTTTTCTGGAATGATTTTATATTTTAGTTGGAAATTTTTGCCGCTACATTCCATTTGAAGTGTTGAGTAAATGTTGAAAATGTTGTGCTAAAAATAAACTGTACTTAACACCTTTATGGTCAGTGAAGAGTTGACTTTCAGCAGACACTGTATGCACTTTATCATTTTCCATGACAACCCTGACAGTTTGTCAAAGCCAAGTGAATGAGAAGTCAGAGCAGAAGCGACCCCAAGGCAACGCATTAAGCACCTCCTCGTTCATTTATTCACCATTTGGCACTTGGTATTATACTTTATGCTAACTTGGACTATACTCTTTTAAGGAGTTGTTACGGTTTTTAAATGAAGTATAGTATTGCAAATTTGGATACATAACACTAGTCGACAAATTTCACACTTTTTTTTTCTCCAGAGATGAGACTTATACTTTATGTTAGGGCAATGTTTCAGCATTCAAAATCCGTATTTTTTATTATCCTCTTATAGCCTCTTTTTTCTTCTAGGACTATTTTAGTGAAAAAGGACGTTTTTCAAAAAACGATTTTACATATGATGTCATAAAATCTGTATTGATTCGAATTTTTTCAAATTTTTTTTTTCTCTGAAAAGTAGAATAGAGTACCTTTCCATAATAACCCAAATCATAAAAATCGGATGTCTAAAGAAAAAACTACAGCTGAAACTGTGAGCCCGAAATGCCAAAAAACACAGCATTTTGGTGACTTTTTCTACAAAAAAAGTCATTTATTTTAGAAAAAGTCTTACACACCTGATAATTTTATTATTTTAAGTTATTGGTCATGATATGTAGATGCGATTTCTATATAACTTTATATTTTTATGATAAAAGATGACCGACTTATTGCATTTTTAGTAAAATTAGAAAAAAAAAATTTTGTTTGGCAATTTTTTTTTTCGTCTCTTTTAACTGCATTTAACCTTTGAAAAGTGGTTCACTCTTCTATAATTAAATTTTTTTTTTGAAAGTAGATGTTAGTAGCTTTCAAATAAAGCAACTTTGCGAAGAATTCGAGCTGCCCATTCAACACCACAAGCTGAATCCATCATGAAGAGTACACGAAAAATTATGATTTTTCCAAGTAAGGTAGCATCTCACAGTTTCAGCTGTAGTTTTTTTTTTAGCCATCCGATTTTTATGATTTAGGACATTATGGAAAGGTACTCTATTCTACTTTTCAGGGGGAAAAAAATGTGAAAAAATTTGAATCAGTACAGATTTTATGACATCATATGTGAAACCGTTTTTTGAAAAGGTCCTTTTTCTCTAAAATAGTCCTAGAAAAAAAACGGGGTATAAGAGGATAATAAAATACGGATTTTGGATGCTGAAACATTGCCCTAACATAAAATATAAGTCTCATCTCTGGAATTTTGCATCGTCGACTAGTGGTAGTGTTTAGTTAAAGCACCATTATAAAGAAAAAATACTGTATTTATTTGGGAAAATCATAATTTTTCGTGTACTCTTCATGATGGATTCAGCTTATGGTGTTCAATGGGCAGCTCGAATTCTTCGCAAAGTTGCTTTATTTGAAAGCTACTAACATCTACTTTCAAAAAAAAATTTAATTATAGAAGAGTGAACCACTTTTCAAAGGTTAAATGCAGTTAAAAGAGACGAAAAAAAAAATTGCCAAACAAAATTTTTTTTTCTAATTTTACTAAAAATGCAATAAGTCGGTCATCTTTTATCATAAAAATATAAAGTTATATAGAAATCGCATCTACATATCATGACCAATAACTTAAAATAATAAAATTATCAGGTGTGTAAGACTTTTTCTAAAATAAATGACTTTTTTTGTAGAAAAAGTCACCAAAATGCTGTGTTTTTTGGCATTTCGGGCTCACAGTTTCAGCTGTAGTTTTTTCTTTAGACATCCGATTTTTATGATTTGGGTTATTATGGAAGGGTACTCTATTCTACTTTTCAGAGAAAAAAAATTTGAAAAAATTCGAATCAATACAGATTTTATGACATCATATGTAAAATCGTTTTTTGAAAAACGTCCTTTTTCACTAAAATAGTCCTAGAAGAAAAAGAGGCTATAACAGGATAATAAAAAATACGGATTTTGAATGCTGAAACATTGCCCTAACATAAAATATAAGTCTCATCTCTGGAGATTTTTCATCGTCGACTAGTGTAATTTAGGCTCTTAGCCTCTTTAGAATAACAAATTTAAATATAAAATCTTTTTTAAATAAAATATAAATAATTCGGATACTCAGTAAAACCATTCAGGATTAAATTCTTCAACATATCGATGTAAAAGTTTTAATTTAATTAAGCTTGAACATTTTGTTTCGCCAATTCTGGCGCATATGAATACATTCCACAGAAAAAAAAAAAAAAAAAAAAAAAAAAAAAAAAAAAAAAAAAAAAAAAAAAAAAAAAAAAAAAAAAAAAAAAAAAAAAAAAAAAAAAAAAAAAAAAACCCCCCCCCCCCCCCCCCCCCCCCCCCCCCCCCCCCCCCCCCCCCCCCCCCCCCCCCCCCCCCCCCCCCCCCCCCCCCCCCCCCCCCGGGGGGGGGGGGGGGGGGGGGGGGGGGGGGGGGGGGGGGGGGGG